>CM040120.1:204497026-204914744 GCA_022559845.1 Amorphophallus konjac | reverse complement strand
CGGGACTTTGTTGACGGAGCCTTTGGTTTTTTAGTCTAAAGATCCAGAGACATTCTATCACCTCGGGAGGGTCTCTTGTCAGGTGGCGAACCACCGGGAGCATTCTCGTCCTTGGTCGGACGACGAATGTTGTGTATGCGACACGATTGAGTCGATACCGATTCATTGGACAGGCCTGATGACACTGTCGGTTTGTTGTGAATTCTTCCGCTCCTCCTGAGGTGACGTCCCTGGTGATCATACCAGGTGACCTAAGGTTCTAGTAGCTTGAGAAGACCCTTGGTTATTGGCTTTCTTCAACTTCCTTGCTTCAGTGGGCCGCATCATTCTTATCATTCAGGCTTGATCGCCATCGCGCATATTTTGAGTGCCAACAGCCTCTCTCAGAATATTCTCTGGCCTCCTTTGGTTTCTTCTAACTCTCTTACCGTTCTCCCCTCTTTCTCTATGTGTCTATTTTTCAAGATTGGGCGATCTGCCCCCTTTTATAATGTAGCAGATGATGAGCGCATGGAAATCACGTTTCCCGTCCAAAAGTTTGTTCAGATCGGAGCTTGGGATGGCCACGTGGCAGCATCTTGATTGGGTTGCTTTCCACATGTCACGAACATCAATTAGTCTTTTGCCTTGAATCACGTGCCTTTTATCTTGGTACTTTAGTTGCTCGTGACTTAGAGTTTGTAGGTAGTTGGGACATGTGTTAGGTGTTTGATCAAGAGTCTCACCTGTCATTATAACAATCAAAGTATCAGTCACGTGTTTTGGACTTAGACAATTCACATGTCTATGTGTATAGGAACAGATGCAAGAGTGAACTTTTATGCTCAGTGCAGACGCTGCACTGACCTGAGTCTATGCATATGTCAATATGCACCGACCTTATCTCGCATCATGTATGGTGTGCACAGACCTGCTTAGCGCAAGAAAAAACTTGCATCGACCTTAAATGCACAAATACAAAGACTAGCATCGACTTTAGATGTAGCCAGCTAAGTACTAGCACCGACGTTATATGCAAGATACACAATTGGCATCGACCTTAGTTGTGCATGGAATGCTGCTAGCGGCGACCTTACATGCAACTTGCACTGACTTTAGTATGCACAAAGTGCAACTAGTATAGACTCTGAATGCAATATGTGTGATGCTAGCATCGACCCTAGTAAGACTAAGGTAGATATGCACTGACCTTGCATGTAGTCCAACAATGTATGCAACGACTCTGTATTCGGACCAGCAGAAGGTGTACCGACCTGATATGCATACTATCAAAGTATGCACCGACCTTGTATCGTGCAAGGGAAAATGTGCACCGACCTTGTATCACACAAGGAAGTTGTGCACGGACCTGGTTTAGTGCAAGGGTAAAAACTGCACCGACCTTCTTTATGCTTAATGCAAATGTGCACGGACCTTGTATATACACATGGCAAATGTGAACTGACTTGATATGTTGTAGAACAGAGAATGCACTGACCATCTGAAGATGCACCGACCTTAGTCATGCGAAATGCAACTAGCGTCGACCTCGGCTGTGTAAGAACACAACTAGCACCGACCCTAGTTATGCATGATGCAACTGGCGTTGACTCTATATAAGCACAATGCAGTCTGAAAATCATGCACACCACCTATTTGACCAAATTCTATGCATGCAGGTTATTCAGTAAAAAGTCATGTGCACAGACTTTATGCAGACGTGTTGACTTTATGTGCACAGTATTGACTTTGCATTGACTTTTGGTTGACCTGTGATGCGTTGACTTATATGAACAGTTGTACAAGACTTTATGCAATGCTTATACAGAGACATCCACAAACATGCACAGACATGCACGAATACGTACATACAACCACATCTGAACTAAGATGCACATGTGCAGCAGTTCATTCCATGTAATTGATGGGGACATCGAAGCAAGACCGTCCGCATTTTGTTTGCATTTATGTCCTTTTATATTTGTATGTATACCATTGTGTTATATGGGTACACAATTGTAAGTCTTAGTGGGTTTATATGTAAAATTCCAGTAGGCCCAAGCAAGGGGGCCCACAGCCCTTTCCCATTGGTCCACTTAGGCCATGTGGGGCTGGTCAAACCATCCTAGGTGGCCATCTAGAAGGTTTGAATGTCAATTGACCACATGGGAGACAAGTTGATTAAAAATTCAAAGGTAGGCTACCTACCTCACCTACCTTGTCCCCCCATTAGAATTAATTAGGAATTTCATTTTTTTATTTTATTTAGATCAAATATGAAGTCCCTTAAATGCCCCTCCAGATCCTAGATCTAAGGGTATTCATGATCTTTTTTCATTTATTATATAAGTCATGTATTTCTATTATTCTAGAATTAATGAAAGAGAAAAAAAAGCATTGTGCAAGAGCCCCCTTGTGAGAATTTCGACCCCCCCTCTCTCTCCCTCTGATTTTCTTCATCCCCAACCCCATTTCTAGAGTGGTATCCCTTCTATCATCTCCTCTTCACCTCCGGTAATCATCGGTGCTGCCGCCGCCGCCGTTCGTGCCGCCATCACGCCGCCATGAAGCTATCGTCGGTGTTCTGTCCACACAGGACAGCAAGCTCTTCCACGAATTTCTGCAATCAGCCACGAGCTCCTCTTGAGCTGAAATTTTTAGGCGGTGTTCCAGAGGTGTCAACCACAATCCACAAAAATTGGTTGGTCATAAAGCTTCCATTTGATAATTTTAAAATATTCGTCCAACTACTCTTCCCAGATCTGTCTGTTTTCAGACCAAATCTACACCTACCCTGAGTTTCCCGTCTTCGACCCATGTTTTGATTTTTCTTGGAGCCCCCAATTTTAATGGGATTTCTGTAAACCTTCCTCTCCACCTCCAAGTTTTCGTGGAATTTATAAAGATCATTTCATATTTTTAGAAATTCTCTTTCCGATCCATCTACAGTTCTGTCAGCCTGTTTCCAGATCCGACCACCAGTCAGTGCAAAATTCATAGTAAATCGTAGCCTCACCAATCCCTCCACAAAAAATATTTCCGTTTTACTCTCTTTCCCCTCCTTAACTTTCATGAAGAAGTCGATATCTGATTCGGAGGTTTGCTTTATGGTCAAAGGCAACTCTCAGGAAAACTCCATGATATTCTGAGAGTTCGGGTACTGTACAACAGCAGTTTGGAAAATAGTTAAGAGCCAGATCCGTGCAGATCCAGCTTTTCTCTCCAGTCCTATCTTGAAGCACTTTGAGAGAGCTTTCCAACGGTACCTCCTGATCGCCGATCCGACATCGAGATTGGCCGCAGTGAGTGATCTCGTCGGGTCGCAGGCTGAAAAATAGCAAGTGCAGATCCGTGGCCGGTTATTCCGATGGGTGACGATCGGAGCCGCCCGGCCTCCGTTCGACGTTCCAGCGTGCCGCCAGCCCAGAGAGCGCTTCCCCAAGCTTCCCCACTACAGTGGTGTCACCCCGATCCCACACAGCCCCTCAGGACAGCACGTGGGCCCCACGGTCGCGAGTACGTGTGCTGCCGAAGCTACGCGAGAAGCCGCCCGTCAACCCGGAATCGGTCCTCCCGGGCCCACTTGTGTAGCCCTTTACCTCCCTGCGTGGAGTGGGCAGTAGTTCTTTGCTTTAATAGTTGTGTATTAATCGTCCCGGGAGTACGAGTTCGGCCGGGTCCATCTTCCCCACACCGAGAGCGTGGAGGTATCATTTTCGCTCCCTTACTCGGCATTTGCTCTATTCATATATATCTCTTATGCCGCTGCTAGAGAGCATGTTGTAGGGCCGTTAGCTCGATATATATTGTTGTAACACCGCTGCTGCGAGAGAGAGTGACCGTCCCGTGACCCGATCCGGGCATGAGAGAGAGCCGACCACCCTAGCTCACTGCCGGTTTCTCAACCGCGCACGTCCAACGCTTCCCTCGCTAAGGGACAATCACGAGCTCGTCTAGAGTCTAAGGATCGCATATCCAATTGGTGTCGAGTCCATGGTCCGTCCCACATCAGTTTGGTATCAGAGCGAGTTTGAGTCTAGGGTGTCTAAAATCAAAATATTTACGTCTAGTCATCGTCTAAGTCGGTCTAGGTTGCATTTCATCCCAATAACTCGGTATATAAAAAGGTGTTGTCCGAACGTTAGGCTACGCCTATCGAGAAGGCTGCACACTTGCGCGAGTGATCTTCGGATCGATTAACTCCGTCACGTACCGAGTCTTGGTGTCTTGTCCTTAGTGTGCATGCATCCCAAACCGTGCATAGTCGGTCTAGTGTCTTGTCTAAATGGCCTTGCATCTCCATTCCTAGGGATCTATTCCCATCTTTTCGGCACCAATGGCCAACCCATGTCAACCCGTCCAAGGTGATAGGTCCGTGTCCGAGTACATCTGGGACTATGATAAGTACTGGTTGGAATATGGCTTGGGAGAGGAGAGCACCACGACAGCATTTCAGTTCCGGAGAGGTTTGCGGCTTTATTTTCGAATCCAATGTCTTGTCCGTGATGCATTCTCTCTGGCACAGTCCTATATGGTCGCTCTGGAGGTCGAGCCATTTGAGTCTCGATTTAATGATGACCTACAACGAGCCGATGCTGCCCTGGCTACCCTTCGGCAAGCATCTACCTCCCACCCAAGTCCCGAGCCGATCGGACTACCTACGCCATTGCCTTCACCACCCGTGAGTGCTCCGTTACCACCCTTACCTTTCGATCCACATTCGGAACCATCATGCTTGGAGCCACCTCACCCCGAGCCACTCGTGTTTCTAACGGGTACGCTATACATGGCCGAGCTACTTCTTAGTTGGCTCAAGGATGGCTTGGTCCCACGTCCTTACCCTTCTATGGACCCCACCTTACCTATAGTGCCCGTCAACTCCTTCCACACGACCTTTCGGTCTAGTCACCATATTGATACATTAGATGACCTTATTATGGTATTAGACATGCAATGGAAGTTGACACATTCCTTGGCCCGAGGCTTCGACCAACTCACTAGTCGTAGCCTCACCCATCCGGCCTTAGGGTCCATTACCTCCGTGTGCACCGTGGGTTGTATCACCACGGAGGTTCTCTTATTCCTCCACATGTCGGTCGAACCCGACTTCATACCCTTTCGCCCGAGGGAGGAACCATACATCCTACACATGATCACCGTCCCACCTACAATGCATGAAGTTGACTATCCACACTTTCGAGTCTTCTACATCGGGGACCGTGACTTGTGGGAACCCACCACAAGGGGTCATACCTTCTTTGATCCCTTTGACCCATTCCCTAGTGGACCCTTAGACCCTCCATATATACTTCCTTTCTTCGAGGGAGTCCACTACCACACCCCTACCCAACGGGCCGGGTCATCTACCTTCACCAAGCCTATTTTTGATACACCCACATCCGGTTCTTCTAGCCCTCTCAAATCTCCCAAATCCAAAGGGCCGTCCATGCGTGACTGGGTCATACTTGGACGTTTAGATGTTCCCCATGTCACCCATCTCCGGTTACATAACATGCATGCATGGCACACATTCGGGTGTCCTGGTCCGCCGTCACCCATGTACGGGTCGGACTAACAATAGGTTTGTCTAGAGTCATGCATGAGTCCATTTCTTCTTTGTGCGATTTGCATACATATGTTAGTTCATGGTGAGTCTGCATGTGTCTTGTGGAAGCTCGTTGTCGATCTCTTATGAGTAAGAGGCGAGTGGACTCGCTCGATGAGTATGGGATCGGTTCTATATCTATACCCGGATCTAGTCACCTACAGAGACCCAGCGGTGATTCCTAGTGAGTCTTCGAGCCGTCTCCTCCCCTTTGAGAGTGCCCCACCTGGAGTGTCCACCTCTAGCCCGTAGCGGCTTGTGCATATCGAGTATATATGGAATGAGCAGGTGACGATCACTTGGAGTGGAGCATACCCGCGTTACTTGGCACGGTGATGGATCCGCCGGAGTACTTGAGCATCCATACCCCTACTCGACGGGGTCGAGTTCCTCCCACCCAAGGAGAATTGATGGGGACATCGAAGCAAGACCGTCCGCATTTTGTTTACATTTATGTCCTTTTATATTTGTATGTATACCCTTGTGTTATATGGGTACGCAATTGTAAGTCTTAGTGGGTTTATATGTAAAATTCCAGTAGGCCCAAGCAAGGGGTACCACAGCCCTTTTCCATTGGTCCACTTAGGCCATGTGGGGCTGGTCAAACCATCCTAGGTGTCCATCTAGAAGGTTTGAATGTCAATTGACCACATGGGAGACAAGTGGATTAAAAATTCAAAGGTAGGCTACCTACCTCACCTACCTTGTCCCCCCATTAGAATTAATTAGGAATTTCATTTTTTTATTTTATTTGGATCAAATATGAAGTCCCTTAAATGCCCCTCCAGATCCTAGATCTAAGGGTATTCATGGTCTTTTTTCATTTATTATATAAGTCATGTATTTCTATTATTCTAGAATTAATGAAAGAAAAAAAAAAGCATTGTGCAAGAGCCCCCTTGTGAGAATTTCGACCCCCCCCTCTCTCTCCCTCTGGTTTTCTTCATCCCCAACCCCATTTCTAGAGTGGTATCCCTTTTATCATCTCCTCTTCACCTCCGGTAATCATCGGTGCCGCCGCCGCCGCCGTTCGCGCCGCCGCGAAGCTATCGTCGGTGTTCTATCCACACAGGATAGCCAGCTCTTCCACGAATTTTTGCAATCAGGAACGAGCTCCTCTTGAGCTGAAATTTTCAGGAGGTGTTCCAGAGGTGTCCACTACGATCCAAAAAAATTGGTTGGCCATAAAGCTTCCATTTGATAATTTTCAATTTTCATCCAACTACTCTTCCCAGATCTGTCTGTTTTCAGACCAGATCTACACCTACCCTGAGTTTCCCATCTTCGACCAATGTTTTGATTTTTCTTGGAGCCCTCAATTTTAATGAGATTTCTGTAACCTTCCTATATACCTCAAATTTTTCGTGGAATTTATAAAGATCATTTCATATTTTTAGAAATTCCCTTTCCGATCCATCTACAGTTCTGTCAGCCTGTTTCCAGATCCGACCACTAGTCAGTGAAAAATTCATAGTAAATTGTAGCCTCCACCAATCCCTCCACAAAAAATATTTCTGTTTTACTCTCTTTCCCCTCCTCAACTTTCATGAAGAAGTTGATATCTGATTCGGAGGTTTGCTTTACGGTCAAAGGCAACTCTCAGGAAAATGCCATGCTATTCTGAGAGTTTGGGTACTGTACAACAGCAGCTTGGAAAATAGTTAAGGGCCAGATCCGTGCAGATCCAGCTTCTCTCTCCAGTCCTATCTTGAAGTACTTTGAGAGAGCTTTCCAACGGTACCTCCTGATCGCCGATCCGACATCGGGATTGGCCGTATTGAGCGATCTCGTCGGGTCGCGCGCTGAAAAATAGCAAGTGCAGATCCGTGGCCAGTTATTTCGACGGGTGACGATCGGAGCCGCCCGGCCTCCGGTCGACGTTCCAGCGTGCCGCCAGCCCAGGGAGTGCTTCCCCAAGCGTCCCCACCACAGTGGTGCCGCCCCGGTCCCACACGGCCCCTCAGGACAGCACGTGGGCCCTACGGTCGCGAGTACGTGTGCTGCCGAAGCTACGCGAGAAGCCGCCCGTCAACCAGGAATCGGTCCTCCCGGGCCCACTTGTGTAGCCCTTTACCTCCCTGCGTGGAGTGGGCAGTAGTTCTTTGCTGTAATAGTTGTGTATTAATCGTCCCGGGAGTACGAGTTCGGCCGGATCCGTCTTCCCCACGCCGAGAGCGTGGAGGTATCATTTTCGCTCCCTTACTCGGCATTTGCTCTATTCATATATATCTCTTATGCCGCTGCTAGAGAGCATGTTGTAGGGCCGTTAGCTCGATATATATTGTTGTAACACCGCTGCTGCGAGAGAGAGAGAGTGACCGTCCCGTGACCCGATCCGGGCATGAGAGAGAGCCGGCCACCCTAGCTCACTGCCGGTTTCTCAACCGCGCACGTCCAACGCTTCCCTCGCTAAGGGACAATCACGAGCTCGTCTAGAGTCCAAGGATCGCATATCCAATTGGTGTTGAGTCCGTGGTCCGTCCAGCATCAGTTTGGTATCAGAGCGAGTTTGAGTCTAGGGTGTCTAAAATCAAAATATTTACGTCTAGTCATCGTCTAAGTCGGTCTAGGTTGCATTTCATCCCAATAACCCGGTATATAAAACGGTGTTGTCCGAACGTTAGGCTATGCCTATCGGGAAGGCCGCACACTTGCGCGAGTGATCTTCGGATCGATTAACTCCGCCACGTACCGAGTCTTGGTTTCTTGTCCTTAGTGTGCATGCATCCCAAACCGTGCATAGTCGGTCTAGTGTCTTGTCTAAATGGCCTTTCATATCCATTCCTAGGGATCCATTCCCATCTTTTCGGCACCAATGGCCAACCCATGTCGACCCGTCCAAGGTGATAGGTCCGTGTCCGAGTACATCCGGGACTATGATAAGTACTGGTTGGAATATGGCTTGGGAGAGGAGAGCACCACGACCGCATTTCAGTTCCGGAGAGGTTTGCGGCTTTATTTTTGAATCCAATGTCTTGTCCACGATGCATTCTCTCTGGCGCAGTCCTATAAGGTCGCTCTGGAGGTCGAGCCATTTGAGTCTCGATTTAATGATGACCTACAACGCGCCGATGCTGCCCTGGCTACCCTTCGGCAAGCATCTACCTCCCACCCAAGTCCCGAGCCGATCGGACTACCTACGCCATTGCCTTCACCACCCGTGAGTGCTCCGTTACCACCCTTACCTTCCGATCCACAATCAGAACCATCATGCTTGGAGCCACCTCACCCCGAGCCACCCGTGTTTCTAACGGGTACGCTATACATGGCCGAGCCACTTCTTAGTTGGCGCAAGGATGGCTTGGTCCCACGTCCTTACCCTTCTATGGACCCCACCTTACCTATAGTGCCTGTCAACTCCTTCCACACGACCTTTCGGTCTAGTCACCATATTGATACATTAGATGACCTTATTATGGGATTAGACATGCAATGGAAGTTGACACATTCTTTGGCCCGAGGCTTCGACCAACCCACTAGTCGTAGCCTCACACATCCGGCCTTAGGGTCCATTACCTCCGTGTGCACCGTGGGTTGTATCACCACGGAGGTTCTCTTATTCCTCCCCATGTCGGCTGAACCCGACTTCATACCCTTTCGCCCGAGGGAGGAACCATACATCCTACACATGATCACCATCCCACCTACAATGCATGAAGTTGACTATCCACACCTTCGAGACTTCTACATCGGGGACCGTGACTTGTGGGAACCCACCACAAAAGGTCATACCTTCTTTGATCCCTTTGACCCATTCCCTAGTGGACCCTTAGACCCTCCATATATACTTCCTTTCTTCGAGGGAGTCCACTACCACACCCCTACCCCACGGGCCGGGTCATCTACCTTCACCAAGCCTATTTTTGATACACCCACATCCGATTCTTCTAGCCCTCTCAAGTCTCCCAAATCCAAAGGGCCGTCCATGCGTGACTGGGTCATACTTGGACGTTTTTTACCCATCTCCGGTTACATAACATGCATGCATGGCACACATTCGGGTGTCCTGGTCCACCGTCACCCATGTACGGGTCGGACTAACAATAGGTTTGTCTAGAGTCATGCATGAGTCCGTTTCTTGTTTGTGCGGTTTGCATACGTATGTTAGTGCATGGTGAGTCTACATGTGTCCTGTGCAAGCTCGTTGTCGATCTCTTATGAGTAAGAGGCGAGTGGACTCGCTCGATGAGTATGGGATCGGTTCTATATCTATACCCGGATCTAGTCACCTACAGGGACCCAGCGGTGATTCCTAGTGAGTCTTCGAGCCGTCTCCTCCCCTTTGAGAGTGTCCCACCCGGAGTGTCCACCTCTAGCCCGTAGCGGCTTGTGCATATCGAGTATATATGGAATGAGCAGGTGACGATCACTTGGAGTGGAGCATACCCGCGTTACTTGGCACGGTGACGGATCCGCCGGAGTACTCGAGCATCCATACCCCTACTCGACGGGGTCGAGTTCCTCGCACCCAAGGAGAATTGATGGGGACATCGAAGCAAGACCTTCCGCATTTTGTTAGCATTTATGTCCTTTTATATTTGTATGTATACCCTTGTGTTATATGGGTACGCAATTGTAAGTCTTAGTGGGTTTATATGTAAAATTCCAGTAGGCCCAAGCAAGGGGGCCCACAGCCCTTTTCCATTGGTCCACTTAGGCCATGTGGGGCTGGTCAAACCATCCTAGGTGGCCAACTAGAAGGTTTGAATGTCAATTGACCACATGGGAGACAAGTGGATTAAAAATTCAAAGGTAGGCTACCTACCTCACCTACCTTGTCCCCCCATTAGAATTAATTAGGAATTTTATTTTTTTTATTTTATTTGGATCAAATATGAAGTCCCTTAAATGCCCCTCCAGATCCTAGATCTAAGGGTATTCATAGTCTTTTTTCATTTATTATATAAGTCATGTATTTCTATTATTCTAGAATTAATGAAAGATAAAAAAAAGTATTGTACAAGAGCCCCCTTGTGAGAATTTTGACCCCCCCACTCTCTCCCTCTAGTTTTCTTCATCCCCAACCCCATTTCTAGAGTGGTATCCCTTCTATCATCTCCTCTTCACCTCCGGTAATCATCGGTGCCGCCGCCGCCGCCGTTCGTGGCGCCATCGCGCCGCCGCGAAGCTATCATCGGTGTTCTGTCCACACAGGACAGCCAGCTCTTCCACGAATTTCTACAATCCTCCTAGAGCTCCTCTTGAGCTGAAATTTTTAGGAGGTGTTCCAGAGGTGTCAAGCATGATCCAAAAAAATTGGTTGGTCATAAAGCTTCCATTTGATAATTTTCAATTTTTGTCCAACTACTCTTCCCAGATCTGTCTGTTTTCAGACCAGATCTACACCTACCGTGAGTTTCTCGTCTTCGACCCATGTTTTGATTTTTCTTGGAGCCCCCAATTTTAATGGGATTTCTATCAACTTTCCTCTCCAGCTCCAATTTTTCGTGGAATTTATAAATATCATTTCATATTTTTAGAAATTCCCTTTCCGATCCATCTACAGTTCTGTCAGCCTGTTTCCAGATCCGACCACCAGTCAGTGAAACATTCATAGTAAATCGTAGCCTCCACCAATCCCTCCACAAAAAATATTTCCGTTTTACTCTCTTTCCCCTCCTCAACTTTCATGAAGAAGTTGATATCTGATTCGGAGGTTTGCTTTACGGTCAAAGGTAACTCTCAGGAAAACTCCATGCCATTCTGAGAGTTCGGGTACTGTACAATAGCAGCTTGGAAAATAGTTAAGGGCTAGATCCGTGCAGATCCAGCTTCTCTCTCTAGTCCTATCTTGAAGTACTTTGAGAGAGCTTTCCAACGGTACCTCCCGATTGCCGATCCGACATTGGGATTGTCCGTAGTGAGCGATCTCGTCGGGTCGCGCGCTGAAAAATAGCAAGTGCGGATCCGTGGCCGGTTTTTCCGACGGGTAACGATCGGAGCAGCCCGGCCTCCGGTCGACGTTCCAACGTGCCGCCAGCCCAGGGAGCGCCTCCTCAAGCATCCCCACCACAGTGGTGCCACCCCGGTCCGACACGGCCCCTCAGGACAGCACGTGGGCCCCACGGTCGCGAGTACGTGTGCTGCCGAAGCTACGCGAGAAGCCGCCCGTCAACCCGGAATCGGTCCTCCCGGGCCCACTTGTGTAGCCCTTTACCTCCCTACGTGGAGTGGGCAGTAGTTCTTTGCTATAATAGTTGTGCATTAATCATCCTGAGAGTACGAGTTCGGCCGGGTCCGTCTTCCCCACGCCGAGAGCGTGGAGGTATCATTTTCGCTCCATTACTCGGCATTTGCTCTATTCATATATATCTATTATGCCGCTGCTAGAGAGCATGTTATAGGGCCGTTAGCTCGATATATATTGTTGTAACACCGCTGGTGCGAGAGAGAGAGTGATCGCCTCGTGACCCGATCCGGGCATGAGAGAGAGCCGACCACCCGAGCTCACTGCCGATTTCTCAACCGCGCACGTCCAACACTTCCCTCGCTAAGGGACAATTAGGAGCTCGTCTAGAGTCCAAGGATCGCATATCCAATTGGTGTCGAGTCCGTGGTCCGTCCCGCATCAGTAATTCATCTATACAGCAATATGAGCATTGTATGCACACAAAAAACACTATATGTAACAAGACACATACTGTATGCAATAAACACATATGAAATCATACAAACACATATGACATCGATCATACATATGAGTCATAGTGTTTGTCATCATCAAAACACAACATCCAACAAGTAGCACCTTTCACATGTGCTATCCGTGAATTCAAGGCATGTTGATCATCAGATTTCATAATAAAGCAATCATTCATAACATGCCCTACCTTTCCACAGTAATGACAATGAATAGAAGTATTCAAATTTTCCTTCAAAGAATATGCATGAGGTTTCAGTGGGAAGGCAGAAGTTTTCCCATTTCTATGATGAAACTTGAGATTTCTTCTCAAGTGCCAACAGTCCTTGATTGTATGGCCAGTCCTTCTACAGTTATGACAGTGAGGCCTTCTTCGGACAGTGGTCTTTTTGCAAGCCCTTAATTCATCATTCTTTAGAACTAAATAATCACGCATTATATGACCAGACCTTCCACAATAGAAGCATTGAATTGTCATTTGCTGGACAACATGATTTTCTCTAGCATGCACATGAAAATTTTGAAATGAGCCTCTTCTATTTGAAAACTTTCTGAAATTTTTGAAACCATTTGTTCTTTTGCATGCATTCAGATCATCAGATTTCTTGATACGACATTCATGCATCATATGGCCAACTTCACCACAGTAATGACAACAAATTTTCTTTGAGTGTGCATGTGTGTGTGAATTTGAATTATGTACAACATGCACATGGGTACCAGCAACACCAATTTGTGATTTTTTATTCACAGATTTCTTTTTATCAATTCTGATTTTAAGTATTTTCTGTTACGCCCCGAGCCTTTATGACAGCGGAAGACTCGCTCGGGGAACGTGAACAGTCGGCATGGTAAGCCTCTTGCAAACAAGAATAATCAGAGCGCAAGACAATCACACACATAAATGTAATTGCACAATAATTTAGTCAAACTCCAACTTTATTTCATTGATAATCAAATATTCAAATACAATGACTCTCATCTTCTTCCAATCCATCAGACTTAAGAAATAGGAAAATTACATAGACTCAATCTAGACAAGATTGACTTCCTAAGTCTTCACTCTCAATTTGATATGACTTTCATTCGCTCTCGGACCCGCTACTTGTATAACCCGAATCTGAATTTGTATCACTTCCATCTCCTGAAAAAGATTAGAAATAGGTAATGAGCACACTTGCCCAGTAGGTATCTTCGCATCAACAAGATTAGCACTATTAAAGTGATTACCATTTTAGCTCTAAAGAAATAAGGTAAAATCATGTGAATGCAATCAATCACGCGATTAAACCAAAGTAACAAGATGATCATATAAGATAGAATGAGAGCAAGAATGAACTAGCAAGAATGTAACAAGTATGATCAAGAATGTAATATGGCCTTTCATGAACAAGAATGTAACGAGAATGTACTTTCACTTTTCACTTTCATAACCATAAAGGTTACGCACAAGAACATCAATCATGTAGCAATTCACTAGATTTTCACGAGTGCTCATGGATTTCACTTATTTATAAAGAAAGTACTCCCAGCGCAATACGACGCTAGTAGCATCATACCCCATGATTTATAATAGTATGTTTCCGACAATCAGCCGAGGGGACTAGCATAGAGCCCTTGGACATAATCAGCGCCCGAACTGCATCTTCACGTATAAATCAAGCTACTTCCATGAGTGTAACAATAAAGTATGGTCACGAATGTAACAAGTTCAACAAGTTCATGATAACAATAATTCAATTGAATGAATGCTTTAATTTTAGAATATGAGAAATCAAGAATGAATTAAGACAATGTTATGCTTATGGAAACAAATCTGCAGCATAACGGTACATTTCTTTAACTTCCATTCATTATATTAAGTTTCTTGATCAATATGATAAGTCCTAGACCATTATCAAGCCATCTAGGAACTTTAGAATATCAACCCTTGGGTCAAACCTCGGGTTAACTAGCTCAAGCATTGTGACGGTCTTGTACTGGGCCGTTACGTCCACGTGATGGTCGAGCCTTGATCCGTTATAACGACTTGAATCCAGAAATAATAATTGGACTCAGTTAAATGTGATGGTTGTATATTGGGCCGTTATATGGGCCTGACGGTCCAATATATGTTCGTTACACTATTAGAACCAGAAAACATCGATAGTGCTATCTAATCAATTGGGTTTTAATGGTACAACCAACTCGGCATCCTAGTGGGAATCCCAGGCTCGCAGAGAATTACGGAGGCCTTGAAACAAGATTACATAGTCCATTGGAAGGAATATCCAATAGAGAGGCCCTCATGTCCAAGAATAATGTTCCTATAGTGTAAAGTGTAAACTAATGGATAACATACCGGAATATGTGCCATGTACTTAAAGAAATGACTCTATAGATAGAGAGAGAATGTGTAGCAATGTGCAACCAAGATAAACTCCGTCAATACATCTTTGAAAACTATGATTTAGATACAAAACTATAGAATTTTGGCACATGAAATTAACATAACTTAAAGTAACTTAAGATACCTAAATTATGCAATTTCTATCATGAATCGGTAAATAATCTTAAAGACTTGAAATCAGGTCAAGAACTTAGATAACTAGGCTTATTTATAAGTTAACTTGACTGATTTCCAATTCTATCTATGATTACCCTGACGGTCAAGGATGGGGGCGTCACAGTGATTGTGACGGTCTATCGAGGGGCCGTTACAGTAGTGTAACGCTCCATCTATGGTCCGTCAGAGATAACAGAGTAATCTAAATACAACAGAGAGTGTGACGGCTTATCGTAAGGCCGTTACAGTAATGTGACGGTCTAAGTCTGATGCATCAGAGTCTCTACTGATAGTATAAAGAATTTAAAAGACTATGATTTGAAAACATGTCATGTTTTGAAAAATATCTAACTATCCTAGTCCTGATAAATGAAGTAAGAGTCTGTCTAGATGCATAGGTTGCAATGAATTAGCAAGATCATATCTTTTATCTTTGATTAAGGCTAAGGATAATTATGCATGCATGACCCTACTAAAACATGAAATTCATAGTCTATAATGCATGAAATCAAGTCAAATCAGAGGGCTTTTATCCTTAACAAGATATTTTTTACTAATCATGAGATGACCTACCGCTTAACTGAGCTTTAAACTTCTAATTTGAGCTTTCAAGGACCGCCCTAGTTCCTCTCTTTTTGTGACTTTTTAGCGACTTCATGCTGCTCTAGCTCCTCAGCCTCTTGACCTAAGGACGTGAAATTTTGAGGGTAAGAAGCTGAAACTAAGGTGAAGAAAAAGTTCTAAAGGATTGAACTCTAATTACCTCATTTAGACGTCCAAATCTCTTGATCTTCAGTGGTCTTTTGCTCTGAATTCTAGGCTGCTATGACTGAATCAGCGACTTTAGAAGCCCCTATCTCCTTGGTTGGTTGATCTCCTAGCACGAAATTTAGAGAGCTATTAATCTAATGTATTATAAACAAAATCTTCTAAAGAACTTACCCGAAATTGTGACTCCTTACCTTGTTTCTTCACGAGCCAAAAGTAAGGGTTACTCAGGTCAAAACTAGATCCTATTTATAGGGTTTTGGCTAGGGTTTGAGGATTAGATCGATTCTAGAGTCCTTGTTAAAGCTTAGATCAACTTCTAAGAGTCCTTAACACCTCTATTAGTCTTTCCATCTCGATCCCTAAGAGATAAGCTAATAAAAATCTAATCTTTTTACTTCTTCTTCCTCTCACGGAACTGACAGGATGTAACGCATCAAGACTGGTGCGTTACATGGCTGTGGCGGTCGCACGATAGACCGCTACATCCAACGTGCACAGAATTCAACATAAATCAAACTCTTTTGTTAATTATCCATTTTATTATCTATAAAATTAGTATGTATCCTTAAAATACGTGAATAGGCTAAATAACCTTCTAAAATATGGGCCAAACTTATTGGGCTTGGTCTTTTAACCTATTGGGTTTCAATTATCAAAGCTAGATTAATTACTTAACATAAATTGGGCCTTATAATGATTTATTTAATCCAATATTTATTTATTAATCCATTTTGGGTCTTTAAAATTCCCAGAAAATAATTAAATATACCAAAAATACTTTATAAAAATTCTGGGGCCTTACATTTTCTGTCGTGAAACATGAGGAATTTCCTTAGATGTGTCGGGAACAGCAGAAGCATGAACAAATGTGGTTTGCAGTTTATGATCAAATGATTTCTTGTTCACTGGGCTGTAGTCAAGCCCTTCCTTTTGGAAATTAACCTTAACACCTAAGAGTTTATCAAGATTCTTTTGCCCTTCAACAAACTTAGACAATGAAATGTTCAAATCATTGATTTCATTTTCAAGGGATGTGCAATATGTAGCTCATAACTAGCAATCTCTTGTTCACTGCAGATAACACACTCACTCAACACTTTATTTATAGTTTTATAACTCTCAATTTCTTGTTCCAGCACATGCACTCTTTCAGATTCATCAATAGACAAACATTTTCCCTTTTCAAAAGTAAGCAATTTCTCATACATGTATGTATTCAAGTGTTTTTTTTTTGGGCCAAATCACCTAATGGATCAAAAGGGAGAGTGCACCCCTTTCCATAGGAAAGAAATGTTCTCACTCCACCTTCTTGCCACTAGATGAGATTTTATTGCATATGAAGAGTTCAGAGTACATAGGAGCCAAGCCCCTTATGATCACAAAAGAAATGTAACACCCTGATTTTTCAAGAAATTAATTAGAAATTCAAAATTTATTTGAAATTAATTAGAATAATTCTTTAATAAATAGAATAAGTTATATTTTGACCATTTTGTAAAAATCTATAAAAACTATATTCTTATAAGGGATAACACGTTTAACAAACTTGTCTTCTGTGGCCAACCCAAATAAAATCCGTAAGTAGGCCGAATTAGTGGATTAAGCCCAAATTGAACACTTAGTTAACTATACCTTGAAACGCCAAATTCGAGCCCAATACTCCATCAAATGAGTCCAAACCGGTAGAAAATGAAAGGCCAGGATGAGAGGATCATTTCCCCTCTCTTAATCTCTCGAAACCCTAACCCTAGGAGATGCATTCGACGGAGTTTGGATCGAGTCAACTATTGCGGCGGCGTTCACATTGACCCGACTTACGTGGACGAATACTCCGGGCATAGAACCCTCCAGAAGGTGTGTGACCTATTAAAATGAATCTCTCTAACCCCATAATCATTTAGAACCAGCGGCGGCTGCAGAGGAGTTAGATCGAGGGAGATCTCCAGCGATTAGTGGCTGCGTGTAACGGCGTCTTGGGTTTTCTTTCTCATTCCTTCTTCATCCGATTCAGGTAGGTGATAGCAAGCCAAACCCTACAAATAATATAAGGTTGGAAGCAGCATCGTGTCAGCTTTTCATTGATGTAGAAAGCTCTAAATTTTATCAAGTATTCTGCGAGAATTTTAGGTTTTAGTAGAAGCATGTCACATCTAGGGTTATAATTGTTCCCTTTCAATTAAGTAGCAATTTTAGGCTGTAAACATAAAATTGATTCGTGCATCTTGTATAGTTTTTCGTGTTCTTTCTTTTGGTAGTAAAAGCCCCAAATTCATGCTTTATATCGTGCAAATTTCATGTTTTAGTTCTGACCCTAGAAACCTCGCCGGAGTCGGGCAAGGCGAAGGGGCAGCGACTTGTCTGGCCTTGTGCGGCCACACGATAGACCGCACATCCAAGACAGGCGGCCCTCTCTTTATCATTTATATGTTTCTATATCTGATCGTTTCCCTGGTACGTGCGGCCGGATACCAACTGCATGTCTGTCCTGCGGCCAGTTCCAGACAGCACATCCCTTCCAGCGGTACCCTACCGACCGTCCATCTCCAGCAGGCCTTCTGACCCGAGGGGGCATGCGCGGCCTGTCTGTGACCGTTCATGGGGATGTAAGGTCCAGAACCGACCGAACGTCTATAATAGAACAGATTAATTGTCATTATAGCATGTTATGTTAGTAGATTATTGGTTAATTACATGTTAGCAACACACCTAATAAACTGTAATTCATGACAGTAAATCATTCTTATTGATTTATTTAATTTGAGCTTGATCTTGATTCATCTTTCCAATGAATGTCAATTTTAATTGTGCATCCTTTATAATTGAAATAGCTATTAGGTATACACTTGCTATAACCATTAATCTTGAACCATATTATCCCCTAGATTTGAATTGGACTCAATCTAACCGCTGTGATTTGCGTTAGTCCGAATTGGACTAACAGAGACTTGAGTGGCCATTTGTGAACCGCATATACCCCTGAACGGCCCAATAGAGACCGTTCATCCCTGGCTAATGCCAATTTGTCTTGGCCGATTATCCTTGATCCAACTTCGGCCAAATCTTGATTTGATCAGCCCAGTAGACGCTAGGCCGACCAACAGACAGTGGGCTGGACTCTGGTTCAGTTCCACCCTGTCTATGGCAGCCCGGGAGTCCACTTGGGCAAATTTCTAGATTTTGGTTAGGCCTTGTGTTATGCGGCTAGTAATGGCCCGTACATCTGACAGGCGGCCCATAATGGACCATCCAACTAATGAGCGGCTCTGTCAGGACCATATATCCTGTCCTCGATTTTATAAACTTCTGGCATTGTGCGGCCCAATACTTACCGTGCATATAGAAGAGCGGCCCTTTATCCGCCGTTCAACCTTGACCCCCGAGGGCTAAACTTCAGCCCAGTTGCTATTAGTGCGGCCAAGTGTCGACCGCACAAGTCTTGAGCGGTCCAGTAGGAACCGCATATCATCCTGAGACTAGTTTCTCCGTGTTTTATGGTTTTGAATCCAAGAACATGTTGGTTCTTGATAATTTGAACTCCTGGACAAAAATTCTGGACAGTATCTCTTCAACTTAACCTTGGGATGTTCCGAGGTAAGTTTGTATTTGATTATAATTGACTGTTTTAACTTGATTAAAGTCTAGACGGAACTTGAGATCTTGGATCCAATAAATCAATGCCAACGTATCATAGGGGCCCGGTCTGGTCCTGAGGAGAGCGCCCGAAAAGTACTTATGCCCATGGGAGTTTGTAATGACATGGTGAGGCATTGCATCGAGTGCATGACTAGCATGATGTCTATGACAATGATCTCTTACTTGAATCGTGTTCTACTTGGTTATATTCTTACGTGTTGGCCAATTTCTTGCAATTTCTGTTATATATATTGTTCTTAACTTGCAATTCTTGTAGTTATATCATTCTGCCATATTGTTATTCCATTCAATTCTTTAGCACTTTCTTTTATTATGTTGTTTCATTCGATCGTTATTTCTTTTCTTTCCGTTTCATATAAACATGTAATTAATTGGTTAATCACTTACACTTGCCTGTTGTTAACTACTGAGCGTTCGCTCATATAGTTGTTTTCTCCCCTTTGTAGGCAGCTCAGGTGTAGATTCACAGATGGATGGGAATAGGCAAGAGTGATGACTTGGAGTGTATCAGCTAGTCGTTATGTTGAGATTGTTACAGTTGTTTTACATCTTGCTATGCCTTAGAACTTGTGTTAGTTATTGTAACGGAATCGAGTAGAGATTATGCTTGATTATGTTTAAGTCAGTTTGATGGTATTGTAATAGACTTGGAGTTATTTTGTTCATTACGTTATGTTAATTCTTAGCTTAGCTTGTTATCTTTACTAGCATTTTCTACTGCCGGTCCCGATATTCCGCGTCGGGGCGTGACAGTTTGGTGGTATCAGAGCCTAGATTTTCTGATATCTCTAGGTTCTCTAAGTTCTAGGATCCTAAGTGATACCGTAGGACCTATAACCTTGTTATAAGTCTAAGGACCCAACATGGTGAGATTTGGGTAGAAGACTGGGGTTGAGTTAATAATCTCATTGCACAATTATCCATTCTTAATTGAACCTAACGTAACCTATTCCACGTGTATGCTTTTGTAATGGTAGGAGAACGTGCGGAATGGAGGAACTTGCAGCGTACGGTTCAAGGACTTACTCAGGCTTTACAACAAGTGGCCCAAGGAGGAGCTACAAACCATGGCACTGGCGATCTTTATCGGAACTTTCGTGGGATGAATCCCCCGCGATTTGGAGGCTCGACTGACCCTGATGAAGCCGAGCACTGGCTTGAAGAGATAGGGAGGATTTTTAAAGTGATGCAATGCGGCGATCAAGAACGTGTCCTCTTGTCGACCTTTCAACTTGAACGTGATGCGAGGACATGGTGGGACGCAGTGAAGGCTACCCTTGGTGATAGACAAGTCACATGGGAAGAGTTTGAGGAATTCTTCAATGGTAAATATTTCTCTGATAGAGTACAAGAGAAGAAGGCGGCTGAGTTTGCTACTTTGAAGCAACGAAATCTTTCCGTAGCTGAATATGAAGCTCAATTCTCTCGGCTATCTTGTTATGCTACTCACTTGATATCTACTGAGAAGATGAAGGCTAAGTGCTTTCTTAATGGGCTAAAGCTACAGTATATCAACCAGTTGGCACCGATGGAAATTCAAACTTATTCCGAGATGGTGAGAAAGGCTCAAGTATTGGAAGATACTTTAGAAATGATGGACAGAATCTGTGGGAAGAGTGTTAAGATTGAACAACACCATACTGGTTCTGGGAGTATCAAGCCTAGTCATGGCAGGAAGAGGCCCATTAGCGGGTCTGGTTCGTGGAAGGGCAAGATGCCGAAGATTGAAGACAAGAAGCACGGCCCTATTGTTCCATTCAAGGGCGTATGCAAGTATTGTGACCGTCCAGGTCACAAGATGGAGGAGTGCTGGTGCAAGCTGGGTGCATGTTTACGTTGTGGCAGTAGGGACCACCGTATTCTCGAGTGACCCTTTTTATCTGAGCGAGCTACCCCGGTGAAACCGCAAGGAATCAAGAAGCAGTAAGGCAAGCTCCAGGCTCTACAAGAAGACGAGACAAGACCCGACGAGGAGGGTGGACTCGTCGAAGGTACTCTTATTATACATGAAAAATCAGCTTTTGTTCTTTTTGATACTGGTGCCACACATTCTTTTATTTCTCGAAGATTTGCGAAGTCTTTAGCTGTGAAGCCAGTTTTGATGAATTCTCCGTTAGAGATTTCAACTCCTATTGGTTCTGGATCAGCAATTAAGTATTTCTATCCTTCCAGTAAGGTCATGATCAATGAACAAAACCTGCCAGCTGATTTAGTTTGTATGGACATGAAGGATTATGACGTAATCCTAGGAGCAGATTGGTTGGCTAGATATGAGGCCAATGTTCAGTGCAGATCTAGTTCTATGTCTTTCACTGGACACCCTGGACTTTCTTTTATAGGAACTAGACACCATAAGTCTGTTCCACTTATTTCGGCTCTTCGAGTTGATAAGCTGATGAGGAGAGGATGTAAGGCTTTTCTAGCCTTTATTTCTATGACCCCTGAGCAGAAGATTGAGATTGAGGACTTTTCTGTCGTCCGAGATTTTCCAGATGTCTTTCCTGAGGAACTACCAAGACTCCCTCCTGAAAGGGAAGTTATCTTTCCTGTTGATCTAATTCCTGGTGCGATCCCTATTTCCAAAGCTCATTATCATATGTCTCCTGCGAAGCTAAGGGAACTAAAGCAGCAGTTGATAGAATTGCTTGAGAAAAGGTTCATTCGTCCTAGTACTTCCCCGTGGGGAGCCCCTGTATTATTCGTCCGGAAGAAAGATGGTTCGATGAGGTTGTGCATCGATTATCGGCAATTGAACCAGTTGACTATCAAGAACAAATATCCATTGCCAAGGATTGATGAGTTATTTGATCAGATAGCAGGAGCTCAGTACTTTTCTAAGATCGACCTTCGATCTGGATATCATCACTTACGAATTAAGGAGGAGGATATCAATAAAATAGCCTTCCGCAGCAGGTATGGGCATTTCGAATTTGTAGTAATGCCTTTTGGGCTAACGAATGCACCTGCAGCTTTCATGCAGCTGATGAACGATGTGTTTCGGCCCTATCTTGATCAATGGGTCGTGGTGTTCATTGATGACATCTTGATTTATTCTAAGAGTGAGGAAGAGCATGCTGAACATTTGAGGATGGCATTGCAACTATTGAGAGATCATCAGTTATATGCCAAGTTTAGTAAGTGTGATTTCTGGCTGTAAGAGGTGTCCTTTCTAGGGCATATCATCACAAAAGAAGATATTTCTGTTGATCCTTTGAACGTAGAGGGAGTAAAGAATTGGGATAAGCCTACTAATGTGACTGAAGTGAGAAGTTTCTTAGGCCTAGTAGGTTACTACCGAAGGTTTATTCAAGATTTCTCCAAGATTGTGGTATCTTTGACAAGATTAACCCGCAAGGAGATCAAATTTGATTGGTCAGAAGATTGCGAGCGAAGCTTTCAGACCTTGAAGGAATGTTTGACTACTACACCTGTTTTGGCTTTACCTTCTAGTGAAGGAGGTTTTGTGGTATACACTGATGCTTCGGGTATTGGTTTAGGGTGTGTACTCATGCAGCACGGGAAAGTGATAGCCTATTCTTCTAGGCAATTGAGGAAGCATGAAGAGAATTATCCTGTTCATGATTTGGAGCTAGCTGCAGTGGTGTTCGCCTGGAAGATATGGAGGCACTACTTGTATGGAGAGGCATTTATGGTGTTTTCAGATCATAAGAGTTTGAAATACTTATTTTCTCAGAAGGAACTCAATATGAGGCAGCGAAGATGGCTGGAGTATTTGAAGGATTTCGATTTCTTCATTGAGTATCATCCTAGAAAAGGTAATGTTGTAGCAGATGCCTTAAGTCGCAAGCCTATAGCTAAGTTGTCAAGCCTCATGTTACAAGAGTAGAAATTGTTGGAGCAGTTAGCTAGTTTGGATCTAATGTTGACAAGGATTGGGTTATGATTTCTCATATTCAACTTAAGCCTGAATTATTGATGGAAATCAAGTCTCTGTAAGATGATGACCCAGAGTTGGTAGAGATCAATGGAAGCTTGAGTAACAGACCTAACTTCATGATGGCTGATGATGGAAGATTATTATTTCGGGGAAGAACTTGTGTACCTGATGTAGCTGAGATAAAGAGTAAGATCCTCGAGGAAGCTCATAAATACAGATACACCATTCATCCTGGAGGTACTAAAATGTTCAATGATTTGAAAAGATCTTTTTGGTGGCCGAATATGAAAAGGGAAGTGGCGGACTTCGTAAGTAGATGCTTGGTTTGTCAACAAGTCAAGGCGGAGCATTTCAGACCAGCAGGGAAATTAAAACCCCTTGATATACCCCAATGGAAGTGGGAGAGCATTGGCATCGATTTCATTATGGGTCTACCTAGGACTCGTAGTGGATTTGACGCAATATGGGTGATTGTCGACAGATTGACAAAATCGGCTCATTTCTTATCTATTAAGTCTAAATGGACAGTTGATGTTTTGACTACTTTGTATATGAAGGAAGTGGTAAGACTACATGGTATACCAGTCAGCATTGTGTCTGATAGAGACCCCAGATTCACTTCTCATTTTTGGAAAGGATTGCAAGAGTCCTTGAGAACTCGTCTGAATTTCAGTACTGCTTTCCATCTACAAACAGATGGACAAACTGAAAGGACCAACCAGATAGTGGAAGATATGCTTAGAGCCTGCATGATTGACTTTGGAGGTAGTTGGAGTGATCATTTGGCATTGGTTGAATTCACCTACAACAACAGTTACCAGTCCACCATTCAGATGGCTCCATTTGAAGCTTTGTATGGTAGAAGTTGTCGATCCCCGTTATGTTGGGACGAGGTAGGTGAGAAGCAATGGCTTGGACCAGATCTCATTTCTGAATCATCCAAGAACATCCGTATTATCAGAGATCAGTTGCAAGTAGCACAATCAAGACAGAAGAGTTATGCCGATACCAGGAGGAGAGCATTGGAATTTCAGGTTGGTGAGCATGTGTTTTTAAAGGTTTCTCCTATGAGAGGAATTTGAAGGTTTGGTATTCAGGGCAAAATGAGTCCAAGATACATTGGTCCATTCGAGATTCTGGAAAGAGTAAGGGAGGTTGCTTACCGTTTGGCACTACCACCTCAGTTATCTGGAGTACACAATGTTTTCCATGTGTCTATGTTATAGAAATATGTGTCTGATCCCACTCACATTATTCAGCATATGGACTTCGAATTGAAGGAAGATCTGACTTATGAAGAAAGACCGATCAATATTTTGGATCGGAAGCAACAACGGCTCAGGAATCGTTCCATACCGATGGTTAAAGTACAGTGGAGTCGGCGTGGAACTGAGGAAGCTATTTGGGAGTCAGAAGATACTATGCGGAGATAGTACCCCGACTTATTTTAGGTGAGCTGTCTCACTCCCTCTTTTTATTAAGTGCATTGAATTTGGAGGACCAAATTCCTTAAGTGGGGGAGGGTGTAATATCCCAATTTTTCAAGAAATTGATTAGAAATTCGAAATTTATTTGAAATTAATTAGAATAATTCCTTAATAAATAGAATAAGTTATATTTCGACCATTTTGTAAAAATATAGAAAAATTATATTCCTGTAGAAGATAAAACGTTTAACAAACATGTCTTCTATGGCCAACCCAAATAAAATCTGTAAGTAGGCCGAATTAGTGGATTAGGCCCAAATTGAACACTTAGTTAACTATACCTTGAAACGCCAAATTCGAGCTCAATACTCTATCAAATGAGCCCAAACCGGTGGCAAATGAAAGGCCAGGATGAGAGGATCACTTCCCCTATCTTAATTTCTGGAAACCCTAACCCTAGGAGATGCATTCGGCGGAGTTTGGATCGAGTCAACTATTATGGCGGCGTTCACATTGACCCGACTTGCGTGGACGTAGACTCTGCACATAGAACCCTCCAGAAGGTGTGTTACCTATTAAAATGAAGCTCTCTAACCCTAGAATCGTTTAGAACCAGCGGCGGCTGCAGAGGAGTTAGATCGAGGGAGATCTCCAGCGCATTAGTGGCTACGTGTACCGGCGTCTTGGGTTTTCTTTCTCCTTCCTTCTTCATCCGATTCAGGTAGGTGATAGCAAGCCAAACCCTACAAATAATATATGGTTGGAAGCAGCATCGTCTCAGCTTTTCATTGATGTAGAAATCCCTAAATTTTATTAAGTGTTCTGTGAGAATTTTAGGTTTTAGTAGAAGCATGTCACATCTAGGGTTATAATTGTTCCCTTTCGATTAAGTAGCAATTTCAGATTGTAAACATAAAATTGATTCATGCATCTTGTATAGTTTTTCGTGCCCTTTCTTTTGGTAGTAAAAGCCCCAAATTCCATGTTTTATATCATGCGAATTTCATGTTTTAGTTCTGACCCTAGAAACCTCACCGGAGTCGGGCAAGGCGAAGGGGCAACGACCTGCCTGGCCTTGTGCGGCCACACGATAGACCGCACATCCAAGACAGGCAGCCCTCTCTTTGTCATTTATATGTTTCTATATCTGATCATTTCCCTAGTACGTGCGGACGGATACCAACCGCATGTCTGTCCTGCGGCCAGTTCTAGACAGCACATCCCTTCTAGCGGTACCCTACCGACCGTCCATCTCCAGCAGGCCTTCGGACCTGAAGGGGCATGCGCGGCCTGTCTGTGACCGTTCATGGGGATGTAAGGTCCAGAACCGACTGCACGTCTATAACAGAACAGATTAATTATCATTACAGCATGTTATGTTAGTAGATTAGTGATTAATTGCATGTTAGCAACACACCTAATAAATTATAATTCATGACAATAAATCATTCTTGTTGATTTATTTAATTTGAGCTTGATCTTGATTCATCTTTCCAATGAATGTCAATTTTAATTGTGCATCCTTTATAATTGAAATGGCTATTAGGTATACACTTGCTATAACCGTTAATCTTGAACCATATTATCCCCTAGATTTGAATTGGACTCAATCGAACCGCTGTGATTTGAGTTATTCCGAATTGGACTAACAGAGACTTGAGCGGCCATTTGTGAACCACATATACCCCTGAATGGCCTAATATAGACCGTTCATCCCTGGCTGATGCCAATTTGTCTTGGCCGATGATCCTTGATCCAACTTCGGCCAAATCCTGATTTGATCAGCCCAGTAGACCCTAGGCCGACCAATAGATAGTGGGCTGGACTTTGGTTTAGTTCCACCCTGTCTATGGCAGCCCGGGAGCCCACTTGGGCGAATTTCTGGATTTTGGTTAGGCCCTGTGTTGTGCGGCCAGTAATGGCCCGTACATCTGACAGGCGGCCCATAATGGACTGGCCAACTAATGAGCGGCTCTGTTAGGACCATATATCCTATCCTCGATTTTGTAAACTTCTGGCATTGTGCAACCCAATACTTACCATGCATATAGAAGGGCGGCCCTTTATCAGCCGTTCAACCTTGACCCCCGAGGGCTAAACTTCAGCCTAGTTGCTGTTAGTGTGGCAAGTGTCGACCGCACAAGTCTTGAGCGGTCCAGTAGGAACCGCATATCATCCAGAGACTAGTTTCTCAGTGTTTTATGGTTTTGAATCCAAGAACATGTTGGTTCTTGATAATTTGAACTCATGGACAGAAATTCTGGACAATATCTCTTCAACTTAGCCTTGGGATGTTCCGAGGTAAGTTTGTACTTGATTATAATTGGCCATTTTAACTTGATTAAAGTCTAGACGGAACTTGGGATCTTGGATCCAATAAATCAATGCCAACACATCATAGGGGCCCGGTCTGGTCCTGGGGAGAGTGCCCGAAAAGTACTTGTGCCCATGGGAGTTTGTAATGACATGGTGAGGCATTGCACCGAGTGCATGACTAGCGTGATGTCTATAACAATGATCTCTTACTTGAATCGTGTTCTACTTGGTTATATTCTTACTTGTTGGCCAATTTCCTGCAATTTCCTATTATATATATTATTCTCAACTTGCAATTCTTGTACTTATATCATTCTGCCATATTGTTATTCCATTCCATTCTTTAGCACTTTCTTTTATTATGTTGTTTCATTTGATCGTTATTTCTTTTCTTTCCGTTTCCTATAAACATGTAATTAATTGGTTAATCACTTACACTTGCCTATTGTTACCTACTGAGTGTTCGCTCATATAGTTGTTTTCTCCCCTTTCCAGGCAGCTAAGGTGAAGATTCACATATGGATGGGAATGGGCAAGAGTGATGACTTGGAGTGTATCAGCTAGTCGTTATGTTGAGATTGTTATAGTTGTTTTACATCTAGCTATGCCTTAGAACTTGTGTTAGTTATTATAACGGAGTCGAGTAGAGATTATGCTTGATTATGTTTAAGTCAGTTTGATGGTATCGTAATAGACTTGGAGTGATTTTGTTCATGACGTTATGTTAATTCTTAGCTTAGCTTATTATCTTTACTAGCATTTTCTACTGTCGGTCCTGATATTCCGCGTCGGGGCGTGACAAGAAAGGAGAGGAAACTATAGCTCTACAGCTCCACATGTGGAGATAAATAAAAAAGATGTAGTAGCTATACATGTCATATTTGTATATTAGGAATGTTAGAAGCATCTGCTGTAGAAATTCCTCTTGCTATAGGTGGCAGCTCCTTTGTCAATGAGAATTCAGTATTATGTCCCATGAGAATAGCATGATTTGCCAGTGCATCAGCTAGCATATTTGTTTCCCTATATGTATGTACAATAGGACATTGATTTCTGCTGAAGATTTCCTGAAGCTTGTGCCACCAAGGAAGTAAAGACCAAGGAGGGCTTCTGTTGTCTTTTAATAGTTCAACCAAGGCTAAAGAATCAGTGTAGATTACCGATATTGGTATGTTATGCAGTTGAACTAATCTGAAACCATCGAGAAGAGCCCTTCCTTCTACAACCATATTGGAACCTTGACCATAAAAGTAAGAAAAGCCCAATAGCATTTTTCCTTGAGAATCTCTGAAACATCCACCTCCTCCAGATGGCCCAGGATTGCCTCTGCTAGCACCATCTACGTTGAGAGAGTAGTTAAGCTTTGGAGCTAACCAGCGGACAGTGAAGCAACAGAGAACTTTATGTTTAATTGTAATGCCCATGGTTTGAAATCTATGACAGATAGGATAGCCAATACCCCGTTTAAATGTGATCTGCTGCATAATCTGAATAATATCTTCTTGTATCTTATCAGCAATATGGGAGATGTTTCTTCTAATGCCTTCAAATCTATTGCAACATATGTATTTCCATGTTTCCCAGATAATAAGCATAGATACAAGCAGTGAAACAAATCCTTGCGGAGTGTAGACAATAGCCTCATTGAGGATTTTATGTAACCGACCATAGATGGTATTTGTTTCCAAATATGAATTGTCTATGAGAGGAGCAAATTTATTCCACAAGTAGCTGGCCACTTCACTATTAATGAAAAGGTGATCAGAATCTTCAATATCATGAGAATGGGAACAATAATTACAACATGAAGCCATGTGTATTCCTTTATTTTGAATTTGATTATAAACTGGCATAGCATGATTTAAAAGTTTCCAGTAAAATAGAGAGGCCCGAGGAGGAAATTTTTGATGCCATAGTTTGCTAACAGAGTTAACTGCCATTTGCCCTTTGATGTATTTATAAGTAGATTTGGTATCAAAATTACTAGTAGTAGTGAAGGACCAAACTTAGATGTCATTTTCTTTTTGTGTAGCAAACCTGAGGATATCATTCCGTAATCTGTTATCTTCGAATCCTTGCCAAATAGAATGTTGATGAGCAGCCAAGGCAGTTTGAACAGAGCAATCTTTGGGTAGAGGCATTTGATGAGAATAATACTCTATCAAGGGCTTATTCTTATACCATATATCCTTGAGGAAGTTAGTAGTTTCACCATTAAATACAATCTTCCTCATACTAGCTAATAGAACAGAGCGAGCCTTATCAAAGTCCCTGGCTTTTATTCCAGCAGGGAATGGTATTTTACAGTCTGATATATGCTGATTGTGTATGTATTTACTTCTGGTAAAGGTTGCCCATAAAGAATTGCTGTGTAAGGACTGCCACAGCTGTTTCACATATGAACACATTTGAATGTCCCTTAGTCTTCAAATACCCAGACCACCTTCAGATAAGGGTCTACATACTTTGTTCCAAGATACCCAATGTTTCCTATGAGCATTTTCAGTTCCTTGCCATAAGAAATTGGCACATATTTTCTCAATTTGCTTGTGTATAGTGTATGGAGTGGCAGCAGCACTGGCTGAATATATGGGAATTGAAGATAGCACCGATTTAATAAGTGTGATTCTTCCTGCCTGAGAGAGGAACCTACTTTGCCAACCAGCAAGCTTTGCATTAACTTTGTCAAGCAGATATTTAAAATGTGGAATTTTGATCTTTCCTTTGAAGAGAGGAATCCCTAAATAATTGATGCTTCCAGTTTTGTATTGAAAGCCAGTTATCTGTCTGATCTTATCTATTGCATTTCAAGGCATATGTTTGGACACCATGAATGAACTTTTATGGGAATTAATCCTCTGCCCTGATGATTCTTCATACCTTCTCAAAAAATTGAGAAGATGTTTTACTGAATTCAGGCCCCCATTTGTGAATATGATGGAATCATCAGCATATAGTATGTGAGATATGGGCATAACATTACGGGGAAGATGATAATATCTGCATTGTCCAGAATTGAATAACTGGCAAAGACCCCAACTTAATACATCCTCTGCTAAAATAAAGAGGGCTGGTGCTAAAGGGTCCCCTTGTCTTACTCCCCGAGAGGATTTGAAGTATCCATGAGATTGGCCATTAAAGGCAATGGTGAACCAGCAGTTCATTAAAAGCTGTGAGATAATGGAAACAAATCTGCTAGAAAACTCAAATCTTTTCATAACAGAGAGAATGAAATCCCATTCAATTCGATCATATGCTTTGGCCATGTCAAGTTTAATAAGAATGTTATGCCCTCTGACAGGTCTGTCCATTTCCATGAATAATTCTTTGGCAAGTAAAAAATTATCAGTGATTATTCTGCCACTTATGAAACCACTTTGTTGTTCTGATATAATGGAAGGGAGAATATGGCGCAGGCGATCACATATAATTTTGGAAACAATTTTGCATGTGAAATTGCATAAGCTGATTGGCCTGAAATCAGCAAAGGAAGTAGGGTTTTTTACCTTGGGTATCAGACATAGTGTTGTAGAAGTGACTCCCTTCGGAAGTCCCCCTCCTTGAAAGAAACTTTGCATGTCACATATTACATCATTTCCCACAACATCCCAACAGTAGGTAAAGAAGGTACCAGTAAAACCATCAGGGCCAGGAGAACTATTTCCAGGTAGAGCAAAGACATTGCCTCTAATTTCCTCAGCTGACGGAAGAGAGCATAAAGCCATGTTCTGATCTTCTGTAATCAGATTAGGGATGACTGATAATATATGGTTATCAATGTTATGAGTTTCAGAAGATAATAGATTCTTGAAAAAATCAACAGCACCATTTAGTAAAACTGTCTGATCCTCCACCCAGATGCCATCTAGTTTCAACTTATGAACATAATTCCTCTGTCTTTTTATTTTGGTATAATGATGAAAGTATTTAGTGTTGCGATCTCCATAGGTTATCCACTGAAGCCTGGATTTTTGAAACCAAAAGATTTCCTCCCTATGAAGAATTAGCCTCATCTCAGCATTAGCTTTTTGGAGATTTATCCGGTTCTCCACAGAATGAATATCATCATAACCCTCTTGAGCCTGTAGTGATTGAGCCTCAGCAAATTCTTTGGCTTGGTGAATATTGCCAAATACCTCTTTGTTCCATCTTTTCAATGCAGCTTTTAAATGCTTCATTTTTTCCTGCAGTGCATAAAAAGGTTAACAGTTTTGATCCTGTATGTTCCAATGCAGCTTAATAAATTCCATGAAATCTGGATGAGTATGCCACATTTGTTGATATATAAATCTCCCTGGAGCAGTTTTCATTGGGAGCATATTCAAATGGAGCGGAGCATGATCAGAAGGCCCTCTGATTAAATGTTTGACAGACAAATTAAAAGGAGAGTTTAACCAATTTTCATTGTAAAGAACCCTATCCAGTAGAGCTCTGATATGAGAGGTCCCAATTTGGTTATTGGACCATGTGTAAGGAGATCCTGTATATCCAACATCAATTAAACCCACAGCAGATATGAAACTTTGAAAGTCTATCATAGCATCAACAGAAGGCATAAGCCCACCAATCTTCTCTTCCGAAGTGATAATACAATTAAAATCACCACCAATAACCCAGGGAATGGTTACCCCTTGACTGAAATCCATCAAAGAGTCAAACATGTCCCTCCGAATTCTAGCATTGCATGATGCATATATGGCAGTAAAGTACATATAAACTGAATTATCCTATTTAAGGGCAACTGTAATAAATTGAGGATGCTGCTCAACGGCATCAATTCTAATATCAGTGCTATGGAATAGCCATATTCTTGAGTTATCACCATTGTTACCCAAAACAAACTGAAGGTTAATTCGGTGAGACATTTTATTAGCACGACTAAAATCAATGCGAGGTTCAGATATAACTGCCATGCAAATCCTTTGAGCTTTTATAATCTGTGCAAGGCTCCTGACAGTCGCCTTGTTTCCTATAGCCCTAACATTCCATATAAGAACTGAGTTAATCATGGGCATAAGAGGATGAGGGGTTAGCTGCCAATACCTTGGCTTTAGCTCTGGTCAATCGAGCATCACTAATAAGATCCTCTGGGATAGTTGAAATCTCATTTGTTTCTTTGACTTGGGCAAATACAGATGTGTTTCTATTTTCCTGACTGATCATCCGAGAATTTTCTGTGGCAGATAATTCAGATATAGCCTTTGAGCTAATAATTTGAATATCTTTAATGCCCAAATGTTGAGATGACAATGTGATTTCCTCATTCATCCAAAGCATCTTGGCTGTTTGGGTTGAAGGGAGTTCCTCAGAAAGTGCATTATCAGATAACATGTCCTCATTACGCATTGTGGATGTAACGCTTTGATTAGCTGAGACATTGTTACAAACATCTAAAGGACATGTAGAACCTGAGTCATCCTTGATATAAATCTTGGATCCTACAGCGGAATTATTGATATTCCCTTCTATATTCTTCTCATGAATTAGTTCTCCCTCAGAGCCTGATTCTTCAGCAATTTGAGTCAAAGCAGAGAATCTATTAGCATCTTTAATAATCAACTTGTTGTTGGGAATCTGAGGCAGTCGAGGTCTGTATTCTTGTCTGACAACTTTCTGAGCTCCAGTAAGATCATCTTTGCTCAAAAATTGGTTTCGATTCATATTCTTTTTTTGTTTTTTCTTGCATTCATTTACCTTATGCACAATTTTATGACAATATGAGCACAATTACGGCACCCTATGATAGTTAATTGGCTGCCAAAAACCATCTTCTCCTATCCCAATCCATATTCGATTTTTTCTTTGCTCAACAAGATCTAATTCAACACATACCAAAGCCTCTGAAGTTTCGGTCATAGCAGATGTAGCTTCATGAATCCGAAGAACAGGTCCTACATTTCCTGCTAAAGAACGCAGCATGTCATCATGATAAAAATTAACAGGTAATGATGGTAATCCAATCCAAACAGGTACAGTGGAGGGATCTGTGTCAAAGTTGAAATCATGCGTCCATCTGAAAAATCTGAATAAGAAACCTTTGATGTATAAATTCTTTTGGAGAAGAATTTGAAGAAAATCTGCTTCGCTTCCTAGCTGAATTAAGATATGCCTCGCATTCATCCAGCTTATAATGAAATCTGAGCAAAGATATAGCCACTGCGAAAGGCAATCTTTAATTTCTGGAATAGAAGGACGGCCATACGAGCACTTGGCTATGACAGCATTGTGAAGATTTGAGCAAGATTTCTGAATTTCTTCATGGGAAAAGAAGACAGCAGGTTCTCCCTTGTCTGTGTACGCTGGAGCTTTCATCTGAAAAGAGATTTGTGGCCGTTTCTGAACTTCCATCAGAGTTTGCGCATATGACTTTTGAAGAATAGTGCCAGCTACCTCCGATCCAGCATCTTTGAAGTTCTCAGGAGAGATCTGAACATCCCCCGCCATACCAGCCATGGCCGGCAAGGAGGGGGATGCACCGAAGAAAATAGAAGAGACGAGGCCGGAAGAAGGGAACCGGAGTTTCTCACTCTAGGATTCTAGAGAGAGAGAGACAAAAGGGTAATTGGGAATCTTTTCCCCTTGTATTCAAGTATTTTAGTTTTTCACTTTCTTCAATCAAAATTTAAATTTTTTCAGCATATTTTTCATCATTGGGCATTGAGTTCAGTTTCTCATTCAGTTCCTTCTCTACTTGTTCAAGTTCTAATGCCCTCAATAGCAGGTGTTTATTTTCTTTTTTCAATGAGTCAATTAGCTTTTCTTTCTACTCAAGATCAGAATGGAGACCTTCATTTAACTCCTTCACAAATGAACAATTATTGCATGCAAAATTAACAGAACATGTATTTTCATTTTCTTTTCTAAGTTTTCTATTTTGAGTTTCAGAATTTTCAAGACTTTTCTGAAGTTCTACATTTACAACGTTGATAGCTTCAAATTTTTCAAAGATCAAATTATTTTCCTCCTCAAGATTGTTAAGTTTCTTTTTGCAAATATTTTCTACTTGTTGGATTTCAAAAATATTGGCCAGAAGCTCTTTATTTTCATTTCTTAATGAAGCAATTGATTCCTTATGAACTTCAACATCAAAGGAAAGGGATTCATTCAGTTCCTCAAGATTGTTAAGTTTCTTTTCAGCTTCTTTAATTTGATTTCTGAGATTTTCATTTTCAGACTTCAGAACTTCTAGTTCAGATTTGGCAACATGAAGATCTTTCAAACATTTTCTTAGACCATCATTTTTAGATTTCAAAGCTTTCAAGCTTTCATTATTAGAATCAATGTTAACAGCATTCAATTTCTTTTTTAATGATTTGTTATCTTTTCTTAGTTTTTCATAAGACTTAAACAATTCAACATAAGCATCCTCCAGGTCTTCTATAGAAAAGTTCTCGAGGGGTGAACATACCTCTTCATCCTCCTTTTGATCACTGCTGTGATCACTTCTATCAGCCATTAGACATGTGTCTTCCTTTTTCCTATTGAAATCTATCAATTTTTCAATACGTCCTTTGTATTCCTGCAAGCAGAAATAAAAGGAAAGATATCATGATCAACAGCAGATTTCAAAATATTGAGAGCTCTGAGATTATCATTATTTTTCATCCTGTGAACATCGGTCCATTTGGACATGTCCTTAGGCAATTTATGAGGACCTTTAGAGATGATGTTCCACAGGTTTGGATTAATTGAATTGACAAATTTACACATCCTACCTAGCCACAAAGAAAAATCAGAACCGTCAAACATAGGCAGATGAACCATGGGAATTAAATCAGAGTAATGATCCATGATCATAAAAATGATATAGATCTTGAGGGGGGGTGAATAGATCTACCCCATGATTTAAAACAATATTAAGCAGATAAATGCGGAATTAAAAATTACTTAATTAGAACAGCCAATTTAGACACAGTCACTAGAACCACTGAATTAACAAAAGCCTTAGTCAAGTGTTATGTGAGAGCTATCAATAGAGAGAATAAGTAAAATCAGATAGACAAGTGAAACACAACAGCAGCAAAACTAAATTCCAGAGATATGAAATGTGAAGAGGTACTTGGCGGAGGTTGTACCCAACGAGTCTCCTCACGCAAGATAATCCACTTTTCAGATAAGTCTAACTTATCCTTAGAGCAGTACCTTTTGATATACATTCTTCACTCTCTTAAATACTCAATATATCAACCAAAAGAAACACGATAACACTCAGATGTATATATGCAACAAACATAAACCATCAGGCATAGACACGTAATTTTTAGGTGGTTCGATCTCCTGTAGAGATCTACGTCCACCCTGTAGATGCCTAATTTCGGTCTTCCCGCAGATCCCAGTGGACCTTCGTGTGAATGATGCATAATTGTTATACTTGGTTTATCATTGTTCCAAGCTTTGAAGCCCAGCCCATAGCCATAGAGCTGTTGGGCCTCGTCCATTGGAGGGGCCCAAGGCCCATGGTCTGGGAGGCCAAGGATCTGGTCGCCTTCCCCTTCAGGAAGGCCAAATCGATGGCCGCCCTCCTGATTTTACTTGTTCAAAGAACGTGGCTCAGTTCGTGAGCACGTTCTCCCCCCCTGTTTTGCACGATTTTCCCCCACGATTTCAAGCCCTGGAAATGGAAGAACAAACCCACCAATCTCTGGAGGAGAGGAGGGGTTTTTTGGTTTTTTTTCTTTTGGGTTTTCTTTTCAGGATTGGGAAGAGGAGATTCAAAAAGGAGGAACTTCTGAATCGAGGGGAGAGTCGAAAGAAGTGAAGAGAGAGCTACGCAGAACCACCTTCCCTTCTTGTTCCTCGATCCAGGTTTGAACTCCAGAATCCCTTGTTCTTTACTTCTCGCATCATGGCTCCCTGGTAAGTACATTCTGCATATAGCAATCTTCCTAGCTCCTATACTTAAGAGGTTTCCTCCCTAAAACAAATGGGAAGGTGGGTGGTCGGAAGCCTCGGCAATCCCTCCTTCCCACCACCCCAAGGTAATCACGCCGCCATCATTCTTGCTACATTAATTTTGATTAGAGTAGATATTACACTTCCTGTTACTAATGGACTTCTTTTGTTTTCTTCTTTGAGTTTCACTGTTTGTAGGACTTCAGTATCAAAGAACTACGCATGGCTCCTTGTCCTTGGCCGGCCGAGGACGAGGAAGAGGGACCCTACCTTCTCCCTATTTTGAGCATCTCCCCGCATTTATCATTCCTGTGAGTTTCAGGTAAACACCTCTGTCGATCATAACTATTTAACCCTTGATTTGTTCCCCTGTAGGTACTCGTGGTCCAGGAAGGTTGAAGAGATAACCCCGCTAAGTTCATTCTCCAAACCAACTCTCCTCCACCAACCTAAGACACCACACACGTCGCTCGATCCGACGACCCCCGACGCCTACAACCAAGGAAGTGGCGATCATGGTGGGACCCTCCAATGTCTACTGTGAGTTCCTGAATGCTTGAAGTCCAAGATAAGTGAAGCATGTGTTTACATTAGATGAATTTACGTAGCTCTGTTTTGTGTTTTCTGAAAATTGGACAAAAGGAGGTAAACCCCCTGGCCGCCTAGGCCCCTGGGCGACTAACCTAGTGGCCGCCTAGGCCATCCTCTGGGCGACCAAGAGTCTGGCCGCCCAGACCACTGGACGGCCCTCGATTTGGTCGCCCTCTCATCCTCTAGGAGGCCAATACTCTGGCCGCCTTCATCTCCTGAGTGACCCTCGACATGGCCGCCGAGGTCTTTGAGCGGCTAGTGACCTGGCCGCCCTCTGACTCTTTTCCTATGCTCCCTCGTAACTAGTTATTTTCTTTGTTGTTTTCTTGTGCATTGTGTGATCTCTCTCAACAGGGTTGAATCATGGTTGGGTTTAGGCAGAGCCGGCATCACCCCTTATTAGGAATCCCTCCCGTTGGAATTGAACCCTTCACCTGAGGATTCCCACTCGGGTGTAATTGGTTCGGTCCAACCGGGAACCTCTTGAGTCCTCGCGAACCGTGGGTTCCCACACGGTCGCCAAGCAAGTTGTACCATCGGAAGAACCTATAGTGACCTTGGGCTTGGAGTGAGATTTCTGTTAAGTTCCCCGGAGTTCACCCTTCACCCACTTAGTTCTCTTCTCTCCTCCGAGTGAACAAAAGAAAAACGAAAAGAAAAAAGAAGGAAATGAAAAATTTTGGGATATTGCTTGTGGTCACCCCCTTTGGTGTGATTAAAAATAGTCACCCCTCCCCTTTAAGTTTCACTCTCTTTTCTAAACCAATTAAAACTGCTTTAGGATGGAGCGAGTCTTGTTGTGACTCCTCTGTGTTGATGGTGTTGACATGTAACTTTACTTCATATGGCAACACATTGTTTTGATTGATTGGCAACACTGTTTATGTTTTGATGAAATTACTTTTATTAGATTGTCTGTGTGTTTTATGCATTTTATCTTGTTTTCACACTAAACACACACTCAAAGTCTCACAGTCTATACATTGCTTTAGTAACGTAAGTCTGTACACTGTCCGTGTCTCTTGCTGCATCCTAGCAAGTGTGTACATTGCATGTCGATTGCAAAGTTTATACATTGTTATGGGTCGACCCCCTGTTCTCATGAGTCGACTCATCTGTTTGTGCATAGTCTACACATTGCCCGTCGTTGCAAAGTCCATACATCCACAGTGCATTGAATAGTCTATACACTGCACGTTCAAGATCAAAGTATATACATTGCTACATTACCTGCTAGAGTGAAGTCTGTACAGCCGAAGCACACATATCAAGTCTATACTTTGAAGCTACTGTGCAAGTCCACACATTGGCCTTCAGGCTTGAAAGTCTGTACATTGGACTGCGTCAACTCATTGCATTGACATACACTGTAGCGTCAACTCATTGCATTGGCTAAGTCTATACACTGTCCGTCTCATTTAGAGTCTAAGGCAAAGTCTGTACATTGGACGGTGTCAGGCGAAGTCTGTACATTGAGCGTCTCAATGAGCGTCTCATGTAAGTCCATACATTGGACTGTAGCATGCATTTGTCAATGGCATCTAAGTCTGTACAGTGGACCGTCTTCCTTAGCGTCTTGATCTTCCAAGTCTATACAGGCTTCTGTTTTACAAAGTCTGTACATTGGTCTCAGACTCCAAAGTCTATACATCGCCTGTTGACTGCAAAGTCTATGTAGAGCTCAAGAGTTCGAAGTCTATACATTCATTCACTGTAGCTTGCACGAGGTAAAGTATGTACATTGGCCTCCATGCCTCAAGTCTAAACATTGGACTGTTTGGCCAAGTCTGTACATCGTTGTTTGCCAAAGTCTGTACATTGGCATCTGTTCCTTCGTTGCGATTCAAAGTCTGCACATTGGGTTATTTACCTACGTTCAGCTTCGAAGTCTATACATCGATGCCTTTACCTACGTTGCAGTTCAAAGTCTATACAGTCGATGTTTTCCATTGCTTCAAGTCTATACAGCCGTTCTTTTAGAAAGTCTATACATCGGTCTTCACCTCAAGTCTGTACAGTCCTTTGTTGACAAGTCTTCACATCGTGAAGTCTATACACTCAACTCCTTCACATCTTGCAAAGTTTGTACATTGCATTCATCAATCGTGAAGTCTATACATCACTTGTCTTCATTCGAGTCTCATGAAGTATGTACATCGTGCATCAGTTCTGAAGTCTATACATCGTCTGTCTTCATTTGAGTCTCACTGAAGTCTACACATTGCATTTTCATTCATGAAGTCTACACATTACATTTTCATTCATGAAGTCTACACATTACATCTTCATTTGCGAAGTCTGTACATTGCATTGATCTTCACTTAGTCTATACATTGACAGTCTTCATATCACCTAAGTCTGTACAGCGGTTGCTTCATACAGCAAGTCTGTACATAGCTTTCACTTATATGAAGTCTATACAACGCAGTTCTTCTGATAAGTCTATACAGAGTTGTTATTTAATCTGATCATCCGATACTCTGTCTGACAGGGATTCTCTACTGAGATTGCTGACATGGCTCGTGATCCCAGGAGGACGAGGTGTGCAGATGCTGACACGTGGATGGAATTGCCTCGGATCTGGCGAATTCACTTGGGCGGGAACTGTGGAAGCCACGCGCCCTTATCCACCTGCTGCTGTTATATATAGCAGTCTTCATCTTCTGTAAAAGGCTGATCGAAGTTGGCGAAGTCTATACATCCAGCCTGAAGCAGCAGCCACCGAGATCCACTGTGAGAGGAAGAACAAACAGAGAAGAAGAAAAAGAGAGATGAGTTGAGAGAGTTATTGTGAGAGCTTGTGAATCAGCCTCTTGGTCCAGTTACCAGAGCTGATATTGCTACAGTCGCTTTGGTTTTCTTCCATTCGATTGTGTGTTTTGTTTGTTTTCAGTCTTGCTATTTTCTCCTTGATAACTCTTGTTCGATCAAGCTGTTAGTCAACGGTGTCAAGCTGTGAAGCAGCGGTGTTGCAGAGGAGTTCCTCTGGTCGGCTAAGCTGTAGTGCCCAGCAGAGCAAGCTGTGAAGCTCAGCTGTTGCAGAGGGTGTTCCTCTGGTCGGGATAAGCTGTAAGCCCCAGCCGTTGTTGGCAAGCTGTAGAGCCCAGCTGATTGAAGCTGTGTATCAGCAATAATCCACATTCGAGTTGAATGTGGGTTGGACGTAGGTCGGATTGACCGAACCACCTAAAAGCCTTGTGCCTCTCGTGTGTTTGATTGCTTGTTCAGTACATCTTGTGTGTTTCATTCGGTGCATTGGCTGTGTTCGTTTAGTGTTCTTCTAATTCCGTATTTGATTCTAGGCCTAATTTTTAAATAGCCAGTTGATCTATTCACCCCCCCTCTAGATCCACATCCTGTGGTGATAGAGCCTTCCATCTAACTTCAACACTTGGTATCAGAGCTAGACTCTTCTACAGTGACTTATCGCCCGAAGAGGATAAGCACAGATGGACGGAAGAGGGATGATAGCTGAAGGACACTCCACATCCAAGCCCCCGTACTTCGATGGAACCAACTATGCATACTGGAAGCACCGTATGCAGGTATTCTTGAGGGCTAAAGATTATGAAATTTGGAAGGTGGTTAGCAAGGGACCTTTCGAGCTGTCACCAAATGAAGATGTATGGACCAAGGAGGAAATTAGAAGGTCCACGCTCAACTAGAGTGCAATCAATGCAATCCAGTGCTCTCTGCATCCCACCGAGTTCTCACGAATATCTGCCTGCTCCTCAACGAAGGAAATGTGGGATGCACTTGAAGTCATCTATGAGGGGACTTCACAAGTCAGAGAGACTAAGACTAATCTACTGGTTTCAGAATACGAAGCTTTCAAGATGAAGCCTAATGAGACGATCAAAGAAATGTATGCTCGGCTGACTATTATCACAAATGGTCTCAGAGGCTTCGGGAAAAAATATTCTGAGTATGATGTAGTCAGGAAGATCTACGATCCTTGACTCCAATTTGGCACACCAAGGCCACAGTTATGGAAGAGTCAAGAGATCAGCACAATACTAAGGCAGATGAGCTGATCGGATCTCTAATGGCTTATGAGATGAATCTGTCGAAGATAGAGGAGGCTGACAGAAAGAGGAAGCCTATAGCTCTGAAGGCTGGTGCTAGCAGATCCAGTCCATCCAGATCAACTAAGGAGAGCTTGTCTGAAGAAGAAGTGGCAAATGCTGATATTGCCATGATTACTAGGGAATTCCGGAGATTTCTCAAGAAGGAAGGAAGAAGATTCAGCCGAAGAAATCCCAACAGTGACTGCCGAGACACAAGGTATAAATCAAACCCTGTAAAGAAAGCTGAAACTAATGTTTGCTATCAATGCAGGAAGGCGGGTCACTTTAAAGCTGAATGTCCGACAAATCAGAACCTCAAGGACAAGTCCAAGAAGAAGAACACAAAAGGGAAAGCTATGGTGAGTACCTAGAGTGATGAGGACGAGGGATCTTTGAGCGTCACTTCGGACAGTGAAGTTGAAGCTGAGAAGCCAATCTGTCTCATGGCAACCAGCTCAGAAGATAGAGAGGATGAATCTGATGAGGTATCCTCTCGCTATGAAAATTTTACTATTACTGATTCGATGGTTGCTTATGATGAACTTACTGATAGAGTAGATGAGGTCAGAAAAGAAAACAGGCATCTACGAAGAAAAATTAAAATCATGCAAAATGATACTTCATTGTCTGATAAAATTGTCTGCTTAGAAACTGAGAACAGTAAGCTGAAACTCACATGTTCTGAATTTGAAGAAATCAATAAAGAACTGAAAATTTCTAAGGAAGAAAATGTGAGATTAGACAATGAAATTGATGCATGGAAACTGAAAATTCAGAATTATGAAAATGAGATAAAAATTGTTTCTGAAAAATATGAAGCTGTCCTCAATGTGAATAATGAGTTGAAAAAATCTATTGATGAAGTTCAGAAAGATAATGAGGATAAGCTAAAAACAATTGAGAAAATGACCCAAGGATCTGAAAATTTAGATGCATTATTGAGGTCAAAGGTAAATTAGATCTAGTGCAACTAAAAGCTTTGGAATGAAAACTATTTCCTTTGTTGCACAAAAGGAGAAAGGATCTCTGATCAACATGAATTCTAATAATGCTGTAAAGACAAATTTGAATATGAAAAGGCTAAATGCAGAGGAGAAGGGCAAACAGAAAGTAGGTGAGCCTAGTAGAATTGGGACTTCCAAACCTAGCTCTAGTGCTCAACCCAAGGTTAGGGGTCAGCCTGCTCAGGTAAACAAACCCCATGTCAATGCCAAAAAGTCTTCACCACCATCATCACAGAAAAGGACCCAACCAAAACCTATGAATAGGTCAGCAGGGTCAAGGGTGCAGGGAAGACAAAATATTTTCAGAAGTCAGCCCAACAAATTCAATCCACCTAGAGTTCAGTCCTACTACCCCACACAGCCAATCTATCCTAATGGGTGTGGGTGGACTAGAACTCAAGGGATGCATACAGGGTATGTTCATCAACCTACACACTTTTACAGACCCTATGTCAGAAATTGGGAAAATGGGTATGGTAGTCAGATGCCTAGGAATTACCAACATTTCCACAGCCAGCCCAGGAACTACTATGGCCAAAACTTTATGAATGCAACCTGGCTGAAGCATTGGCACAATAACAACAATTCTGTGAATAACTCTATTGGTGCAAATAAGAAGAAAGTCAACAAGAAAAAGCAAAACAAAAAGAAATCTGGAAAATCCACTGAATAGAACTGCTTCAAACAAATGTGGATTCCCAAAACCATGCTCTCTTTCTTTACTTGCACTTCATTTGCATTGGAGCCCAATCAGACTTGGGTTCCAAACTCTTTACCCTAATTGTGTGTGCATGTATGCCTGGCAGCCAAGAGCAACTTGTGGTACTTGGACAATGGCTGCTCCAGGCATATGACAGGAGATAAGGCCAAGTTTTGCATGCTAACTGAAAAGCTAGGAGGCCTTGTCACCTTTGGAAGCAACACAAAGGGTAGGATCATTGGATCAGGTAAGCTAGATAAGTGTTCTACCTGCTGCATTGATGATGTTATGCTAGTTGAAGGGTTAGCTTACAATTTACTTAGTATCAACCAGTTGTGTGATAAGGGTCATAAGGTTTTATTTGATTCTCAATGCTGCAAGGTTTTTGAACCTGATTCAGAAATTGTAAAATTCTCTGGAAAAAGAATAAATAACACATACATGATAGATCTAGATGATATTCAGCATTCTAACCTATGTCTTACTGCCAATAGAGAAGATTTAGCATTTTTATGGCATCGTAGGTTAGGCCATGCTAGTTATACCACTTTGCATAAACTAAACAAGCATAGCATGGTTAGAGGACTTCCTGAAGTTTCCTTCAAGAAAGAAAATAAAATCTGTGATGCATGCACTCAATCAAAGATAACTAGAAAGTCATTTAAGTCTAGAACTGAAAATCTGTCTTCCAAACCCTATGAGCTGATACACATGGATCTTTTTAGGCCAACCAGATCTGTCAGCTTATCAGGGAGGAGGTATGGGTTTGTCATGGTAGATGACTTTTCTAGGTATACTTGGGTTTATTTCTTATCTAATAAGAGTGATGTCTTCTCAGAATTTCAGGAGTTCTATGTTAAAATAAATCAGAAAATTGAAAATATTTTGACTGATCATGGAGGTGAGTTTGAAAACTCACAGTTTGATGAATTCTGCAGGTCAAATGGAATCAACCATAGGTACTCCTCACCAAGGACACCTGAGCAGAATGGAGTTGTGGAGAGAAGGAACAGACCCTAGTGGAGATGGGTCGTACACTTCTTGTTGAAGGTGGTCTACCAAGGAAATTTTGGGCTGAAGCAGTGAACACTGCCTGTTATGTAATTAACAGAGCCATGGTAAGACCTTCTACCCAGCAAACACCATATGAGATCTTAAAGGGTAAGAAACCTTCTATTGCTCATTTCAAAGTTTTTGGTTGTAAATGTTTTATTCATATAAATGATAAAAGAGACCTTGATAAATTTGAACCTAAAGATGAACCAGGAATCTTTCTTGGTTATTCTGAAAACACCCGAGCATATAGAGTGTACAATCTGAACTCTAAAACTGTTGAAGAATCTCCACACATAGTATTTGATGAATCCTTGGTAAATTCTAATGTTGGTCAATGCAGGAATGAAGACAATTGTGAAATTTTGAAGGAAGGAGATCCTGCAGACAAATCCGAGGATGAAGAAGGACATACAGAACTTAATGAAGAGGAGCCTACAGTTGAGGGGGAGGTAAATCAAACACATGACAATTCAATTGTTAACATTAGATATCTTAAAGATCATCCTGTAGATAATGTAATTGGAAATCTGCATGACCCCCCTAGGACTAGAGGCCACCTGAGAATTCAACATGAATTGAATGCTTATGCTTTTGTATCAAACATAGAACCCAAGTCCATTGACTGTGCTCTCCAAGATGCGCATTGGATAAATGCCATGCATGAGGAGCTCAACAAATTTGACAGGAATAAGGTGTGGCATTTGGTTCCACCTCCTGATCATGAAACGGTCATAGGGACTAAATGGGTGTTTAGAAATAAAACTGATGAATCAGGGAATGTTATTAAAAATAAAGCCAGACTTGTAGCTCAGGGGTACAATTATGAATTTAGAATAGACTTTGAAGAGTCTTTTGCCCCTGTAGCTAGATTAGAAGCTGTTAGAATTTTATTAGCTTATGCATGTTCCCTAGGTATAATCCTCCAACAGATGGATGTAAAATCTGCATTCTTGAATGGGGAAATTAATGAGGATGTCTATGTTAGACAGCCCCCTGGGTTTGAATGTCTAGATTTCCCTAATCATATTTACAAATTAAATAAAGCTCTCTATGGTCTTAAGCAAGCTCCCAGAGCTTGGTACGACAGGTTGAGCAAGTTCCTCACTAATCAAAATTTCACTAGAGGAGTAGTTGATCAGACCTTGTTTACAAAGGTGAGTCATTCTAAAATTCTTATTGTACAGATTTATGTGGTTGATATCATTTTTGGGTCAACTAACCCCAAATTGTGTGAGGAATTTTCTAAAACAATGACTAATGAGTTTGAAATGAGCTCAATGGGTGAGCTCAAATTATTTCTTGGACTGCAGGTTACACAAAGAAAGGATGGAATGTTTATAGCTCAGTTCAAGTACACAAGGGATCTACTCAAGAAATACAAGATGGATAACCTTAAAGAGATAGCTTCTCCAATGGGTACCTCTACAAGCTTGGATGAAGACACTAAAGGTAACCCATTTGACCAGAAGTTATACAGAGGTATGATCGGATCCCTTCTCTACTTAACAGCATCTAGGCCTGATATTCAATTCGCTGTAGGATTATGTGCTAGGTTTCAGGCCAGTCCTAAAGAAAATCATTTTAAAGCAGTGAAAAGGATTTTTAGATATCTGCTAGGCACCCAAGAGCTAGGATTATGGTATCCTGCTAGGTGTGAGTTAGAGCTTCTAGCTTACACTGATGCTGATTATGCTGGGTGTTGAGTAGATAGAAAAAGCACTAGTGGCTATTGTCAATTCCTTGGTGGCTGTCTAGTATCTTGGGCATCTAAGAAGCAACACTCTATAGCATTGTCTACAGCTGAAGCTGAATATGTTGCAGCAGGTAACTGTGCTGCCCAAGTACTTTGGATTAAGCACCAACTAGACGAATATCAGATAAAACTGGAATGTATTCCAATTCTATGTGATAATACTAGTGCCATATGCCTTGCTAAAAATCCTGTTCATCATTCTAGGACTAAGCACATAGAAATAAAACATCATTTTCTAAGAGATGCTGTGAACAAAAAGGAAATTGAACTAGACTTCATTGAAACAGACAAACAAGTTACTGATATCTTTACTAAGCCACTTGGAAATGAAAATTTTAAATTTTTTATAAGAGAACTTGGCTTGTGTAAATTTCTGCATAATGAATGAACTCTTTGTTGACTTGAATAAAACTTTGGAGCTGCTTTGAATAAACTTCTGATTTGGACTTGCTGTTGATAGATTGAATAAACATTATGCAACAGACTTATGATAATGCATGACTCTCATATTTTTTGCACTCATGATCATCATTGCATATATATGTCTAGATGCATGATATGTCTATATTTCTGCATGATTGTATTGCACTGCATCTCCTGGCATTACCTTGGTATATCCAATGGTAAGCTACCAAAGGGCAGGGAAATCTGTCTGGAGGTTCTTACTATTTGTGAGATGGTCCTTATGACCAGGTTCTCCGCCTAGTACCATGGGTCATACTGCACGATACGATAGTCTGAGTAAGCATGATTTTCAAAATCATTTGTTTAGTCCACATCTGCAAGATCACATGCACATAGACAGGGGAAGTATTGCATATAATTCAGAGTTAAGTCTGACAGTATGGCAATCTTTTAGTCAGTTCTAATATTAAGCAATAGAAAACAGACTTCTTCTCTCATAAGAACTTTAATTGCTTAAAGACTGACTTAATGGTTTAAATTTATAATCTTTAGAGTTGAAAGACTACAATCCGTAAATAAGGATGCTGAAAATTGATAAACCTCATAACCCTTATCTTATTTCATGTCAGACAAAGCTAATTATATCTGAAATCTGAAAACTCATCTGAAATCATGTTAGAGAAGCTAAGTATGTGTATTGTCCTTAAACAAGTCATTCTGAAACAAATAAAGGGCAGCTAAGAAAGATATTGAAAAACATTAAAAATTATTTGAAAAATAGCATTGACAGAGCAATGACTGGTAAATCACTAAGAAACTGAGTGATCCATCAAAGAAGTGGACACCACTCATGTCATGACGTGTATCAGCTATCTCTGTATAAAATGATCAAAATAGTAGGTTGTTTTCACTAAGTACCTAGGGGTAACTAGCGTCTGATAAACGTGTACCCTCACACAAAAAGGTGTCAATCAATTCTATTGAGTTTGATCATAGGCAAGATGGTCCATCATGTTGAGTATCTAGGGGTATTGGCATTTGATAAATGTATACCCTTACGCAAAAAGACTTTTGGTACCTGAATGCCCTAAATGAAATAATATTGAAAATGATGTTCCTTCAATAAAATTTCATGGATGTCAATTGTTTAATTTCAATACATGACCTGGTTTTTCTTAAAACATTTTATTGAGTCTATGAAAGTAAGATATTCTGAAACTGAATCTCTCATGTAAATATGACTCTGGTTTATTGTTTTATCATGCACATCTACCTTATCCAATGACTGTAGTGCATGAACTCTCATTTTTATAAACTTTAAACCAAAATTTCAATTTCTAAGGCGTTTCTCAGTTCATATGACTGAAGGTTCTGTGCTTTAGTTGCTTAATTTCTGAACTACTTGCTAAGAATGCCAGTCAGCTAAACTTTCTTTTTCCTTCCCTTGCACTCACTTTCCCTCCTATTTGTTGATGGCAAAGGGGGAGAATATTGTCTGAATTCATTCCTTCAGTTCAGGGGGAGAATTCTGAATTGAGAATTCTGCATTCAGGGGGAGTGTATGCATCTGCATCATGGTATGGCAAAGGGGGGAAATTTTGTTAGCAGGGAGTTGCTTACATTTTGTAGCATCCAGCATGTCATTCATAGCATCTACATGCATGCACCATGTCATTCATAGCATCTGCATAACAATCTGAATAACAAATCATGTCTTTCATCAAAAATGCATCTATATGACAGGATGTTGCTACTCCATATGATAGGGGGTTGCCATCATCAAAAAGCGGGAGATTGTTGTGACTCCTCTGTGTTGATGGTGTTGACATGTAACTTTACTTCACATGGCAACACATTATTTTGATTGATTGGCAACACTGTTTATGTTTTGATGAAATTACTTTTATCAGATTGTCTGTGTGTTCTATGCATTTTATCTTATTTTCACACTGAACACACACTCAAAGTCTCAAAGTCTATACATTGCTACAGTAACGCAAGTCTGTACACTGTCCGTGTCTCTTGCTGCATCCTAGCAAGTGTGTACATTGCCTGTCGATTGCAAAGTTTATACTTTGTTGTGGGTCGACCCCCTGTTCTCATGAGTCGACTCATCTGTTTGTGCATAGTCTACACATTGCCCGTCGTTGCAAAGTCCATCCATCCACAGTGCATTGCATAGTCTATACACTGCACGTTCAAGATCAAAGTATATACATTGCTACATTACCTGCTAGAGTGAAGTCTGTACAGCCGAAGCACACATATCAAGTCTATACTTTGAAGCTACTGTGCAAGTCCACACATTGGCCTTCATGCTTGAAAGTCTGTACATTGGACTGCGTCAACTCATTGCATTGACATACACTACAGCGTCAACTCATTGCATTGGCTAAGTCTATACACGGTTCATCTCATTTAGAGTCTAAGGCAAAGTCTGTACATTGGACGGTGTCAGGCGAAGCCTGTACATTGAGCGCCTTAATGAGCGTCTCATGTAAGTCCATACATTGGACTGTAGCATGCATTTGTCAATGGCATCTAAGTCTGTACAGTGGACCGTCTTCCTTAGCGTCTTGATCTTCCAAGTCTATACAGGCTTCTGTTTTACAAAGTTTGTACATTGGTCTTAGACTCCAAAGTCTATACATTGCCTGTTGACTGCAAAGTCTATGCAGAGCTCAAGAGTTCGAAGTCTATACATTCATTCACTGTAGCTTGCACGAGGCAAAGTCTGTACATTGGCCTCCATGCCTCAAGTCTATACATTGGACTGTTTGGCCAAGTCTGTACATCGCTATTTGCCAAAGTCTGTACATTGGCATCTGTTCCTTCGTTGCGATTCAAAGTCTGCACATTGGGTTATTTACCTACATTCAGCTTCGAAGTCTATACATCGATGCCTTTACCTACGTTGCAGTTCAAAGTCTATACAGTCGATGTTTTCCATTGCTTCAAGTCTATACAACCGTTCTTTTAGAAAGTCTATACATCGGTCTTCACCTCAAGTCTGTATAGTCCTTTGTTGACAAGTCTTCACATCGTGAAGTCTATACACTCAACTCCTTCACATCTTGCAAAGTTTGTACATTGCATTCATCAGTCGTGAAGTCTATACATCGTCTGTCTTCATTTGAGTCTCACTGAAGTCTACACATTGCATCTTCTCACTGAAGTCTACACATTGCATCTTCATTCATGAAGTCTACACATTGTATCTTCATTTGTGAAGTCTACACATTGCATCTTCATTTGCGAAGTCTGTACATTGCATTGATCTTCACTTAGTCTATACATTGACAGTCTTCATATCACCTAAGTCTGTACGGCGGTTGCTTCATACAGCAAGTCTGTACATCACTTTCACTTATATGAAGTCTATACAATGCAGTTCTTCTGATAAGTCTATACAGAGTTGTTATTTGATCTGATCATCCGATACTCTGTCTGACAGGGATTCTCTACTGAGATTGCTGACATGGCTCGTGATCCCAAGAGGACGAGGTGTGCAGATGCTGACACGTGGATGGAATTGCCTCGGATCTGGCAAATTCACTTGGGCGGGAACTGTGGAAGCCACGCACCCTTATCCACCTGCTGCTGTTATATATAGCAGTCTTCATCTTCTATAAATGATTGATAAAAGTTGGCGAAGTCTATACATCCAGCCTGAAGCAGCAGCCACCGAGATCCACTGTGAGAGGAAGAACAAATAGAGAAGAAGAAAAAGAGAGATGAGTTGAGAGAGTTATTGTGAGAGCTTGTGAATCAGCCTCTTGGTCCAGTTACCAGAGCTGATATTGCTACAGTCGCTTTGGTTTTCTTCCATTCGATTGTGTGTTTTGTTTGTTTTCAGTCTTGCTATTTTCTCCTTGATAACTCTTGTTCGATCAAGCTGTTAGTCAACGGTGTCAAGCTGTGAAGCAGCGGTGTTGCAGAGGAGTTCCTCTGGTCGGCTAAGCTGTAGTGCCCAGCAGAGCAAGCTGTGAAGCTCAGCTGTTGCAGAGGGTGTTCCTCTGGTCGGGATAAGCTGTAAGCCCCAGCCGTTGTTGGCAAGCTGTAGAGCCCAGCTGATTGAAGCTGTGTATCAGTAGTAATCCACATTCGAGTTGAATGTGGGGTGGACGTAGGTCGGATTGACCGAACCACCTAAAAGCCTTGTGCCTCTCGTGTGTTTGATTGCTTGTTCAGCAGATCTTGTGTGTTTCATTCGGTGCATTGGCTGTGTTCGTTTAGTGTTCTTCTAATTCCGCATTTGATTCTAGGCCTAATTTTTAAATAGCCAGTTGATCTATTCACCCCCCCTCTAGATCCACATCCTGTGGTGATAGAGCCTTCCATCTAACTTCAACATATTTTTCATCTTCCGTAGCAATGCCTCCGCGTAGGAGAATCCTCAGCATCGACTCTTCCTCTTCAGAGGGGGTGTCTTACGGTCGGGGTGGTATGCCGAGCACCTCGGGTGCGGGTATTGGTCGGGCTAGTTCCCCACCCTTAGTGGCCTATAGAGTGATCCATGGCCTGCGGGAAGCATTCAAGATTCCCCCCGAATAGGAGATCATCTTCCCCTCCGTGGGGGATGACATAATGAGTTACCCTTCCGGTGGGATCATGGTCCCGGTGGCCTCCTTTCAGGTGGGCTTCCGTGTTCTAGTTCATCCCTTCATCACATCCATCCTTCATTACTATGGGCGGCATCCTGGAGAAATAACCCCCAATTCTTACAGCAACCTCTATGGGTTTGTTTATGCGTGCCATAGGGCATCGGTGGGGCCAAGTGTCGATCTATTTCGGCACTTATTCCTCCTCCAGAGTTGCCCGTCTGATACCTATTTCGCCTATTTCAATGCTCGCACCCACCAGCATTTCATCACAGTTTTCCGTACCGCGTCCAACCGCAAAGGCTGGGCGGAGCGGTACATATACCTTGTCAAGTCGAAAGACTGGGAAGAGGCCTCCGATAGTTGGATGCGCAGCGACTGTCGTCGCACTTGGCGTGATACGAAGCCCTCTCTCAAGGCTGAGGACCGCCAGAAGTTGAAGGCTGTTTCCCGGTATCCCCTTGCTGACGCAGACTTCGTCCTGACCCCAGCGTTGCTTCGGGAGCTGGGGTTGTGTCCCTCGTTACCGCAGGGTACTGGCTTTATCCTTCCATAGGGTCACGTCGGTAGTGACTGGTGCTTGACTAGCCTTGTTCTATTTTCAGGAGCGGCTGAAGCACATGGTTGGACCTACGAGACCGTCCTGTTGCTGCGGTTTGCGCCCCGCCCCGTGGACCACGTCGCTCCTGGTACTGGTCAGGTGTCGGTTGTCGCCCCCCAGGCCGAGGTTGCATTGGCCCCGGGAAGGCTGCCATATCCCATTCCGGTCGGCATTCCCCTAATCCGCTCGCCTGAAGCATCCGTGGCCAGTGGAGGGCCTAGTCTTCGGCGGAGTTCTTCTGAGGCCACCTCTAGCACACCTGGTGAAGAGCCCGCTATGGCCGGGGGTAGTCGAGCCTTTCTAACAGATGACGAGCTGGCGGAGATGGATAGTCGCCGCCGGTCGAGGAAGAGAGGGGGAGGTTCGACCCCGGCCAGGAGTTGTGTCCCACCTTCTTCTGAGGCCCCTCCCCCCAGTGCTCCTCCGCCACCATCATCTGAAGTGCCAGCAGCTACTGCTCCGATGCCCGCCTCCGGAGGGTGGGAGCGCGAAAGGGGCAAAGCTCCTGCTGCTGACGAAGTTGGTTCTCGCCCCCCCCCCCCCCCCTGAGGGTCCCTTCGCGTGGTCAGTCCTCGCAGCACAAGGATTTGACGACAGCGCTTCCCGGGGTCGTGACTATCGTCGACCTCATGGTGCAAAGTGCTCGCTAGCATGAGCACGTTGGGGAGTTTGGTCCCGAGATCGTAAAATAGTTGACGGCCGTCACCATGAGGAGCGTGTGTCTGGTCGTCAGTGCCCTCGGGTTGTGGAGGCACCACTTCATCGATCTCGCCCGTGAGCTAGAGGCCAGCCGGGCCCTTCAGGCTGGAGCTGAAGGGCGTTTGAAGGAGTCTGAAGCTGCTAACGTCGGGCTCCAAGAGCAGCTGGCTCAACTAGGGTTGGCCCTCACTGGCATGGAGCACGATCGGGACTCCTTTCGGGCGTGGGCTGATGCGGCCAGAGAGCGAGCAGCCAAGTCGGAGGCAGAGGTCTGAGCCATGGAGGCCCGTGCCCCAGAGGTCGAGGCGGAGCTTGCCAGGCTACGTTCATCCTTGTCCTCAGCTGGCGAGGAGGCTGTGGAGATCTTCCGCTCCTCCTTGGCTTACCGGGACGAGCTGACGGAGGCGGCTTTGGAGTTCTACGGGCCGACACATGACTGCGGCTTCCGGGAGGGATCGAGTGCTATTGTGAAGGCCACAGTGGAGAATCTTGGCCTAACGGCCCCAGCCCTACCCCCTCCTTCAACTCCTTATGTCCCAGATGCCGAGGATGGAGAGGGGGAACCCGACTCCGTAGAGGCGGGCGCCGAGGGGTCGATGCCGATTGCGGGTGAGCGAGCACCCGTTGCCGTGGTGGATTTGGTCGACGAGACACCTTCTCCCAATGTTGCTACTGTACGTGCACCTACGAAACTCAGGGCACGTGATGATGTAACTGGGGCTGGTCTGTGAGAGGGCGCCCCTTACCTTTTTTCAAATTTCTTACTGTTCGCCAAGGCGGTCACCTTCCTTTGTAACCCTTTCATTTTGGAATGGAAAAATTTCCTTTATTTTGCAAATCTCGAAGTTTCTCCCGTGTACTTTCTCCCTTCTGGGATGTTATGAGATCTTTTAGAGATACGAAGTTGCGTCCTTGAGGTAACAGCGAAAGGGCGCGACTTTCGGGATTCGTCACTTTGATTTCCACGGATTTGATTGAGGCGGTAGGAGTCCTCATACTTCTGGGGACTTTGCTCCCCCTATAAATGGTGGCCTTTGCGGTGCCCAGGCGATTAGCTTGGCACCAGTGAACCCTCGGGGATAGCTTTCTTATAGGATGTCATCGGGAGAGTCTGGTACTTCGTTGGATGATGAACTTCTGCAAGCTCATCGTCAATCTTTGGTCCTCCGGAGAAACCCAGCACCGGTACCATGGCGGCCGTGGCCTGCGCCTGGAGAGGGTGGCCCGGTCTCTGAGTAGTACAGGCTCGGGTACCTGGACGGTTGGCAGGAGGCCTTGGAGAAGGTTAACCGCTTATACGCCGGCAGGGGGGTCCTGCTTCTTGAGCCATATAAGTTTCATCCCTGAAGGGATGAGAAGTCTCTGGGTATTGTGGTTTTCTATCTCTCACCTACTTCTTGTCGCTTGTCTTTGCGGCATGTAACCATTGTTTGCTTTCTGTAGGTGCTTCGTGAGATGCTCCCCGTTGCTGGAACATCTTCCTATCTTCCAGTAGGAAGGGGCGTAAGGAAGGGTGGGAACTGTTTTCCCTTCTTCCACTTTGCAGACAAGGCCATGCGGCTGGATGACAGTGGTGGACTCATCGTACCTCTACCCGCTGTTGACGGGGACTCGCGGAGTAACCGGCTTCCCTTCATCGATCCACATACGTGGTCAGCTGATTGGCTGGTCATGGTAATGAGTGGGCCTTGCGGCTTCACCGGTACCGGTCATGGCTAGACAACCTCTCCATCCAAGGTGGTTGCCGATGGCATCCGGGGCAGCGGGGTCTTGCTTGCCAGTTTGGAGGCATGGCCAGTACGCCGGAGTGGCCTTCATAATGTATTGGCCTCGTAGTATCGTTGCCCCTTGCTAACTTGTGTGGGTCTGCTGGTTCCCTGTAATGGGTGGGCCTCGTTGCTCCACTGGCCCTCGTCCGAACAGGGGTGGCTGGAGCAGCCGGCCTAGTTTTCCTGGTGCAGGTAATCTACCAGTGAAGCCCTTTGTTGGTCTGGGGGCTTTATCTCTCTTCTCTGGCATAGGAGGCTTCTCCGTTGGCACCCTTCCATAGAACAAAAATGGGTGCTAGGTGTCTGCTCAGAGACTCAGCATGATCGTTGGCACAGGACGGTGCCCGGGAAGTGAACCGTTGGAGTCGTATATCACCATGGTCGAGCACATTTTGTCTCTCCACATACTTATATTTGGCCCATGTGAGGGTATTTTGTAGATTTCTGGTAGCTTGTATTTTGACTAAAGAAATGTAAATTCTTTATTTTGAGCCGATACTGTTGTGTACCTTTGCTGGGAGACTTCTATGTGTTTCGTGCTCACGCTCTGCAATGTTCGTGTCCTCCATGGAAACCCTTAGGATACCTTTTCATTTTCAAGGGGAGCGGTGCTCGCCTCTAGGAAAACCCTTAGGTTACCTCTTATTTTCAAGGGGAGCAGTGCTCGCCTCTAGGAAACCCCTAGGTTACCTTCTCATTTTTAAGGGGAGCGGTGCTCGCCTCTAGGAAACCCTTAGGTTACCTTCTCATTTTCAAGGGGAACGGTGCTCGCCTCTAGGAAACCCTTAGGTTACCTCTCCATTATTCGTAGGTAACTTACCTTAGTGGACTATGGCTGGTGACAATTTACTAGAAGTATTTTCTGATATTGACGGAGTTCCACGTTTTTGGTACCTCTCCCCCCCCCCAGCGTCACTAGCATGTACGCTCCTTTGCCGAGTGTCTCTGCTACCCTGTACGGCCTTCCCAGTTTGGTGCGAGCTTTCCTACGGCTCCCCGTGGGTCAACCACGCTTGCTCGCCATAGAACTAGATCACTGGGGAAGAAGTGTCGCTCCTTAACTCGGGCGTTGGAGTATTGAGCCAGTTTCTGCTGATATGCCACAAGTTTTACCTGGGCGTTGGCTCTTCCTTCTTCGAGCAGGTCCAAGTTTTCTCACATTGCTTGGTTGTTCCTAGCTTCATCAAAGTGTCCCACTCGTAGAGAGGGGTTGGATATCTCCACGGAACAATTGCCTCAGCCCCGTAGGTGAGATGAAAAGGTGTCTCTCCGGTGGCGGCTCTAGCGGTGGTCCGGTGGGCCCATAGAATGCCAGGGATCGAATAAATCTATGAGTCGCCCGCTCGGTCCAGGCGGGTCTTGATGCCATGGAGGAGAGTTCTGTTGACATTTTCCACCAACCCATTGGCTTGGGGGTGCCCCACCGAGGTGTAGTGGATCCAGATCCCCAACTCCAAGCACTTTTCCTGAAAGGCAGTGCTCGCGTACTGTCCGCTGTTATCGATTGTGAGAACCCTTGGGATCCCAAATCGAAAAATGATGCTTCGCAGCACAAATTTCCAAGCTGCTTCGCTTGTTATCTTCCCCAGTGGTTCAGCTTCGACCCACTTGGTGAAGTAGTCGATGGCGACTATGAGGAACTTCTTCCTCCCTTGCGTTTTAGGGAAGGGTGCCAGTATATCAATTCCCCACCGAGCGAATGGGCGAGGCTCCGTCAAAGCATGGAGCTGCGTAGCTGGCTGGTGGTGCAGGTGGGAATATTTTTGGCATTGGGGACACCTCCGAACATAGTCGAGACAGTCTTGCTACAAGGTGGGCCACCAATACCCTTGCCGGATCAGCGTCCGTGCGAGTGCTCGCCCTCCCACATGGCTTCCGCAAAGTTCTTCATGGACTTCTCGAATGGCCTGGTTGGCCTCCGTGGGGAAGAGGCACTTGAGTAGAGGGGCTAAGAGGGACCGGCGATATAGCCGACCGTCCACAATGGTGAAGTGGTCCGCTCTTGCCCGCGTGCGCCGCGCCTCGGCATGGTCGCTCGAGAGTTGTTGCCGAAGGATTAAATCGAGGAGAGGATCCATCCAGGAGGGTTCATAGTCGATGGTGTTTACCTGGAGCGTTGGGTCATCTATGCTCGGTGCTGATAATTCCTCTATCAAGACCGATCTCGAACTGGAGACTACAGTGGCTGATGCTAGGCGGGAGAGAGCATCCACTCGGACGTTCTCTTCGCGTGGAATGTGGACCACCTCAAAGCGGGTGAATTCACTCGCCGCCGCCTTGGCCTTCTCTAAGTACTTCGTCATGGAGGGATCGCAGGCCTCGAACTCCCCCCTGACCTGGTTGGCGATGAGCATGGAGTCGATGTACGCTCGGACACTTGACGCCCCCAGGTGCTTTGCCATGCATAGCCCAGAGAGGAGCACCTCATAATCGGCCACATTGTTCGTTGTCGAGAAGTTGAAACGCACGGCATACTATAGCTCCAACCCATCTGGTGAGAGTAAAACCAACCTTGCGTCGTTGCCCGCAGCGCAGGAGGATCCGTCGATGTATATGATGGGAATCAACACTGGGCACTAACATTTTTATTTTGAATTTGTGTCATTTTATTTATATTTATACCCTTGGCTAATTGAGTTTACAATTGTAAGGGATTATAAGCCAAAGGGTTAGTCTTTAAAGTCTTTGGGTTTATTTGTAAAAGTCCAGTAGGTCTAGTAGGGGCCCCCACCCTCTTTCCTATTGGTCCACCTAGGTTCTAGGGCCCATGTGGGGCTAGTTCAAAGTCCAAAGTTGGACTCGGACCAAGGGGGGACAAGGGGGGAAGAAAGTCCAAGTTGGACTCCATTTGGCCAAGGGGGCGCCCCCTATTTAATATTGTTTAATGTGTGTTGTATTTTTATTTAATGTGGCCATTTCACCACATGGGGATTAAATACCCTCTCCCTAGTTTACCCCTCCCAAATCCTAGATCTAGGTTAGGTTTAGTCTTTTTTACATTTCTATAAATCCCTTGTATTTCCATTTTTGTTAGAATTAATGAGAAGAAATTTCATAAAATTGCTCCAAGAGCCCAAGGGCGCCCCTTTCTCTCTCCCACCCCCTTGCAGATGGATTTCTACAAATTTATTGAGGTGTGAAGCCTCCTCCCCTCCCCCTCTCTGAGTGAGAAGCTCAGAACCGTCGCCGCCGCTGCCGCTGCCATCGAGCCGCCGTCGCACCACCACCGCCACCGCGTCGGAGTTCTGTCCACATCAGGATAGAAGGTTGAAGCTTGAATTTTATCTCCACATCAAGACATCTGATCAAGCTACAATTTTGAGTCTTTGTTCTTCTTGTTATTCCCAGTCTCCATTTTAAATTTCGTGCCAATCAGAGGTCATTTGGTATTTTTCCAGTAATTTTAATTCCACCCCTGACAGTCTACCAATCAGCATATATGCAGGATAGGAGACTATTCTTCTATTTTTCCCGCCCACTTAACCTTCTCCAAAAATTCCCCAAAAATTCATACGTGTCCCCCACATATCCCCCTTCCACCCATACTTTTCCTGGAGTCTAGATCTATTGTTTTCTTGTCGGTCAAAATTCGTTTTCAGGGAAAACTCAGTCTGTCCTATGTGTCTGTAAGTCCAACCCAGCAAAAACCTTCAAGGGACAGTCATTTTCATTTTTAATCCATTCACTTGATGGATCTAAAATAAATATATGCCGTAGCCCTTTGAGTCCTCTATCCATCGGTACCAACTTTGCGTCGATCCGACATCGGATCTGGCCGCAGAACTTCTTCTCGTGGAGGCACGCAGTTGAGATCCGAGGACAGGCCAGCAAATTAGTCCACGGGTAAATCTCAATAAAATACGCCGGGATACCTTCGACGACCGCCGCTCCCGGGGACCGCTCGACAACCCATCAGCAACGTCCCAGCAAGCCGCCGCAGCGAGGAGATGCCCGGGTACCGCCATCCTAGTAGTCGGCCCCGCCTACTATTTGCGTGCCCCGCAGAAGCTAGATGGACAAGCAGCCCGTCTCCGGCCCGGGAGCATTCCAAATCGCAGCCCGTCAACCCGAGTTCGCTACTCCCGGGTCTCACATTGTAGCCCTTTACCTCCCTACGTGGAGTGGGCAATTAAATTCACTGTTGTAATTATTTATTTACTATGTATCGGGAGTACGAGTTTCGGCCGGGATCGTCTTCCCCACGCCCGGAGCGTGGAGGTACACTCGACATCTTCCTTATTCGGCATTTTGCTCAGTTCGTATATTTTCATACGCCGCTGCTAGAGTGATAGGTTAATTAGCTCGATATTCCTTTTTATCACCGCTGCGAGAGTGAGTGAGTGAACCTGTCCTGTGACTCGATCCGAGCACATGGAAAAAGTCGATACCCGAGGCTCATTGCCGGTTTCTCAACCGCACACGATCCCGCGTTTCTCTCGCTTAGGGACGTCTGCGAGCTAGAGTCCCACGTTCACTGTCCGTCCCGCATCAAATTGGTATCAGAACAGAAGGTTGAGTCTAGGGTAGTCTTTGATTAAAAAAACAAAAAAAAGTGTCTAAGTCTAGGTGTTGCATTTGCATTCCTATAACTGGTATATCAAAAGGTGTTCCCGAAATGATAGGTTACGCCTATCGGGAAGGTAGCACACTTGCGTGAGTGCGATCTTCGGATCAAACCTCCACCACGTATCGGTTATGGGTTGAGTCTAGGTTTGTATTCGAGTCCGTAATTTACCCTTTTCACCATTTAGAGTCGTGTCTAGGTGCTTGCATTAGTTTGCATAAACTTTTGCATATAAAAACAAAAAAAATGAAAAAAAATGCCATTGCATGCCCATTCCTAGGGGATCCAACCCCATCTTTTGCCACTATGGCCGACCCATGCCGACCCATCCAAGGCAACAAGTCCATGTTGGAGTACATTCGGGACTATGATAAGTACCGGTTGGAATATGGAGTTGGAGAGGAGAGCACCACGACCGCATTTCAGTTCCGGAGAGGTTTGCGACTTCACTTCCAATTTGAGTTACTTTGCCGCGATGCGACCACTCTGGCGCAATCTTATCTGGTCGCTCTAGAGGTTGAGCCTTTCGAGGCAAGGTTTGATGCCGCCCTTCGGCAAGCATCTACCTCTCAGCCGAGTCCCGAGCCGGTCAGACAGCCTACCCCACGGCCTCCCCCACCCCAGTCAAGGAACCCCTCCCCTAGAGCTCCATCGCCATCTACGTCTGATCTTTATTCGGAGTCACCTCATTTCGAGCCACCTCAGCCCGAGCCACCCGTGTTTCTAACGGGAAAGCTATTCATTACCGAGCCACTACTTAGTTGGCTCAAGATCGACTTGGTCCCCAGTTCGCCTTACTACCCATCTGTGGACCCCACCCTACCATTAGTGCCGTTCAACTCATTCCATATCACATTCTGTTCTAGTCACCATGTTGATACATTAGATGACCTTACTAAGGGTTTAGACTGGCAATGGAAGTTGACGCACTTATTGGCCCGATGCTTCGACCAACCCAATAGTGGTAGCTTCACACATCCGGCCTTAGGGTCCATTACCTCCGTGTACACCGTGGGTCATGTCACCACGGAGGTTCTCTTATTCCTCCCCATGCCGGCCGAGCCAAACTTCATTCCCTTTACCCCGAGGGAGGAACCATACCTTCTATATGAGATTACCGTCCCCTATACCCTAGTACATGAAGGTGACCACCTACACCTTACAGAATTCCAAACTTGGGACCGTGACCTATGGGAGCCCAGTTCGAGGGGTCATACTTTCTTTGATCCCTTCAACCCATTCCCCAGTGAACCGCTTGACCCACCACATTTACTCCACTTTTTCGAGGGAGTCCACTACCACACCCCTTCCCCATGGGCCAGTCCACCTACACTCATCCAGGGGATCGTTCCATGATCATCATATAGGGGTGACGAAGAAGGAGCATTCGGCTCTCCTAGCCCTCCCAAGTCTCCCAAATCCAACAGGCAGCCGCATGCTAGGGACAGATTAGGATGTCTAGGAGACCCCTATTCTGTCAACCACCGATTGCATCTAGTGTATGCATGGCACACATTCGGATGTCCTGATCCACTGTTGCATATGAATGGGTCAGACTAACAGTAGGTTTTGTTTAGGGTCATGTATGAGTTCGTGTTTTTCTTTATTTTTGTCAAGATTGTGGAGTGCATAGTGAGTCTGCAAGCATGAAGTCGAGTCGGTCACATGTCAGCTCGCAATGTTAGTCCCTTTCGAGTGTGAGGCAAGTCGGATCTAATGCGTACGTTGTAGACTTGCAGAAATTTGGGATCGGCACTACCTCAACATATCGGATCTAGTCACATAAAGGGACCCAGCGGTGATTCCTAGTGAGTCTTCCAGCCGCCTCCTTCCCTTTGAGAGTGACCCCACCCCAGAGTGTCCACCACTAGCCTAGTTCCCACAGCAGTATGCGCATATCGAGTATATACGGAATGAGCAGGTGATGATTACTTGAAGTGGAGCGTACCCGAGCTACTTGGTACGGTGACGGATCCGCCGGAGCTACTCGAGCAGCCGCACCCCTTACTCGACGGGGTCAAGTTCTTCCCACCCGAGGAGAATTGATGGGAATCAACACCGGGCACTAAAATTTTTATTTTACATTTGTGACCTTTTGTTTGTATTTATACCCTTGGCTAATTGGGTTTGCAATTTTAAGGCATTATAAGCCAAAGGATTAGTCTTTAAAGTCTTTAGGTTTATTTGTAAAAGTCTAGTAGGTCCAGCAGGGGGCCCCACCCTCTTTCCCATTGGTCCACCTACGTTCTAGGGCCCATGTGGAGCTAGTTCAAAGTCCAAAGTTGGACTTGGACCAAAGGGGGACAAGGGGAGAAGAAAGTCCAAGTTGGACTCCATTTGGTCAAGGGGGAGCCCCCCCATTTAATATTGTTTAATGTGTGTTATATTTTTATTTAATGTGGCCATTTGACCATATGGGGATTAAATATCATATCCCTAGTTTACCCCTCCCAAATCCTAGAACTCGGGGTAGGTTTATTCTTTTTTACATTTCTATAAATCCCTTGTATTTCTATTTTTGTTAGAATTAATGAGAAGAAATTTCAAAAAATTGCTCCAACAGCCCAAGGGTGCCCCTTTCTCTCTCCCACCCCCTTGCAGATGGATTTCTGTAAATTTCTTGAGGTGTGAAGCCTTCTCCCCTCCCCCTCTCTGAGTTAGAAGCTCGGCACCGCCGCCGTCGCCGCCATCGAGCCGTCGTCGCACCACCACTGCCACCGCGTCGAAGTTCTGTCCACATCAGGACAGAAGTTTGAAGCCTAAAGTTTAGCTCCACATCAGGAGATCTGATCCGGCTGTAATTTTGAGTGTTTGTTATTCTTGTTATCCCCGGTCTCCATTTTAAATTTCGTGTCAATCATCGGTCATTTGGTATTTTTCCCATAATTTTAACCCCTGATAGTCTGCTAATCAGTAGATATGCAGGATAGGAGACCGTTCTTCTATTTTTCCCGCCCCCTTAACCTTCTCCAAAAATTCATACGTGTCCCCCACATATCCCCCTTCCACCCATAATTTTCTTGGAGTCTAGATCTATTGTTTTCTTGTCGATCAAAATTCATTTTCAGGGAAAACTCAATCTGTCCTATGTGTCTGTAAGTCCGAGCCAGCAAAAACCTTTGAGGGACATTCATTTTCATTTTCAGTCCATTCACTTGATGGATCTAAAATAAATATATGCCGTAGCCCTCTGAGTCCTCTATCCATCGGTACCAACTTTGCGTCGATCCGACATCGGATCTGGTCGCAGAAATTCTTCTCGTGGAGGCGCGCAGTTTAGATCCGAGTACAGGCCAGCAAATCAGTCCACGGGTAAATCCCGATAAAATACGTCGGGATACCTTCGACGACTGCTGCTCCCAGGGACCGCTCGGCAACCCATCAGTTACCTCCCAGCAAGTCGCCGTAGTGAGGAGATGCCCGGGTACCGCCATCCCAGCAGTCGGCCCCGCCTGCTGTCTGCGGGCCCCGCAGAAGCTAGCCGGACCAGCAGCCCGTCTCCGGCCCGGGAGCGTTCCAAATCGCAGCCCGTCAACCCGAGTTCACTACTCCGGGATCCCACATTGTAGCCCTTTACCTCCCTGCAAGGAGTGTACAATTAAATTCACTGCTATAATTATTTATTTATTGTGTACCGGGAGTACGAGTTTCGACCGGGATCGTCTTCCCCACGTCCGGAGCGTGGAGGTACACTCGCCATCCTCCTTATTCGACATTTTGCTCAGTTCGTATGTTTTCATACGCTACTGCTAGAGTGATAGGTTAATTAGCTCGATATTCTTTTTTATCACCGCAGTGAGAGTGAGTGAGTGAACCCGTCCCGTGACTCGATCCGAGCACGCGGAAAAAGCCGATACCCGAGGCACATTGTCGGTTTCTCAACCGCACACGATCCCGCATTTCCCTCGCTTAGGGACGTCCGCGAGCTAGAGTCCCAGGTTCGCTGTCCGTCCCGCATCAAATTGGTATCAGAGCGGAAGGTTGAGTCTAGGGTAGTCTTTGATTAAAAAAATAAAAAAAAGTGTCTAAGTCTAGGTGTTGCATTTGCATACCTATAATCGGTATATCAAAAGGTGTTCCCGGAATGATAGGTTACGCCTATCGGGAAGGTAGCACACTTGCGTGAGTGCGATCTTCGATCAAACCTCCACCACGTATCGGTTATGGGTGAGTTTAGATTTGTATTTGAGTCCGCATTTTACCCTTTTCACTATTTAGAGTCATGTCTAGGTGCTTGCATTAGTTTGCATAAACTTTTGCATATAAAAATAAAAGAAAAGAAAGAAAAGAAAAAAATGCCATTGCATGCCCATTCCTAGGGGATCCAACCCCATCTTTTGCCACTATGGCCAACCCATGCCGACCCGTCCAAGGTAACAAGTCCGTGTTGAAGTACATTCGGGACTATGATAAGTACCAGTTGGAATATGGAGTTGGAGAGGAGAGCACCACGACCGCATTTCAGTTCCGGAGAGGTTTGCGATTTCACTTCCAGTTTGAGTTGCTTTGCCGCGATGCGACCTGTGACGACCCAGAGCGCCGGATACCGATATACCGATAACATCGATATGCCGATACCAGGAACTGGGGAAGCCACCCAACAGGCTGATGAGGCCCCTGAAGGGTTAGTGAAGTTTGTCGAGGGGATGTATAACGAATTGCAATCACAAACGCGCATATTAGAATTAAGCAATAAAATTTAACAAGAGTGCGGAAGCAATTTAAAATAAACAAGTGCTAAATATATAAACTAGTCCAGAGGCACATGAGTTCTAGTCCAAAAGTACAACTACTCGGGGTATACCCCGGTAAAAGTACAACAGAAGGCCCAACTAGGCGACATGTCTACTACTGGCAGCTAAGGATGGTCTCCCAGCACACGGGAAACACCGTGAGACAACGGGCGTGGCTCACTTGAAAGGAGGAAGGGTGAGTCACAGCCAGACTCAGTAGGGGTCACGCGGATCCCTACCTCGAGCTAAACAAGCATACATGCAAAAATAAAGGTAATTAGAGCATGCATTTAATTAAATTAACAGGCATCGGCATGAATAAACTAATCACAGTAAAGCTGTAAAATCTAACTACAGAGCCAAAACATGCCAATAGCAATTAAATCTAATCGACAGAAACTAATTCTACCAATAGAAAGTGCCTCAACTAACCAAGCCACAGGGAACAGGACAACCACTGGGAACAGAAACTAGATGCGTCCACTGACGGCTTACACTGCGTCTCAAGCACTCGCAGTCAGTACACGACAAGCTGAGCGCGTAAACAGTACCAAACCAAGTGACCAGTCAGAGTGATACTCGTCAGTGTCAATCCACAGCCTCCGACCACGTGTGCACACACTGACTCTCGCATGAGCCAGGCCCTCTAGCTAGTTTTCCCCCTCGGTAGGATGCTACCGTTGGCGGGGAGCCCATGGTACTAGCTTAAAAATCGTGTGATGGGAACACCCCTCCACCATCCCCAGGCGGGTCGGTACTCAAAGACCTTAGGGCTACAACAATGGTTCCATCGCAAGGAAAGTAAAGCTATTCTATTGGGATCTAAAAACATGCCATTACTTCATAAAATAACTCATACATGGCGTGTAATCATTATTGAACGCATTAAAGAATGAATAGGCAACTTTTGAAAACTAACAGGGGTGTGACGGCCTACTGCCAGCACATCACAAAGAGTGACGGTCGGGAGTTGGCGCGTTACATCGACTGTGACGCGTCCGCCCCTGGCCGTTAGAGCCACCCGAAGCCCAAAATAATAACAGTTCTACTCGCGTTCAAACGGAGTGTAACGCGCTTACGGGGGCACGTTACGCCGCCCTAACGGCCGGCCGTCAGGCTCACCCGAGACTAACATTAACACTAACAATTTTTTTTGATCGTTCAAAACATGGTGTAACGCGCTCGCACAGATGCATTACAGCCTCCTGACTGCTGCCCGACAGGCCGTCAGGCCAACCGCCAATGCCGATCAACGGAAATCAACGGAAGTGTAACGGTCGGGAGCCTGACCGTTACACACACTGTGACGCCCCTCCAAAGGGCCGTTACAGTTTTGTAACACGTCCCCCATGGACCGTTACGGGTGTGATGGTTCCTAGAAGGACCGTCACACCGTCTGGGTTACGGACGGGTTATGTTTGAAAACGGGTTCCCTCCCGGGCGACCGGAATCGCCGGGTAACGACGAAAACTTGTCAAACCACACGTCCTAAACAACATAATACCAACAAAAATAACCACATGCAATGCCCACAATGGATTATACATGAAGAACAAAGCTTAACCCCCCAAAAATAGAAAATAACCATTATGCATGCTACGGGAGCCTAATCAAGCAAACAAGCTATAAGAAATGATCCTAGCGAGATCGAGATTCCATCCCCCTACCTCGTGCAAGCCGGAACGGCCGATTAAGCCGCATGCACCGAAGAGGGTTCACTGAACCTTCTCGCTCCGTCTCGCTCCCACGAGCCACGAATCACGCCGTAGTGGGTATCAACGTGTTCCTCTCGACGCGAGGAATCCACCGGCACCTTCCACGCCTCGATCCACTACCGAATCGCCTGGATCCCAAGGAGAGGGGAGGTGGGCGATCGGACGAGAGAGGGAGAGAGCGTAAGAGTGTGAGAGATCGAAAGGGAGAAAGAGGGGGGGTGAGGGTTTAAAGGAAAAAAAATAAGATTAATATATATAATATATTTATTATATATAAAAATCTTATTTTCCCAAATTAAAACCTTAATTAAATCCAATTAAATCTGGAAAAACACCAGAAAAATTCCTAAAAATCCAGGAAAATAGCCAGAAATTCCAGAATGAGTTCTAGATCCGAACCACTAAGGATCCATTAAGGCACGGGCCTCACAGCCCCTCCCTCCTAATAAAAAATTCGCCATCGAAATTTACAATAATGGATAAGGAGGAAACTGAGAAAAGCATTATACCTTACTGGAATAAGAAAGGAAAAAGCTGACGCATCTCATCTTCACGTTCCCAAGTAGACTCATTACTGGAGTGGCGCTGCCAAGCAACTCTTACCAGAGAGATAACCTTATTTCTCAACCGCTGCTCACAACGGTCTTCAATTCCAATAGGGAACTCTGGCGTAGATAAATCAACAGTCACTTTGGGCCAAACTGAATCATCGAAAACATGGGATGCATCTGGCACATATTTCCTCAACTGAGAGACGTGGAACACATCATGAATAGCTTGCATAGCCGCTGGTAGTTGCAGTCGATAAGCTACCTGACCCACGGCTTCCACAATAGGAAACGGGCCAACATAACGCGGACTAAGCTTTCCACGCTTCCCAAATCTAGAAACACCTTTCATCGGAGATACCTTGACGAAAATGATATCTCCTGGCTCAAACTGTAGTGGACGTCTGCGATGATCTGCATAACTTTTTTGTCGACTCTGAGCCGTCAACAATCTTTGCCTGATCAGACGTACCACATCAGTGATAGGGTGCTATGCCCGGATACAGAGGGGGGTGAATGTATCCCCTTCAGAAATAATGCCCAAATTAAAACATAGATGCTAGACGCAATCACAGAATAAAACTAATTCAATTAAACTCATGAGCAAACACATGGAGCGCACCTAAGCAATCATCTAGCGGAAGCAAACACACAGACAAGCCACTGCTCAAGAGATTTTTTAATTGGTTCGGTCACCAAGACCAACATCCACCCCTCACTCTCAACCGGAGTGAGGCTTCCACTAGCACAAGCTAGAAAGCAAACTTAGTCTGCAAACAAGTTGCTGCCACACAGCTTGACCAGGGGAACAACCTCCCCTCTTCCTCCAAACTGGAGGGACACCCCAAGTGACTCCCTGCCACTTGGAAACCAGAGACACACAGTCTCTCTTCCTCCAGACCAGGAGGGACCCATGGACTTGCAACCCACAAGCCCAGAACCGGAGATCAGATCTCCCTGTGTCACGCCCCGAGAGCGGAAGAGACCCGGAAACGCGTGACGAGTTTATATCAATCATGTCAATCAGAGTATTAGTGTATTCGACACCAAAATCAGAGATGCGCAAAAGTAAAGATAACCTAGTCCTTTATTCCTTCATAAGAATATGTCTATTACAAACCTTGAAGTACTAACTAAAATAAAGGAAAATACAAGGTTGACTCAAGAAAATATGAAAAAGACTAGATAACACGGAAGAAGCTCTATCCCTTTCACTCTTGATTTTCCCCATCCGTTTGAGTTCCCTCATCATCGGACTTACCTGAAAAGTAGGGAAACACTAAGTGAGCGAACGCTCAGTAGGAAATTATATCCCAAGAACTAGCAAGGGGTTTAAGTGATTACATCTTTCATGAATACACTATAGCTATGCATGCTCGCATAAAACGACAAGATAGAGAGAGTGTATAACAATACGATAGCAAGAAGAACTAGTCATGAACTTTCAAGAACTTATATCAAAAGATATCAAGATATTCACGCAAGTGTATTCATCATGTCATGTGGAAATTTGGCTATCACGTTTCAAGCACGCAAGTATGAAATTACCCTTTTTCGGGTCACACAAGTCATGTAATATCAAGTCAAGTACAAGTACAAGATTTGTGGAATGTTCAATCAAGCTAGTCATACACTTCGGTATAATGCCAATACCGTGATCAATCAACTCCCATGGGCACAAGTACTTTCGGGTGCTCCTCCCAGGACCAGATCGGGCCCTATATGCGCAGGCATTAATCATGTATCTTAACATCCACTTTTGTGTATAGCCAATATGGAATTTCAAGAATAAAGCTTGTAGATACGTAGGATAACTTGGATAGAATAGAGTCCAAAAATATAACACTTGACATAGAATGGCGATAATAACGGTACGATCACGATTATCGATAAAACTAGGTGGAATTGGTTTCCTAACTTGGGTACCATGACAAGCAAGTATGGACACTCTTTATATAGAATTGAGGTCCACATGAATAGCACATCGATGGCAAGATGTCCTCATTCTTAATATAGAATTGAGGTCCACAAGAACATCATGTTGAATATAGAATTGGGGTTTACAAGAACAGCATCAAATGGCATGATAACTTCATCCCATTAAGAGAATTCTCATGATACACACTTTGCATAACATGAGGGCCGGTATATCATGTTTCTGTAGAGTGACATGGCAATCAAATAATGTAATGGGTTTTTATGGTACAACCAGCTCAGTCGGCCTTGAGGGAATCCAAGGCTCGAGGAGTCTTACGGAGGTCTCTATGACTAACTCGCTAGTCCAAAGGAACGGAATGTCCAATGGAGAGCTTGTATGTCAATGAGAATTGAGGGTAGTGCGATAAAAACATCATGAAACATGGGACTATATTGACGGACTGGAATATAGTGCCGATATATATATATATATATAACCCTTCGGTGACAGTAATTAGTGTAAAACAGTAATACAGAAAATAGCGACTTAAGCTAAGTCATTAATTATCCAATTAACGCCTTACTCAGGGGCGTTTATTCACAATTTGACGACTTATACATTAGTCGTCCCTTCAATATTTCTATTCTGTAAAAAATCAATATTCTGGAATTTTAACAAAAACGCGCCCTGGACAGGGGCGTTACTTGTCAATTAGCGCCCTGGTCTGGGGCGTCAGTTCAATAAGAGACGACCTTGTGCAGGTCGTTAATTCAACAATTTTCCAAATTTCAGATAATAAATTTCAGGAAAACAGGTACATGGTCAGGACCAGAAAAATAGCAGGATTCAATCAGGATGAACATGCATTAGATTAGGTTCATGGTTTCATAGATATAGAATTTTAAACATGGGTAATTATCAATTTATATGAAATTGACGACTCCTAGGTAGGGCGTCAAAATAAGAATTAGCGCCCTAGTGTGGGTCGCTTCTTTATATTAGTGCCTTGGTCAAGGGCGTTACTTTTTTTTTAAAAAAAAAATTGCATAGAAACAGTTGAAACCACAATAAAACTATATGCATGGAGGATCGATGATATTATTAAAGATATTAAGCTAGTTTGGGCTACGTTCTTGAGAAAACCTACCTGATGACTATCTGGGTGAAGATATGTCAAGAGAAACGATACTCTATTTTGCAATAGAGTCTTCTGATCACCGGCAGAAGAAGAAGAAGAAGATTATGCTTGATGAAGAACCCCTCGTTCTTCAGCACGGCAGGCAACCTAAAGGAAAATAAGATGAAGAAAAAATAATATTCTTCATGAGTTGATTGAAAATAGAGGCAGGAAGAAGAACATAAACCTGTTCTTCACGCACAGCAGCAGAGCGAAACCTCCTTCGACCAAATAGCTTTTAGGGTTCGATGGACAAGGTTATTTATAGGATTTTGGGGATCCTAATAGGGTTAGAGTTGTATTGGAAGTAATACTTCCATGATAGAGTCCTTACCATATTCCACCTTCGACGTAGTTATCCAGAACTTGCCCTGGATAGACTCCTGGGTTCGAACGAAACTCGAACTGAATTAACGTCTTAAGCGAGGGCGTTAATTTAAATTGACGCCTTGTCAAGCGTCTTTTCTTATATAAAATGCGTCCATGTAAAGGGCGTTACGTTTACTTGCCCTTTTTGGCCGTTTGATAATTGACGCCTTGTTATATGGGCGTCCCTTCTTAATTAGCGCCTTCTCTAGAGGCGTTTCTTAATGAAGTAGTGCCTTGACCCAAGACGTTATTTTCCTTCTGGCTTATTCTTATACGTTTAGGCTTTCATCATCTATTTACTTATCTTTTTAATTTGATCCATTTTCCAAAATCTTTTTTTATTTTTTTATTTTTTTTTCCAGGGTTGCTACACCCTCCCCCACTTAAAAGAATTTGGTCCCCAAATTCAATCGCATATACATGTGTAGAGCCTATTACCTTAAAAGAATTCTGGGAATCGTTTCCTCATGGATTCCTCGGTCTCCCACATAGCTTCATGTTCGGAGTTCTTATTCCATTGTACCTTAAGCATGGGAATAACATTATTCCTTAGGGTACGTACTTCACGATCTAGTATCTTTATGGGCTTCTGTTCATATGTGAGATCCTTCTAGATAACTAAGTCTCCATGTTCAATAATATGTGATGGATCGTGTACATACTTCTTCAACATAGATATGTGGAACACATTATGAACATCGGACAATTGAGGAGGCAATGCGATGTGATAAGCAACCTCGCCAACTCTTTCCAATATCTCAAAAGGTCCGATGAATCTTGGTGTAAGCTTGCCTTTAACACCAAATCTCCGTATGCCACGTCCAGGCGATATCTTGAGAAATACATGATCTCCAACTTGGAATTCAAGATCTCTCCTTCTTGTATCGGCATAAGCCTTTTGCCTAGACTGAGCAACTTGTAGTCTTTCTCCAATCATTTGTATTCTTTCAGTGGTAACCCTTACCATGTCTGGACCTAGCAGTTGTTTCTCTCCAACTTCGTCCCAGCATAAGGGTGATCGGCAACTCCTTCCGTATAAAGCTTCGAAAGGTGCCATTTGTATACTTGCCTGGTAGCTATTATTATATGCAAATTCCACCAATGGCAAGTGATCATGCCAGCTTCCATCGAAATCAATGATGCAAGCTCTGAGCATATCTTCAACCACCTGATTAGTTCTCTCGGTCTGACCATCCGTTTGAGGATGAAAAGCTGTACTAAAGTTAAGCCTTGTTCCCAACGAATGTTGTAGTCCCTTCAAAAAATGAGAAGTAAAACGGGGATCTCTGTCAGACACGATTGAAACAGGAATACCATGTAATCTGACTATTTCCTTGATGTATAATGCAGCCAAAACATCAACTGACCATCGGCTCTTTATTGGCAAGAAATACGTCGATTTAGTCAATCGGTCAATAATAACCCATATTCCATCATGTCCTCCTTTTGATTTAGATAAACCCATAATGAAATCCATGCTAATATTCTCCCACTTCCATTTGGGAATATCTAGAGGATGTAATTTTCCAGCAGGCTTTTGGTGTTCCGCCTTGACCTGTTGGCAAGTGAGACAGCGTGATACATAGTCTGCTATTTCCCTTTTCATGTTGGGCCACCAAAAATTCCTCTTCACATCTTGGTACATTTTGGTTGATCCTGGATGAATCGTGTACCTTGATCTATGAGCTTCATCTAAGATCTTATTCTTTAACTCGGGACAATCCGGTATGCAAGTTCTATTCCTGAACATTAATCTTCCTTCACAAGTTATTTGGAAATTAGATTGTCCTTCCAGTTTGCCCTTGATTTCCACTAATATTGGGTCATCATCTTGAAGTGCTTGTATTTCAGTTAATAGGTCTGGATGAATGCTTATATGAGACAATGTGACACATTTGAAGTTCGTGTCCATGCTGATATTGAGCTTAGAGAATTGCTCCAGCAACTTCCATTCTTGAATCATACAATTGGCTAACAGTGCTCTCGGCTTTCGACTAAGGGCATCTGCTACATGATTCCCCTTTCCGGGATGATATTGTATATTGAAGTCGAAGTCCTTGAGATATTCTAGCCAACGTCTTTGCCTCATATTTATTTCCTTCTGAGAGAAAAGATACTTGAGACTCTTGTGATCGGAGTATACAGTAAACTGTACTCCATAAAGATAATGTCTCCATATTTTGAGTGCAAATACCACCGCGGCCAATTCTAAGTCATGGACGGGGTAGTTCTCTTCATGCTTCTTCAATTGACGAGAAGAATAAGCTATAACCTTTCCTTGTTGCATTAGAACACATCCGAGGCCAATGCTAGAAGCATCAGTGTATACCTCGAATTTCTCTCCTTCCATTGGTAACGCTAAGACCGGAGCTGTAGTTAGATGATCCTTGAGATTTTGGAAGCTTCTTTCACATTCCTCACTCCATTCATAACGGATCTCCTTGCGAGTTAACCTTGTAAGCGGCACGGCGATCTTAGAGAAATCATTGATGAATCGCCTGTAATAGTCGGCAAGACCTAAGAAACTTTGGATCTCGCTAGCATTGGTCGGTCTTTCCCAATTCTTCATAGCTTCAACCTTTGATGGATCTACAGATAATCCATCCTTTGATATCACATGTCCGAGAAAAGTTACTTCTTCAAGCCAGAACTCACACTTGCTGAGCTTGGCATATAATCGGTTTGTCCTTAATATTTGTAATCCAATCCTCAATTGCTCCTCATGCTCTTCCTTAGTCTTGGAATATATTAATATATCATCAATAAAAATCACCACGAATTGATCTAAAGAAGGTCTGAATATACTATTCATTAACTGCATAAAGACAGCAGGGGCATTTGTTAGTCCAAAAGGCATAACAACAAACTCATAATGGCCATACCTGCTTTTGAATGCGGTCTTATGAATATCCTTAGTTGGTGATATCCTGACCTGAGATCAATCTTTGAAAAATACTTGGATCCAGATATTTGATCAAATAACTCATCGATTCTCGGCAGTGGATACTTGTTCTTGATAGTGAGATGATTCAACTGTCGATAGTCGATGCATAGTCTCATGGATCCATCCTTCTTCTTTACAAATAGCACAGGCGCTCCCCACGGGGAAGTACTCGGTCTAATGAATCCTTTCTTAAGAAGTTCCACTAATTGCTCCTTTAACTCCTTGAGTTCAGCAGGGGACATTCTATAAGGTGTCTTAGAAACAGGTCCAGCACCAGGGACTAAGTCGATGGTGAAGGCCACTTCTCTTTGTGGGGGTAATCCAGGCAAATCTTCCGGAAACACATTCGGAAATTCTTGCACAACTGGGATATCTTCTATCTTAGTTTCCTGAGCCTACTTAATCGTGACAAATGCAAGGAAAGATACACATCCTTTTCTTATTAGCTTGTTAGCTCGGAGAGCCGAAATAAGAGGTGACTCGCTCCGACTCTTAGGGCTAGAATAGACTAGTTCTGGAAAGTCCTTGAAAGTAACCTTGCTATTGCGGCAATCGACTGTTGCCTGGTATTTGGATAACCAATCCGCTCCCCGTATGACATCATACTCCTTTAGATCTAAACATGTGAGATCGATAGGAAGATTTCTTCCTTTTACCAAGACTTCACAGTTTTGATAATGGTGAGTAATATCGGTTTCGTTTCCGAGAGGAGTAGATAAAATTATTTTCATCCATTCCGGTTCCATAGGTAGCGGGTTAGCAAACTTCTTGGAAATAAAAGAATGTGATGCACCCATATCAAATAAGACATGTGCATACTTGGAACAAACTTTCAGTGTACCTTCTACTAGTCCGCCTTCTTCTTCTTCGGTCTCCTTAATTGCATGAAGACGAGTGTTCTTGGTTACCGGGCGCTTTCCGTCACCGGTTTGATCATTAAGTAATGGGCAATCGGGAATCCGATGCTCACGGCTCCCGCAACGGAGACATGCTCCAAGTTTCCTCCAGCACTCTTCGGCTTTATGACCAGCCTTGTCACAATGCTTGCATATTATATTCGAAGGTGTAGTAGTGATAGAGAAGGGCTTGGTCTTCTTAAATTTTTGGTCTTGAGAAGAAGTACCTCAGTGCTAGGCCTCTTCTGGAAGTTGGGTTTAAAGGAACCCGAACTTGTAACTTGTTCCTTCTTATCCTTCCCACGGATTCTATCTGATAGTTCCGTGGCATCTTCTAACAATTAAGCTCGGCGTACTATCTCTGAGTAGACCTGAATATCCATTGGCGCCAGCTGGGTAATATATTGGGGCCTGAGCCCATTAAGGAACCTCCTAGCTTTCATCTTCTCGGTGCTAACTAAGTGCTTAGCATACCGAGACAATCTAGAGAATTGTGCCTCGTACTCCGCCACCGATAATGACGGTTGCTTGAGTGCGGCAAATTCAGTAGCTTTCTTTTCTTGGACTTGGTCTGAAAAATATTTATTGTTGAAATGTTCAACAAATTCTTCCCAAGTAATTTGGTCTTGATTTATAGTAGCTTCGACTGACTCCCACCAGCATCGGGCATCCCTTTCTAGTTGGAAAGTAGCTAATAAGACTTTATCTTGATCCGTGCACTGCATAACACGGAATATACGCTCCGTCTCCCTGATCTAGTGCTCTACGTCATCCGGATCAGTAGAACCCATGAATTTGGGAGGGTTCATGTTCTTGAAGACTAGGTGGAGACTTTCGGCTCGTTGTGCACCTCCCTGTGCTACTTGTTGCAACACTTGGGTCATGCCTTGGAGTGTACGCTACATGTTGCGCCACTGAGCACGTTCGGCAGTCATTATCCTACAATTACCATAACTATGTTAGTATATACTCGCGTTAAGGGCTTTTAAGTTTTTATGTTAACTCAACCCTTGGTTCTACCCAATCTCACTGGTTAAAGGTTTGAACCTATCCTTGGACTTGGGTTTTTCCTAGGAATTGAATACCCTAGGCTCTGATACCACAAAAACTGTCACGCCCCGAGAGTGGAAGAGACCCGGAAATGCGTGACGAGTTTATATCAATCATGTCAATCAGAGTATTAGTGTATTCGACACCAAAATCAGAGATGCGCAAAAGTAAAGATAACCCAGTCCTTTATTCCTTCATAAGAATATGTCTATTACAAACCTTGAAGTACTAACTAAAATAAAGAAAAATACAAGGTTGACTCAAGAAAATATGAAAAAGACTAGATAACACGGAAGAAGCTCTATCCCTTTCACTCTTGATTTTCCCCATCCGTTTGAGTTCCCTCATCGTCGGACTTACCTGAAAAGTAGGGAAACACTAAGTGAGCGAACGCTCAGTAGGAAATTATATCTCAAGAACTAGCAAGGGGTTTAAGTGATTACATCTTTCATGAATGCACTATAGCTATGCATGCTCGCATAAAACGACAAGATAGAGAGAGTGTATAACAATACGATAGCAAGAAGAACTAGTCATGAACTTTCAAGAACTTATATCAAAAGATATCAAGATATTCACGCAAGTGTATTCATCATGTCATGTGGAAATTTGGCTATCACGTTTCAAGCACGCAAGTATGAAATTACCCTTTTTCGGGTCACGCAAGTCATGTAATATCAAGTCAAGTACAAGTACAAGATTTGTGGAATGTTCAATCAAGCTAGTCATACACTTCGGTATAATGCCAATACCGTGATCAATCAACTCCCATGGGCACAAGTACTTTCGGGTGCTCCTCCCAGGACCAGATCGGGCCCTATATGCGCAGGCATTAATCATGTATTTTAACATCCACTTTTGTGTATAGCCAATATGGAATTTCAAGAATAAAGCTTGTAGATACGTAGAATAACTTGGATAGAATAGAGTCCAAAAATATGACACTTGACATAGAATGGCGATAATAACGGTACAATCATGATTATCGATAAAATTAGGTGGAATTGGTTCCCTAACTTGGGTACCATGACAAGCAAGTATGGACACTCTTTATATAGAATTGAGGTCCACATGAACAGCACATCGATGGCAAGACGTCCTCATTCTTAATATAGAATTGAGGTCCACAAGAACATCATGTTGAATATAGAATTGGGGTTTACAAGAACAGCATCAAATGGCATGATAACTTCATCCCATTAAGAGAATTCTCATGATACACACTTTGCATAACATGAGGGCCGGTATACCATGTTTCTTTAGAGTGACATGGCAATCAAATAATGTAATGAGTTTTTATGGTACAACCAACTCAGTCGGCCTTGAGGGAATCCAAGGCTCGAGGAGTCTTACGGAGGTCTCTATGACTAACTCGCTAGTCCAAAGGAACGGAATGTCCAATGGAGAGCTTGTATGTCAATGAGAATTGAGGGTAGTGCGATAAAAACATCATGAAACATGGGACTATATTGACGGACTGGAATATAGTGCTGTATATATATATATATATATATATATATATATATATATATATATAACCCTTCGGTGACAGTAATTAGTGTAAAACAGTAATACAGAAAATAGCGACTTAAGCTAAGTCATTAATTATCCAATTAACGCCTTACTCAGGGGCGTTTATTCACAATTTGACGACTTATACATTAGTCGTCCCTTCAATATTTCTATTCTGCAGAAAATCAATATTCTGGAATTTTAACAAAAACGCGCCCTGGACAGGGGCGTTACTTGTCAATTAGCGCCCTGGTCTGGGGCGTCAGTTCAATAAGAGACGACCTTGTGCAGGTCGTTAATTCAACAATTTTCCAAATTTCAAATAATAAATTTCAGGAAAATAGGTACATGGTCAGGACCAGAAAAATAGCAGGATTCAATCAGGATGAACATGCATTAGATTAGGTTCATGGTTTCATAGATATAGAATTTTAAACATGGGTAATTATCAATTTATATGAAATTGACGACTCCTAGGTAGGGCGTCAAAACAAGAATTAGCGCCCTAGTGTGGGTCGCTTCTTTATATTAGCGCCCTGGTCAAGGGCGTTGCTTTTTTTTTTTTTTGAAAATTGCATAGAAACAGTTGAAACCACAATAAAACTATATGCATGGAGGATCGATGATATTATTAAAGATATTAAGCTAGTTTGGGCTACGTTCTTGAGAAAACCTACCTGATGACTATCTGGGTGAAGATATGTGAAGAGAAACGATACTCTGTTTTGCAACAGAGTCTTCTGATCACCAGCAGAAGAAGAAGAAGAAGATGATGCTTGATGAAGAACCCCTTGTTCTTCAGCACGGCAGGCAACCTAAAGGAAAATAAGATGAAAAAAAAATAATATTCTTCATGAGTTGATCGAAAACAGAGGCAGGAAGAAGAACATAAACCTGTTCTTCATGCACAGCAGCAGAGCGAAACCTCCTTCGACCAAATAGCTTTTAGGGTTCGATGGACAAGGTTATTTATAGGAATTTGGGTATCCTAATAGGGTTAGAGTTGTATTGGAAGTAATACTTCCATGATAGAGTCCTTACCATATTCCACCTTCGACGTAGTTATCCAGAACTTGCCCTAGATAGACTCCTGGGTTCGAACGAAACTCGAACTGAATTAACGTCTTAAGCGAGGGCGTTAATTTAAATTGACGCCTTGTCAAGCGTCGTTTCTTGTATAAAATGCGTCCATGTAAAGGGCGTTACGTTTACTTGCCCTTTTTGGCCGTTTGATAATTGACGCCTTGTTATATGGGCGTCCCTTCTTAATTAGCGCCTTCTCTAGAGCGTTTCTTAATGAAGTAGCGCCTTGACCCAAGGCGTTATTTTCCTTCTGGCTTATTCTTATACGTTTAGGCTTTCATCATCTATTTACTTATCTTTTTAATTTGATCCATTTTTCAAAATCTTTTATTTTTTATTTTTATTTTTTTTTCCAGGGTTGCTACACCCTGCTCCTGAGTCCACAGGAGGAACCCGACCTCACTACTGAGAATCGGAAGAACAATATTAACTTGAGTAACAAAAGGAAAAATAAGAAAACATAAAAAGCACAGCGACAAAAGCTGGAAATGAAACACAAGAAATATAGCTCTCAATGAGCATAGTCGTTCTGGATTTGATCCACGAACAGACTGAACAAATCTTCAATAGAACTCTCTCCTCTCTTCCTTTCTTCCTCTTCTTTCTTCTTTTCAGCTCACGCAATCTTTCTCTTCTCTGCTCTCCTTTTCACTCTCACTGTCTTTCTCTTTTCTTTCAATCCTCACGAGCTCTCTCTTTCTCTTTTTCTTCTACTGCTCTCACTCTCTATCTTCACTCTTCTTCTTCTTCTTCTTCTTCTTCTTCTGCTTCTCTGCTGCTTTTCTCACAGTCTCGATCAGCCCTCTTTTATTCTCCTTCTCTCTCTTCAGTGGACGAAGGCTTCTATTTATATCAGCTTCAGCAGGTGCTAGGGCATGTGTCCTTCAGGTTCCCACCCAGAGAGCACCTCGGATCACGTGCCAATTATCATCCTCGGTTCACGCGCCCAGTCATTAACCTGAGTCATCTGCAGACAGAGACAAAGTGAAATGAAACGAATTAGTTAGTTCAGTCATATAACAACGAATGTATATACTTTAGAAGCAGTAACTGAGTAAGTGTGTACACCGAGAGAGTGTATAGACTTGTAAGTCTTCATGCGACCTCAGTGTATATACTTGCTGAAGAATGCATTATCATAACAAGGGGAATGTGTGGACTTCTGTGAAATGTATGAAGCCATCGAGTGTATAGACTTAGGGACATCAGTTAGGCAAGTGTGTACAACGTGAGAGAGTGTATATACTTGCTGTGAAGAACAGCAATGTGTAGACTTGTGAAGCATAACTGTATGCAGTGTATAGACTTCAATGAATGCAATGCATGCACAATGATGCAATGTATAGACTATGAAGATATGTGTGTGAAGCTCAACAATGTATAGACTATGCAACGGCATCAAAGCAACATATCGATGTACAGGCTTTGGCTTGATCAATACACACTGCGCAAATGGATGTACAGACTTGAAGTGGCATGTAGCAGACGATGAACAGCCAAGCATGTATAGACTTACCAATGCGAGCACAGGCTGTACACACTTTGATTGTATGCAAGAGAACGCAGTGTACAGACTTTGCTGTGAAGAACAATGAATGAATGCAGTGTATAGTCTTGCTGTTAACATGCATGAGAACCCAATGTACATACCTGCTGTCCCTGCAGCTGACGACTCCAGTGCATAGACTTGCTGAGGGAAGGGCTGTACAGACTTTAAGCAAAGCAAGGTAGTCGAGTGTATAGTCTTGCAAACAAGGGACTGTACAGACTTGATTAATGAGTGCTTGTGAAAGACAGTGTACAGACTTGAGATGAACGAAGCATGAATGAGCCTATCCAATGTATAGACTTGAAACATTTGAACACATGGACAATGTATACACTGGGCCTTTGAGGAATGATGTAGAGACTCTGAACGATAAGGCAGGCTGTACAGACTTTGAGAATATTGAAGCAATGTATAGACTTGGTAAACCTGAACCAATGTACAGACTTGGGACGCCTGTGGACCAGTGTACAGACTTGGAATCAATGAATGCGTTGGCTGTACAGACTTTAGCTCAACAGCGATGTATAGAGTTTTGAAAGCTTGAACGACGAAGCATGCTGTACAGACTTTGAGCGTTGTATAGACTTTGCGAAGCACATGCCTTGGCTGTACAGACTTCAGACTTGAACGTGTGTGATGTGAACGATGTATACACTAGGAGGCCCTTGAAGGGTGTACAGACTTGAAGAACCGAAGCCAATGTAGAGACTTGACGAATGGCTCAGCAATGTATAGACTTGGTGAGCTTCAGAGCACAATGTGCAGACTTTACCACTGTATAGACTTGAAGTTCTGAACGTAGGTAAAGGCTGGGATTGTATAGACTTGCACAGTGCTGCCAATGTATAGACTTCCAATGAATGCAACCGCTGTACAGACTTGCTCAAACAGACGGATGTATAGACTTGCCAACGAGAGGGCTGTACAGGCTTGAGCAATGCAAAGGCAATCGGATGTATAGACTTGGGCTGTACATACTCGAAGGCTTGAAGTCGATGTACAGACTTGGAAACCGATTGGCAAAGGCTGATGTATAGACTTGAAGGTTCACAGGATGTATAGACTTCAAATTCAACCGAAGACTCTGTATGGACTTTGAAGATGCAAGCGATGTACAGACTTGGGGTTCCACGGATGTATAGACTTGGAATTTGAAAACTAATGTATGGACTTCAGGTGAAGACCAATGTACAGACTTTGAATATGAAGATTAATGTATGGACTTGGAAAACAAAGGGTGCGTCGACCCATCAGAAGGGAGCATTGACCCATCACTGTCCAGACTATGCAGAAGACGGTGAGCCATGTGCAGACTTTGAAGCTTAACAGAGACACAGATGTACAGACTTCATGAAATGCATGCTATTCAATGTACACACTTTGAATTCATGCAAGCTGATATATAGACTTCAGTTGAAGAACGATGCATGCTATGTAATGTGTGGACTTGACATGCCTACTGAAGGTGATGTACATACTTGCTGCGTGATGCTGATGTGCAGACTTATGTAAGTTTATGTGAATGCTTCATGCAGCAGATAACATGGCTGAACATCAAATATGCAATGCTTTTAGACCTGATAAACTAACAAAACAGCAGACTGACTAAACATATGAAGATGACTCATACAGCAAGATGACTCACAGTGATTAACTCACAACAAAAATCAATCATTAAATGATTAATTCACATCAAAGCCAATCATCAAAACCCCAGGGGCACAATAATCTCCCCCTTTTGATGATGGCAACACTACACTGTGAGTAATTCTGATGACACAAACTATTCTCCCCCTTTGACTTCATCAAAAAGAAAATAGTTTGAGAAGTTAAAGCATGTTTAAAATACAGTCAATTTCAACTCCTTGCAATAAACAAGATGAACCATGGAGAGGTATGAATGCAGAAAGGCAGATGCAACTAGAGGTGCAATACCTCCCCCTAAATATATGAATGCAAGGACACAATTGTTCCCAATTGAGGTGAACATGATTCAATATTACAAGGAAGCTCCCCCTGAGTAGATGCCAATTGATATGCATCTGTTGCATTTCTCCCAATTGATATGGGTGAGAGGGAGACCACAGAGGCATTCAAGGATAAGTTCAGGTCAATGAATCAAGGACAGTGAGCAGAAGAGTTTCAAATTTCAGATCTTCAAGAAGCTCCAAGCACAAGAGTTCAACAAGATTTTCAAGGAGATACAAACCTCATAAATCCAAAATATAATTTTTTCAAGGTCTTCCATTATAAGGGTTTATGAATGAAGTTTATTGATCAGCATGGTTTAAACATGATGTATGCAGAGTTTATCAATAAAATTCTGTATTGATATCTAAAATCATGGTTTAATAAAAATGAACCAAGCCCTCATTTTTATCTTGATTAACCTCCCTTTCTCTTACACAATCAAATTTATTGACTTCAATCGGAATTACATGCACTAGAATTGAGATCAAGCATTTATGAAGTCATGTGAATTTGTCTAGGGTTGTAACAATTTGATTTTAGCATCAATATTCAGATATTTCAATTTGTTCAACAATTTTCATGCTACAAATTTTACGAGCACTCTAGTTCAGTGCACACCTTGTAACTAGAGGATATACCTTGATCAGAGGCCAATATCCCTAAGCACTTAGTGTGACTCACAGTCATGCTTTATATAAACAGAGGTAGCATTTACACATCATGACACACTTCAAATCATTTCTTGATGAGTGAGTTGTATTTCTCAGTGTGCATGCCATTGCTATGCCTGATTAACACTCATCTTAAGCAGAGTTAACTATGGCACCTCATGACACAATCCTTTGGACATGTGTTTCTCAGTGACCAAAGTCATTGCTCTGACAGATATTACCCTTTAGACATTTCAGAGAAATTCATTTGCTTCAAAAGAATACTAACTTCGTGTACTTAATCAATTAAAGCCATGTATTCAATAGTGCAGATTTCAGAAGTTTTTACAAGACACATCATGAAATAGTTGGTTAAAGTTTATTAAACATGATTCAGATATTTTTTTTAAAGAAATTTTAAAGTCAACCTCAATGAATACATTAAACTTAAATCAGCTGAGTTATTTCAGTCATTCATAAAATCGTATAATAGAAGATTCCTAGTTCAAAAGTTTTCAGATTTATGATTGAGATAGTCCCATTGAAATCTTCATGAGAGATTGATAGAATTTAGAAATCAAATGATAGAGGAGATTTTGAAACCCATTGTTTTCAAATTATGATCAAGGTTTGTCAACAAAGTCAATAAGAAAGGATATGCAATGAATTCTCACAAGAGTATGAATTTGACAACCTACATGCAATGCATTGACTCCCCCTGACAATACGCATTCAGTCACTCTTTTTGGCATTTTTCAATGTAAGGAAATGCGATGCACTATATGTGTGCAAGGACATGCAAACACTCAACATTGGATGCTATGCAAAGACATGCAATTAACTCCCCCCTGAAAAACATGCAATGATTTGCATTCAAGACTGAACATATGACAATGTGACTTATGCTCAATCAAACTATCCTATTAAGCAAGATGACCCATGGTACCAGGCGGAGCACTTGGTCTAAAAGACCACCTCACACATAGCAAGAACCTCCAGACAGATTTCCCTGCCTTTTGGTAGCTTACCATTTATATACCATAGAGGTCAATCATGATAATTCAACATGCAGTCCTATATGCAATCCAGATTTTCAGTGAGCTATGCAACAGACAAATTTCAAACCACATTCATATGCAGTTCAGATTTTTTTCAGAAATTTCATAATGCAATTTGTTTTCAAAGATTATGCATAACAATAATTATCAAACAATTGTAATTGGCATATGTATGCATCAGATGCAGACAACCCTTTTAATCTGATATTTGCACAGAACTCTCAGCAAGTGTATGATCAGAAAATGATGCAAATGGCAGATGATGAATGAAAATACAAAATCAGATCTAATGTGCTATGCAATAAGACTAAGAACAGGAAGTGTAAGAAATTTACCTGAAAGATTCAGGAGGAATTTTCTTCTTGAGTGCCTTGGATTGTTACCCCTCTTTATTCTTTAGCTTCCAAGACACACCTGCAAGTTAGCAACCTATTTTGCACAAATAGGTACCCAAGAGGTCTTGGGTCCTGAATTGACAATATCACTCCTAGCAAGTTTTCTCAGCACATTTTTAACTTGATGATCATTAAATTTCATCAGAGGATGACCATCCATCAAATGTCCAGATTTGCCAAAATGATAGCAAGAAGCAGCAGTTTTCAGATCTGATTTATGCACATTTTTGTTAGCATGAATTCTATGTGCATATGCATGAAATCTTTTATTAACAGAATAAAAATTCTGTTTACCAAAACCAGTTTGGTTTTGATATTCTGCCAGCCAATAGGTTGCAGTCCTGTGACCTGGCTTTCCGCAGTTATAGCATGAAAAAATAGACTTTAGGTTCTTTTTATGCACATCATTATGAACATGAATTTTATGTGCATTGGCATGGAAATTTCTGTTATTTGCATGACCAAACTGTTTTCCATAATCAAAACATTCAAAGTTTTTCTTTTCAAAAACAACTTTTTTCTTTCTAAGAGCATTTGTACTTGCAGGGAATTTAAACCTTTCAGAGATGAAATTTTTCCCTTGAGCATGCCAACAGTCCTTGACTGTGTGGCCATGCTTTCCACAGTGAGAGCAATTGAGAGAATCTGTTCTATAAGAGCCTGACCAGCATTCAGAGGCCTTGTGACCAGTTCTGTTGCAGTTAAAGCAGATGATGAGCTGGTTCTTTGAAACATATTTGTTCTTATTAAAAACATGCTGATTTGAAAAGTATTTTGTATGATTTGAACATGATTTTTCCTTACCACTTGCAAACCAGCAATGAGCAGTAGTGTGTCCTACTTTATCACAATTAGAAAATGTGACATTCTTTTTCTGACCAGACACAGATTTTCTAGCATGCTTTTTGTCATCTTGTTTCATCACAAAACAGTTACTCATAAAGTGTCCATGCCTACCACAATAATGACAGGAGCCATTTGATTTCTTTAAAACATGGCATTTATCAGATGAGTTTTTAGCATGCAGACTGTTCCTTTGAGTTTTTGATGTTTTATAATTTTTATTTTATTTTTCTATTTTCTTAGCCTTGTACTGAGGTGGTGATGAAGTAGAAGGCTTTTCCTGTTCAGATGATTTAACGAAAACCATTTTCAGCTTGTATCCATCAACCTTTTTCGACTTTTCAATTTGTTTTTCGGTTCTCTGAACAGTAGACTGAGAAACATGTGGCTTTTGAGAAATGTGAGAAGTAGAGCTAGCAACAAAGGATGTATGAATTTTATCTTCAAAATTCTTTTTATTTACGGGGTTATAGCCTAACCCCTCCTTCTGAAAATTGACTTTTACTCCCAGCAGTTTGTTCAGATTATCATGCCCACTAACAAATTTAGACAAGGAGTTTTTTAAATCTTGAATTTCATTTTCTTGAGAGAAAATGTGTAACTCATAACTGGCAATCTCTTGCTCACTGTAATTCATAGCTTCATTCAAAACTTTATTAGCTGTTTTGTATTTTTCAATTTCTTGTTCCAGATTGCTCAGTTTTTCAGGATCTTCAACACAAACACTTTTTCCTCTTTCTAAGGCTAGCAGTCTCTCAGACATAGTGGAGTTCAGCATTTTTAACTTCTCATTTTCTTCCTTAAGCTTATCATTTTGAACCAATTCATTTATTATAAGCTGATCTTCTGAATTGACTTCATACCTTCTTCCAGCCTCAAGTTCCTTCAAACCTTTTTGCTGTTTTTCAAGATCTTTCTGTAATTCTATCTTTACAGATTTTATGGCATTAAATTTTTCAGCAAACAGGTTCTTCTCTTGCTCAAGTTTTTCACATTTTCCTTCACTCTCAATGATAGATTTTCTGAGAGACTCTTTTTCAGATTTTAACAATTCAACTTGTTTCTTGAGCTCTTGATTATCAGACAGACAAGCATCATGAGATTGTGTCAACTCTAGACATTTTCTACAAGAATAACTTGAACTTTCTAACCCAATACTCTTTTTCAATTTTTTATACTGACTTCTTAAATGTTCATGAGATTCAAGCAATTCAGCATATGCATTTTCCCAGTCATCTAAAGTATAGTTGTCAAAGGGATTTACCTCATCATCATTATCGTCTTCATTCTGATTGCTGCCTTGATCGCTGCCACTTTGATTACTTCTGTTGGCCATCATGCAGCTGTCCTCATCTATCCTGTGAGCTAGCTTCAGCATATCCAAAATGTCCTTAGCAGAACTGCAATCATGAAAGCAGGAATGTAAAGCTCTATCAGTAGCTGCCTTCATTAGATTTATAGCTATCTGATTCTCTTCATGCAGTGATTTGTGACTGTCAGTCCATTTGGACTTTTTCTTTGGTAGTTCATGAGGACCGTGTGAAATCACTTTCCACAGGTCTAGATTAACAGATTTAGCATAATTTTTCAGACTAGCAAACCATACACTAAAATTGGAACCGTGAAAAATTGGTGGTTCACCCATGGAAACAGGTCAGATGTAATGTAACAGGAATATTGATGCACAAGAGGAATGCTTGAACTGCTGCGTTCACGCTACTTGATCAAAGCGTTGACGCATCAGAGTATTCCAGTAAGCCATTGGCTCTCCCTTTGTAACTGCTGCGTCGACGCCGCTCTATCTTGGCATTGACGCAGTGGAACAACTTGTGAAGATATTGGTGAAGGCTTCTCCAACTGATGCGTGGACGCTTTAATCTCCCAGCGTCGACCCTGTTCCTTTCTAGCACAAGAATGAAATCAAGTGAAAGTATTATTGAATCAAACTTTAATTCATCATTGAATTGAATACATCATTCATATCTCATGGTTGTCATCATCAAAACCAGGGGCACAACAATCTCCCCCTTTTTGATGATGGCAACTATGAGGTGAATGCCATTCATAACATTGCATCTAAACAATCAAGGTTATTCATATCAAGCAAGAAACTTCAGATTAACAAGAAATCAAATCAGTGACTAAATCAAACTATAATTTTGTCATTCATTCAAGTTCAAGATTTTACATTATAGAACCAGACAAAAAGAAAACATTCATTCAAGTTAGTCAATATGATTGATGCAGATGCAATGAACTCTGGTCAAGATTCCAGCTTGACTTCATGATTGATGCATTTAACATTCTCCCCCTTTGACATCATCAGGAAGGGGAGGAAACGTGGAAGAGCTATCTCAAGAGTGGAAGAAACGATTGTATCTTCTGGCAGAAGTAGGTTGGTGTTGCTGACGAGAGGATTGCCCTTGAGTAGACTGAGATCCTTGAGGTGGCTGGCGAGGCTGCTGCTGTCCTGAGGCAGATGGATCTCTGGCCAGTAAATCTCGGATATCCTGAGAGAGTTCACCCAGCTGATGACTTAGAGTGGAGCGTACACTGTCAATGGTAGAAGGAAGATCACCTGTGATAGAGTCCTTGTTTTGAAACTTGTCCCCAATTGACTGAATTGCTGCAGTCACTTTGTCAATCTTTTCTAACATTGCTTTGAGGCATTGGGGAACTGCATTGACAGGACCTTTGATGGTTTCAACGGCTATCCTCACATCAAAGCATAAATCAGTAATCTTGGCAAGGGATTGAAAAAATGAAGCTTGATTGCTGTGCATATCATTCACCAGTGTAGATAACTTGTCAAGAAGAGATGATATGTTCTGCAAGACTTTCCTTGTAGCTTGGTCAGATAACATCTTGGTGAGTAAGAATTTTTGCCACTCGGATAAGACAGAGACTTCAAATTGGATAATCCGAGAAGTCAGTTTGTTGAGATGATAATTTGTAAACTCCATTAACTTGTCCATCTTTGCATCCTGACGTTGCAACATCATAGTCATGTGTGCGGACATCTCTTCAACAGTGGCTGGAGGTGGAGCTTCATCAGAAGTTGGAAAAGGTCTTCTATAAATTCCAATGGCTCCAGTCATAAGGGGTTCCAATGTAGGTGCAGTGCCACTGGGTTGCCCAGTTTCCAGCTGAGGGCTGGATGATCGAGCAAATAGTTCCTCAAACTCATGCTCTCCTCTTGCTGAACTACCCTCTTTTCTTTCTTCTCTCACCACAAGAGGAATTGGTACCTCTGTCCTGTTTACGTGACTAGCATCCGCAGTGCCTGTTCTTGATGCTTGACCTGTTTCTAATGGAGCTATTTGCAGACTAGGAAGAATTCGAACTGGCTTACCATCAATGACTTTAAAACCCATAAATTTCTGAATATAAGAAAGTGTGTAAACATTCCCTTGAGGGATGATTATTTTCTTCTCAGAACCAAAGTCTACTCCAACTTTTTGAAAAATAGCAGTCAAGGGAGCAGCATATGGAAGTGTTCTGGATTGTGTCAAGCATGACCCCATAGTTTGAATAACTACATCAGGCAAGGAAATATGTATTCTCTTTAGCATACTGTAAAGGAGAAATCTCTGCATCTCAGTCACCCTTTCCCTACCACTGCTCTGTGGTGTGATCATAGATGTGCAAATGTGGTGGAGCAGTCTATTCAATGGGGGGAATTGATTTGCTTTGAGACTGGATAAATAAGTTTCCCTGACATCGGAAGGATCACTCGGTTTATCATTTAGGAGAGCATAAGCTTCATGCTCATCATACTCAAAGCTATGTAGTTGAACTCCATTCTTGGGGATTTTCCAGGCTCTGGCAAACAATTTATTTGATAATTCAAAACTAACATTCCGGACAGTTGATGTGAGTTTTGGAACGCGAGGTTCATACTTCAAATTTTTGTAGAACTCTCTGACCAGGGTGGGGTAATATACCTTGTGGGTTGTAACAAAAGACCACCATCCCTGATAGTCCAAGGTAGGAAACAGTTCTGGAAAAACGTCAAGCATTTTATGGTCGGTAGCAGCAATATACCGAGAAATAAGAACCTTCAGAGGTTCTTCCACGGTGACGGTAAGAGAGCTGTCCGCACCTTTCTATCCCGTTGCAGCACTTGAAGATGAACCCTTCTTGTCTGAACTGACATCAGATTCCCTTCTCTTTTTGGTTGGCGGGCTCGGAGCGCGTGGACGCATCTCTTTCCTCTTCCCTTTATCGTGAGCAGCTTTGGAGGGGGGCTCCATATTGTCTTCGGCCGATGCTGAGATTCTTGGATGATCCTCTGCCTTCTTCTTCCCCTTGTGAGTAGATGTCGGAGGAGCCATGGCAGCGGGATGAGGAAGAATGAAACAGGAAAGGGTTTTGGAGAGCACGGAAGATAGAACGACAAAGGCTTTCAAAAGAGATGAAGATGAACGGCGGTCACGTTCCGCTTTTAAAGGAGCTTCGAAACCCTTTTCAGTGAGCGGTTCAGCCGGTTCAAGTCCGCGAACCGGAAAAAGAGGGAAATGGTTCTGGAATCGCTGCGTTGACGCCAAGGGATACAGCGTCGACGCAGTGAAGCAGAAACAAACGAATATATGCAATAAGAGTAGCAAGAAAGTCATCTGTACAAGGAATTTTCTTAAGATACTGAGATATGGAGTAGAGATGCTCATAGTCAAGGATTTTTAAGTATTGCAGATCGAGTTCCCATGAGAGAGATGTGTAAATAGGCTCCAATTCAATTAATGATAAAGAGAAGAAATAATCTTAAAGCATTGAATAAAAAATCATGAACCACCAAAGGTACCTGCCTGGAGAAAAAGAGGAACTCTTTTCACACTAGAACCATTTTCATTTCTGTTCCTTATATCTGTCAATTTCAAGTTGCCTTTTGGAGAGAGAGAAATTTAACTGGCATTGATAACTGACTCAGTTGAATAACGAGCTTCAGATCAATCACACTCACATGTTTTCATTATTTTTCACATTTGCAACATTTTCAACTTATTTTTACGTTTTCATTTGCAGTCAAGTATGGCTAGCCTTTTGACACGGGTACATATGTTTATTAGACACCAGAGTCCCCGGTTACTCAGCATAGCAAACTATTCTGCATAGACGTACCAGAGTTGGCAACTTACGTCATGACATGCCTATCAGCACTTCATAGGTGCTTGAAGGTAGTTTCTCAGTTAATAGTTACTATTGCTCTGTAATGATTTATTTTTCACTTGAAGACAGAGATAGTGGCGCACCTCATGACTTGCTCTTTAGCACTTCTTTGGTGCATAGGGCTAGTTTCTCAGTGAATAGCTACCATTGCTCTGCATTTTATAACATGTGTAAGAGATTATTTCTTCAGCGTTTATACTCAATATCTGGGTTTATTACCAATACAAATATTAAATTCCTCTACACACAGTAGTTTCTTTACTGTTGAACAATATAAGGTTTGAGAGATGATAAGGTCCTGGTTTAATTAAATTGTTCAGCTTTTATTCCATACATAGTGCATTATTAGGTTCAAAAGTTCTTGAATTCAAACACCATAAGAATTATAGATCTCCTATCATTAGCTTTTCATAGAGCTATTCAGAACATATCTCATACTCAATAGGAATTTTCACTGTAACTCCCCCTGAATTTAAGACATCGTCTACATATCTCAGTGCTCTAGAGTTTTTCCCTCATACAAGAATGTCAAGGAGGCTTTATTGAGGGATAAGAACGGAAGGGACGAGATAAATGAACAGAGCAAGTTGATTTGAGATAGGGAAGTCTCCAAAAGAAGAATATATAACACTGCTGCGTTGACCCAGCCTTATTACTGCGTCAACTCATCCATCAAGGCCGCTCATAGAATGGTTCTGTTTCTGAAAACAACTACCCACAGCGTCAACTCAGTCTCATTACTGCGTCAACTCATTCAACCAGCCAGAGACACTTCACACCAGGTTCTCAAAGAATAAGCTGTCTGGTGCGTTAACCCTATTTCCACACTGCGTTAACTCAACCAACCAACCAACAATAACAACTCTGCACTTTATTCATCATTTTGACACCGAGAAGGTAATCTGAAGCTAACTCCCCCTCAGACCATGCATGAATGAAATTATAACAGCCAATAAAATGAGTATCATGCTGAAGCTGTATTCATTATGAATTTATTGATGGAAAGATAGACATACCAAGCACAGAAGACTAAGCTCCCCCTGAGTTTATGACAGATACACTTCAAACCAAGACAAGTTTAATCATTCATATTCTAGAAGATAAGTCAGGCACACAAATCAGGCATCCATATTATAATTGCACAGACTAAGCTCTCTTCTAAGATAAGAGAATCTATCATTGTTCAGAGGCTTGGTAAAAATATCGGCCAATTGAGATTGTGATTCAACAAATATGAGTTTAAAATTTCCTTTTATCACTTCATCTCTTAAGAAATGGTGTCTAATTTCTATGTGTTTGGTCCTAGAGTGCTGGATAGGATTTTTGGCCAGGTTTATGGCACTTGTGTTATCACACAATATGGGGACACACCCAAGATCTGTTTGATAATCTTGGAGTTGGTGTTTGATCCACAACACTTGAGTACCACAACTCCCTGCAGCGACATATTCTTCCTCTGCAGTAGATAGTGCCACTGAGTGTTGTTTCTTGGAAGCCCAAGAAATCAAACATCCTCCCAAAAATTGGCAATAGCCACTCGTGCTTTTCCTGTCCAGTTTACATCCAGCATAGTCTACATCTGAAAAGGATACAAGATCAAAAGAACAAGATGCAGGGTACCAAATCCCTAAATCTCGAGTTCCAGCAAGGTATCGAAAGATACGCTTGACAGAACTTAAGTGGGATTCTCTAGGATCAGATTACAAACGAGCACACATGCATACACAAAATTGAATGTCTGGCCTAGATGCAGTAAGATAGAGGAGTGATCCAATCATACCTCGATATGTTTTTGCATCAACCTGTTTACCTGTCAAATCTGCATCCAAGTTCGTAGTGGTGCTCATAGGTGTGCTGATTGCTTTCAGATTTTCCATTTTGTATTTCTTAAGCAACTCAGAGATGTACTTTGCCTGGTTGATGAAACATCCTTCCTTGCTCTGAGTGATTTGCAGACCTAGAAAGAATTTAAGCTCACCCATTAGACTCATTTCAAATTCAGTGGTCATTAAGCTGGCAAACTCCTCACACATGCTGGTTTTAGTGGAACCAAAAACTATATCATCAACATAAATTTGAACCAGAATAATATCTGAATTTCTTACCTTGGTGAACAGAGTTTGGTCCACTTTACCTCTAGAGTAGCCTTTCTCTGTGAGGTACGAGCTGAGTCTATCATACCACGCTCGAGGTGCCTGTTTGAGTCCATAAAGAGCTTTGTCCAATCTGTACACATGGTTAGGATTTTCTATGCATTCAAAACCAAGGGGTTGTTCAACATAAACTTCTTCCTTTATTGACCCATTTAGAAAAGCACTCTTAACATCCATTTGATGTAACATTATTCCATGACAGCAAGCATAAGCAAGTAATAATCTAATGGCTTCTAATCTAGCTACTGGAGCAAATGATTCCTCAAAGTCAATGCCAAATTCTTGATTATAACCCTGTGCTACCAGCCTAGCTTTATTCCTAACTACCATTTCATTTTCATTTTGTTTATTTCTGAAGACCCATTTAGTTCCAATTACAGAAAGCTCTTTGGGTCTTGGCACAAGATACCACACCTTTTTTCTTTTGAATTGATGTAATTCTTCATGCATTACGTTTATCCAATTACTATCTTTCAATGCTTCAGCAACATTTTTTGGTTCAATTTGAGAGACAAGGGCTAGATTATCCATTTCCTCAACACCTCTAAAATGAAATCTAGTTCTAACAGGTTCATACAAGTTACCAATGACATTGGATAAAGGATGATCCCTTAGCATCCTGACATCGGTTAGAGAGTTACCTTCATTTATACCTGAATCACCATGGTGGGTTGATTCTGCATGATCATCATTTGGCCTTGTCTCTTCATCTTGGAGATTCTGTTCTTCCTTTTCTTTAAGGAAATTCCCTTCATCTTCATCCCTACATAATTCCTCAATCCTAGAATTTTCATTCATTTCATCAAACACAATATGAGGTGATTCTTCAACAGCATGTGTTTTTAGATTTAGGACTCTGTAGGCCCTAGAGTGACTAGAATATCCTAGAAGGATGGCAGGTTCACTTTTAGGTTCAAATTTGTCCAACGTCCGTTTGTCATTATTTTGAACAAAGCATTTTGATCCAAAGGCTCTAAAATAAGTAACAGAAGGTTTCTTACCCTTCATTAATTCATATGGAGTCTTTTTGGACTGAGGTCTTACCATTGCCCTGTTCACAATATAGCAAGCTGTATTTATCGCCTCTGCCCAGAACGTCCTTGGGAGTTGTCCTTCAATCAGCATAGTTCTTGCCATCTCCACAAGGGTTCTATTTCTTCTTTCCACAATCCCATTTTGTTCAGGAGTTCTTGGAGATGAGAACTTGTGTGAAATCCCTGTGACTCTGCAAAAATCATCAAATTCAGAATTATCAAATTCTCCTCCATGATCTGACAAGATAGATGAAATGGCAAACTTACCATCCTGTTGCACATTCTTGAAGAATGCCTGAAATTCTTCAAATGCATCATTCTTGTGAGTTAGAAAGAACACCCAAGTAAACCTAGAGAAATCATCCACTAGAACAAATCCATATTTATTTCCACTCACACTAGCTGTTCTAGTTGGTCCAAACAAATCCATATGAATGAGTTCAAAAGGTTTAGATGATTGAGTTTCAAGTCTGGACTTAAATGATTTTCTGGTGTGTTTACCTTGAGTGCATGCGCTACAAACTTTGTCATTTCGTTTAAATGATACATCTGGCAGACCTTTCACCATGTTAAACTTTGCTAACTTATGCAAGACACTATAGCTAGCATGCCCTAGTCTGCGGTGCCACAGCCAAGCAAGTTCACTTTTATTCACAGCAAGACACAGATTGTTATGTGCAGGGTCATCTAAATCTACCACGTACATGTTGTTTATTCTTTTTCCAATGAATTTAACTTTATCAGAACTCATCTCTAAAATGGTGCAAGTGTGATCATCAAACACAACTTTATTTCCTTTATCGCACAGCTGGCTTATGCTAAGTAGATTATATTCTAAGCCATCAATAAGTAACACATCATCAATGAAATTTGAAGGATTTTTACCTACCTTACCTTTTCCAATAATTTTCCCTTTATTGTTTCCTCCAAATGTAACATGACTCCCGTCTTTCTCCATCAAGACACAGAATTTTGCTTTATCCCCCGTCATGTGCCTTGAGCAGCCGCTGTCGAGATACCACCTATTATGTACAGCTGCAAGACACTCCTGCAAAACACATTAAACAGGAGATTTTGGAACCCAGATATACTTGGGTCCCTTCAAACCATAGGACCTGTTCAGGTAGGATATCAAGCTCTTGGGGATCCATAGTTGCTGTTGTGAGGGTCTTTGATATGGTAAGTTCAATGATTTGACAGACTTGTGATTATTCCTGTGCCATTGATAGTGATGACTCCATGAAGTACTAGGGAGATTTGACTTAAAGACTCTAGATGAATGCATGCTTCTTGGTTGATTGAGAGTTGAATGCGTAGACCCTTTAGTGTTGCTGTGTTGACTCATCCACCTACCATATCTATCATGGGGGTTCTGGTACATGTACTGCATTGACTCATGGTAGTGACTGCGTCGACACATCTGAGTATTTCTGACCGAGTGCCCTTTCTGGAAGGCTAGGTGCGTTGACGCCATGTGAGCAGTGCGTTGACGCGGTTGACTTCTACCACGCCTTAAGCCTTCTGATCTTCTATAAGATTGTTGTTGGGTTGATGAATCAAATATAGGATTCCTATATTGACCTGAAGAGGCATATTTGAACATAAATGTGCTTTGCTGTTTGTTAAAATTCAATGTTGCCTTCCCTTTCTCATTTCCTTTTTCTTTTCTTATTTCATTAGATTGTTTTGATCCTTCCTCATTCTTCTCATCCTTTTTGTTTTCATCCATTTGCCTCTCTTCAGATGTGTCCTTCCCAGAGACAAATGTCACCAATCTAGTTCCCAGTTCTTTCTTTTTAGTAGGATTGAATCCAAGCCCTTCTTTTCCAAAGTTACACTTAATTCCCATAACAGCATCAAGGTTGTTTTTACCCTGTGTCATTTTTTCGAGAGATGCTTGTTTGCTTAGGTTCTCTTCCTCTAATTTCTTCAGATTTTCTTGAAGTTTTGGATTGACTCCACAAATGGCCTCATATTTCTCTTCAGTAATTTTTACTTCTTTCTCCAATTTCTGCATTCTTAATTTCAATTCATCATGCATCTTCAATAGAAAATTATTTTATCTCTTTATTTCAATTAGTTGTTTCTTATACTCATCTTTTTCTTCCAAGTCCCTTTTTAGACACACTATTTCAGCATCTAGCGTTTTGACTCTTTCATTCAAATCATCTTCTTGACTGGTTTGAGTTTTCTTTTTCTTTAGATATTTATTTTCCTTTTTAACACCTTCATACTTATCCAGCAATTCGTTAAAAGCTTCTTCCCAATCATCACAAGAGAAATCTGCAAAGGGAGAGGTTACCTCGACTTGATCATCACCATTTGCCATGAAGCACATTTTCACCTCGCTTTCTTCTTCAGAGGTGCTTTCTTCATCTTCATCTTTTTCTTCATCACTCCAAGTGCTTAGCATGGCCTTGGGCTTTTTGTTTCTCCACTTTGACTGTGTCTTTTTCACATTCTCAGGACACTCCGACTTGATGTGTCCTTGTTTCCTGCATTTGTAGCAAACAACTTTATCAGATTTCTTAGGATTTTCTGGCTTGAGTTTTGAGCTAGTTCTTACCTGATATCCTTTATATCTATCAGTCTTACCTCCCTTTCTTAAGAATTTTCTGAATTTTCTAGTAAGCATGGCTATTTCACTTGATTCATCATCAGATGAAGGTGACTGACTATCATCTGACCTTTCCTTACTGCTGGAACCAGCCTTCAATGCAAGGGGTTTTTTCTTCTTCATGTCCTCATCTGTTCTTTTTAAGTTCAGTTCATAAACCATAGGAGAACCTATTAGCTCATCTGGTTTGGTGGTGGGAAGGTTCCTTGATTCCTCAACGACCGTGGCTTTGGTATGCCAGATTAGAGTTAGGGATCTAAGAATCTTCCTAACTACCTCATAGTCACTATAGGTCTTTCCCAAACCTTTAAGACCATTCACAAGAAGAGTTAGTCTGGCATACATTTCAGATACACTTTCCTCAGGTTTCATCCGAAAAGATTCATATTCCGAAATTAACATGTTAGCTTTTGTCTCTCTTACCTCTGAGGTACCTTCGTAGATTACCTCGAGTCTATCCCACATTTCTTTTGCGCTGGAGCATGAGGATACACACGAGAATTCCTTGGGATGGAGTGAGCACTGCATAATGTTCATGGCTTAACAATTTACGTTTGACTTTCGAATTTGCTCCTTCACCCAGAGTTCTTCATCGCCTTCAATTTGGTATGGCCCGTTGCTCACTACTCTCCAGATTTCATGATCCTGCGCTCTTAAAAATACTTGCATGCGATTTTTCCAGTACAAATAATTAGTCCCATCAAAAAATGGTGGCCTATTCACTGCATACCCCTCAGGCATGAGTCCTCTGTTCTCCATTAGTTTTCTCTAGGCTGTGAAACCTTTGCAAGAGAGCCTGGCGCTCTGATACCACGTGTTGGATCGAGAGGACGGTCAAGCTAGAGGGGGAGGGGGTGAATAGGTTGACCTTATAAAAATTACAGTAGAGCAATTTACATCAGAAGCACCACACCTAGATGATTAATTGAAACACTAAACCAAGCCAATCAGAGAGCGTGCCTATCATGCATCTAGCGAGGAACAAATTGTGAAGATTAAACCAAACCACAAGAGACCACAATTTTAAGGTGGTTCGGTCACCCAATGGAGACCTACGTCCACCTCCCCACTCAACTAGTGAGGAACCCTGCTGAGCTTCACAGCTTTGCTAAACCGAGGAAGTAATTCCTCTACACTGTTGACTACCCCAACAGAAGACAATGAGGAACAAATCCTCAGATCCGCTGTCAAACAGCTTGAAGGCAAACAGCCTTGACACCCCTGATCTCAGCACAGCCCACTGAATCAGAATCACCCTCTCTTCACTAAATCTAGTGAAGGAGAGGAATACAATGTTCAAAAACAATAGGAAAACTAAAAGATAAGAAATCAAACTTCAGCACTTGGATGCAGCGGAATTTAGATCACCAACAGAGAGATCTATGTCCATACGCATGAGCTTCGATCCTTGAATCTCCTTCGTCTGGAATGTAGAAGAGTCTTGGTGGCGCGATGATCTTCTGATCTAATTTTTCAGCAGCCTTCGTCCAGTTCTGCTCTCAGCCTCTCTCGTTCTACTGTCCGCCTCATTCGTTCTGCTCTTGCCCTCTCATTATGTTTTCTTCTCGGGTGAACCTATTTTATGGTCTTCCCGCGCACAAAATAGTTCACGTGAGGCAGGTGGGCCACCACCCTGATTTTCTGGTTATCCTCATGATTGCTCACGTGGGGAACCTTCTGGAGTGGTAGAAGCTAGGAAACCTTATCCGCTTGCGGCTGATGTGGCAGATAATGACTGAAGGTGGGATCCACTTATCGTGCTCTGCAACTTGAATTAGATGGCGTCGACCCTCTTGCCCCAAAGAGTTAACGCATCCTTCTTCTAGCTTCAGGTTTCATGCTGAGTGCGTTGACGCAAGATGCAACTGCGTCCACTCATTAGTTACGCTTTAGACAGTTGTGGCAATCCATCGTACTGCAGCGTCGACCCATCGAACTGCAGCGTCGACGCTGCCAAGGTACTCCAGAGGCTACAACAAGGAATGCTTGAACTGCGGCGTTCACGCTACTTGATCAAAGCATTGACGCATCAGAGTATTCCAGTAAGCCATTGGCTCTCCCTTTGTAACTGCTGCGTCGACGCCGCTCTATCTTGGAGTTGACGCAGTGGAACAACTTGTGAAGATATTGGTGAAGGCTTCTCCAACTGATGCGTGGACGCTTTAAGCTCCCAGCGTCGACCCTGTTCCTTTCTAGCACAAGAATGAAATCAAGTGAAAGTATTATTGAATCAAACTTTAATTCATCATTGAATTGAATACATCATTCATATCTCATGGTTGTCATCATCAAAACCAGGGGCACAACATGTACATCGCCTTCAGTAGGCATGTCAAGTCCACACATTGCATAGCATGCATCGTTCTTCAACTGAAGTCTATACATCAGCTTGCATGAATTCAAAGTGTGTACATTGAATAGCATGCATTTCATGAAGTCTGTACATCCTGTGTCTCTGTTAAGCTTCAAAGTCTGCACATGGCTCACCGTCTTCTACATAGTCTGGACAGTGAGAGGTCGACGCTCCCTTCTGATGGGTCGACGCACCCTTTGTTTTTCAAGTCCATACATTGATCTTCATATTCAAAGTCTATACATTGGTCTTCACCTGAAGTCCATACATTGATTTTCATATTCCAAGTCTATACATCCGTGGAACCCCAAGTCTGTACATCGCTTGCATCTTCAAAGTCCATATAGAGTCTTCTGTTGAATTTGAAGTCTATACATCCTGTGAACCTTCAAGTCTATACATCAGCCTTTGCCAATCGGTTTCCAAGTCTGTACATCGACTTCAAGCCTTCCGAGTATGTACAGCCCAAGTCTATACATCTGATTGCCTTTGCATTGCTCAAGCCTGTACAGCCCTCTCGTTGGCAAGTCTATACATCGGTCTGTTTGAGCAAGTCTGTACATCGGTTGCATTCATTGGAAGTCTATACATTGGCAGCACTGTGCAAGTCTATACAATCCCAGCCTTTACCTACGTTCAGAACTTCAAGTCTATACAATGGTAAAGTCTGCACATTGTGCTCTGAAGCTCACCAAGTCTATACATTGCTGAGCCATTCGTCAAGTCTCTACATTGGCTTCGGTTCTTCAAGTCTGTACACCCTTCAAGGGCCTCCTAGTGTATACATCGTTCACATCACACACGTTCAAGTCTGAAGTCTGTACAGCCAAGGCATGTGCTTCGCAAAGTCTATACAACGCTCAAAGTCTGTACAGCATGCTTCGTCGTTCAAGCTTTCAAAACTCTATACATCGCTGTTGAGCTAAAGTCCGTACAGCCAACGCTTTCATTGATTCCAAGTCTGTACACTGGTCCACAGGCGTCCCAAGTCTGTACATTGGTTCAGGTTTACCAAGTCTATACATTGCTTCAATATTCTCAAAGTCTGTACAGCCTGCCTTATCGTTCAGAGTCTCTACATCAACCTCAAAGACCCAGTGTATACATTGTCCATGTGTTCAAATGTTTCAAGTCTATACATTGGATAGGCTCATTCATGCTTCGTTCATCTCAAGTTTGTACACTGTCTTTCACATGCACTCATTAATCAAGTCTGTACAATCCCTTGTTTGCAAGACTATACACTCGACCGCCTTGCTTTGCTTAAAGTCTGTACAACCCTTCCCTCAGCAAGTCTATACATTGGAGTCATCAGCTGCAGGGACAACATGTCTGTACATTGGGTTCTCATGCATGTTAATAGCAAGACTATACACTATATTCATGCATTGTTCTTCACAGCAAAGTCTGTACACTGCGTTCTCTTGCACACAATCAAAGTGTGTACAGCCTGTGCTCGCATTGGTAAGTCTATACATGCTTGGCTGTTCATCGTCTGCTACATGCCACTTCAAGTCTGTACATCCATTTACGCAGTGTGCATTGATCAAGCCAAAGCTTGTACATCGATATGTTGCTTTGATGCCGTTGCATAGTCTATACATTGTTGAGCTTCACACACATATCTTCATAGTCTATACATTGCATCATTGTGCATGCATTGCATTCATTGAAGTCTATACACTGCATACAGTTATGCTTCACAAGTCTGCACATTGCTGTTCTTCACAGCAAGTATATACACTCTCTCACGTTGTACACACTTGCCTACTGATGTCCCTAAGTCTATACACTCGATGGCTTCATACATTTCACAGAAGTCCACACATTCCCCTTGTTATGATAATGCATTCTTCAGCAAGTATATACACTGAGGTCGCATGAAGACTTACAAGTCTATATACTCTCTCGGTGTACACACATACTCAGTTACTGCTTCTAAAGTATATACATTCGTTGTTATATGACTGAACTAACTAATTCGTTTCATTTCGCTTTGTCTCTGTCTGCAGATGACTCAGGTTAATGACTGGGCGCGTGAACCGAGGATGATAATTGGCACGTGATCCGAGGTGCTCTCTGGGCGGGAACCTGAAGGACACACGCCCTAGCACCTGCTAAAGCTGATATAAATAGAAGCCTTCGTCCACTGAAGAGAGAGAAGGAGAATAGAAGAGGGCTGATCGAGACTGTGAGAAAAGCAGCAGAGAAGCAGAAGAAGAAGAAGAAGAGTGAAGATAGAGAGTGAGAGCAGCAGAAGAAAAAGAGAAAGAGAGAGCTCGTAAGGATTGAAAGAAAAGAGAAAGACAGTGAGAGTGAAAAGGAGAGCAGAGAAGAGAAAGATTGCGTGAGCTGAAAAGAAGAAAGAAGAGGAAGAAAGGAAGAGAGGAGAGAGTTCTATTGAAGATCTGTTCAGTCTGTTCGTGGATCAAATCCAGAACGACTATGCTCATTGAGAGCTATATTTCTTGTGTTTCATTTCCAGCTTTTGTCGTTGTGCTTTTTATGTTTTCTTATTTTTCCTTTTGTTACTCAGGTTAATATTGTTCTTCCGATTCTCAATAGTGAGGTCGGGTTCCTCCTGTGGACTCATAAAAGACACAGTCAAAGTGGAGAAACAAAAAGCCCAAGGCCATGCTAAGCACTTGGAGTGATGAAGAAAAAGATGAAGATGAAGAAAGCACCTCTGAAGAAGAAAGCGAGGTGAAAATGTGCTTCATGGCAAATGGTGATGATCAAGTCGAGGTAACCTCTCCCTTTGCAGATTTCTCTTGTGATGATTGGGAAGAAGCTTTTAACGAATTACTGGATAAGTATGAAGGTGTTAAAAAGGAAAATAAATATCTAAAGAAAAAGAAAACTCAAACCAGTCAAGAAGATGATTTGAATGAAAGAGTCAAAACGCTAGATGCTGAAATAGTGTGTCTAAAAAGGGACTTGGAAGAAAAAGATGAGTATAAGAAACAACTAATTGAAATAAAGAGATAAAATAATTTTCTATTGAAGATGCATGATGAATTGAAATTAAGAATGCAGAAATTGGAGAAAGAAGTAAAAATTACTGAAGAGAAATATGAGGCCATTTGTGGAGTCAATCCAAAACTTCAAGAAAATCTGAAGAAATTAGAGGAAGAGAACCTAAGCAAACAAGCATCTCTCGAAAAAATGACACAGGGTAAAAACAACCTTGATGCTGTTATGGGAATTAAGTGTAACTTTGGAAAAGAAGGGCTTGGATTCAATCCTACTAAAAAGAAAGAACTGGGAACTAGATTGGTGACATTTGTCTCTGGGAAGGACACATCTGAAGAGAGGCAAATGGATGAAAACAAAAAGGATGAGAAGAATGAGGAAGGATCAAAACAATCTAATGAAATAAGAAAAGAAAAAGGAAATGAGAAAGGGAAGGCAACATTGAATTTTAACAAACAGCAAAGCACATTTATGTTCAAATATGCCTCTTCAGGTCAATATAGGAATCCTATATTTGATTCATCAACCCAACAACAATCTTATAGAAGATCAGAAGGCTTAAGGCGTGGTAGAAGTCAACCGCGTCAATGCACTGCTCACATGGCGTCAACGCACCTAGCCTTCCAGAAAGGGCACTCGGTCAGAAATACTCAGATGTGTCGACGCAGTCACTACCATGAGTCAATGCAGTACATGTACCAGAACCCCCATGATAGATATGGTAGGTGGATGAGTCAACACAGCAACACTAAAGGGTCTACGCATTCAACTCTCAATCAACCAAGAAGCATGCATTCATCTAGAGTCTTTAAGTCAAATCTCCCTAGTACTTCATGGAGTCATCACTATCAATGGCACAGGAATAATCACAAGTCTGTCAAATCATTGAACTTACCATATCAAAGACCCTCACAACAGCAACTATGGATCCCCAAGAGCTTGATATCCTACCTGAACAGGTCCTATGGTTTGAAGGGACCCAAGTATATCTGGGTTCCAAAATCTCCTGTTTAATGTGTTTTGCAGGAGTGTCTTGCAGCTGTACATAATAGGTGGTATCTCGACAGCGGCTGCTCAAGGCACATGACGGGGGATAAAGCAAAATTCTGTGTCTTGATGGAGAAAGACGGGAGTCATGTTACATTTGGAGGAAACAATAAAGGGAAAATTATTGGAAAAGGTAAGGTAGGTAAAAATCCTTCAAATTTCATTGATGATGTGTTACTTATTGATGGCTTAGAATATAATCTACTTAGCATAAGCCAGCTGTGCGATAAAGGAAATAAAGTTGTGTTTGATGATCACACTTGCACCATTTTAGAGATGAGTTCTGATAAAGTTAAATTCATTGGAAAAAGAATAAACAACATGTACGTGGTAGATTTAGATGACCCTGCACATAACAATCTGTGTCTTGCTGTGAATAAAAGTGAACTTGCTTGGCTGTGGCACCGCAGACTAGGGCATGCTAGCTATAGTGTCTTGCATAAGTTAGCAAAGTTTAACATGGTGAAAGGTCTGCCAGATGTATCATTTAAACGAAATGACAAAGTTTGTAGCGCATGCACTCAAGGTAAACACACCAGAAAATCATTTAAGTCCAGACTTGAAACTCAATCATCTAAACCTTTTGAACTCATTCATATGGATTTGTTTGGACCAACTAGAACAGCTAGTGTGAGTGGAAATAAATATGGATTTGTTCTAGTGGATGATTTCTCTAGGTTTACTTGGGTGTTCTTTCTAACTCACAAGAATGATGCATTTGAAGAATTTCAGGCATTCTTCAAGAATGTGCAACAGGATGGTAAGTTTGCCATTTCATCTATCTTGTCAGATCATGGAGGAGAATTTGATAATTCTGAATTTGATGATTTTTGCAGAGTCACAGGGATTTCACACAAGTTCTCATCTCCAAGAACTCCTAAACAAAATGGGATTGTGGAAAGAAGAAATAGAACCCTTGTGGAGATGGCAAGAACTATGCTGATTGAAGGACAACTCCCAAGGACGTTCTGGGCAGAGGCGATAAATACAGCTTGCTATATTGTGAACAGGGCAATGGTAAGACCTCAGTCCAAAAAGACTCCATATGAATTAATGAAGGGTAAGAAACCTTCTGTTACTTATTTTAGAGCCTTTGGATCAAAATGCTTTGTTCAAAATAATGACAAACGGACGTTGGACAAATTTGAACCTAAAAGTGAACCTGCCATCCTTCTAGGATATTCTAGTCACTCTAGGGCCTACAGAGTCCTAAATCTAAAAACACATGCTGTTGAAGAATCACCTCATATTGTGTTTGATGAAATGAATGAAAATTCTAGGATTGAGGAATTATGTAGGGATGAAGATGAAGGGAATTTCCTTAAAGAAAAGGAAGAACAGAATCTCCAAGATGAAGAGACAAGGCCAAATGATGATCATGCAGAATCAACCCACCATGGTGATTCAGGTATAAATGAAGGTAACTCTCTAACCGATGTCAGGATGCTAAGGGATCATCCTTTATCCAATGTCATTGGTAACTTGTATGAACCTGTTAGAACTAGATTTCATTTTAGAGGTGTTGAGGAAATGGATAATCTAGCCCTTGTCTCTCAAATTGAACCAAAAAATGTTGCTGAAGCATTGAAAGATAGTAATTGGATAAACGTAATGCATGAAGAATTACATCAATTCAAAAGAAAAAAGGTGTGGTATCTTGTGCCAAGACCCAAAGAGCTTTCTGTAATTGGAACTAAATGGGTCTTCAGAAATAAACAAAATGAAAATGAAATGGTAGTTAGGAATAAAGCTAGGCTGGTAGCACAGGGTTATAATCAAGAATTTGGCATTGACTTTGAGGAATCATTTGCTCCAGTAGCTAGATTAGAAGCCATTAGATTATTACTTGCTTATGCTTGCTGTCATGGAATAATGTTACATCAAATGGATGTTAAGAGTGCTTTTCTAAATGGGTCAATAAAGGAAGAAGTTTATGTTGAACAACCCCTTGGTTTTGAATGCATAGAAAATCCTAACCATGTGTACAGATTGGACAAAGCTCTTTATGGACTCAAACAGGCACCTCGAGCGTGGTATGATAGACTCAGCTCGTACCTCACAGAGAAAGGCTACTCTAGAGGTAAAGTGGACCAAACTCTGTTCACCAAGGTAAGAAATTCAGATATTATTCTGGTTCAAATTTATGTTGATGATATAGTTTTTGGTTCCACTAAAACCAGCATGTGTGAGGAGTTTGCCAGCTTAATGACCACTGAATTTGAAATGAGTCTAATGGGTGAGCTTAAATTCTTTCTAGGTCTGCAAATCACTCAGAGCAAGGAAGGATGTTTCATCAACCAGGCAAAGTACATCTCTGAGTTGCTTAAGAAATACAAAATGGAAAATCTGAAAGCAATCAGCACACCTATGAGCACCACTACGAACTTGGATGCAGATTTGACAGGTAAACAGGTTGATGCAAAAACATATCGAGGTATGATTGGATCACTCCTCTATCTTACTGCATCTAGGCCAGACATTCAATTTTGTGTATGCATGTGTGCTCGTTTGTAATCTGATCCTAGAGAATCCCACTTAAGTTCTGTCAAGCGTATCTTTCGATACCTTGCTGGAACTCGAGATTTAGGGATTTGGTACCCTGCATCTTGTTCTTTTGATCTTGTATCCTTTTCAGATGCAGACTATGCTGGATGTAAACTGGACAGGAAAAGCACGAGTGGCTATTGCCAATTTTTGGGAGGATGTTTGATTTCTTGGGCTTCCAAGAAACAACACTCAGTGGCACTATCTACTGCAGAGGAAGAATATGTCGCTGCAGGGAGTTGTGGTACTCAAGTGTTGTGGATCAAACACCAACTCCAAGATTATCAAACAGATCTTGGGTGTGTCCCCATATTGTGTGATAACACAAGTGCCATAAACCTGGCCAAAATTCCTATCCAGCACTCTAGGACCAAACACATAGAAATTAGACACCATTTCTTAAGAGATGAAGTGATAAAAGGAAATTTTAAACTCATATTTGTTGAATCACAATCTCAATTGGCCGATATTTTTACCAAGCCTCTGAACAATGATAGATTCTCTTATCTTAGAAGAGAGCTTGGTCTGTGCAATTATAATATGGATGCCTGATTTGTGTGCCTGACTTATCTTCTAGAATATGAATGATTAAACTTGTCTTGGTTTGAAGTGTATCTGTCATAAACTCAGGGGGAGCTTAGTCTTCTGTGCTTGGTATGTCTATCTTTCCATCAATAAATTCATAATGAATACAGCTTCAGCATGATACTCATTTTATTGGCTGTTATAATTTCATTCATGCATGGTCTGAGGGGGAGTTAGCTTCAGATTACCTTCTCGGTGTCAAAATGATGAATAAAGTGCAGAGTTGTTATTGTTGGTTGGTTGGTTGAGTTAACGCAGTGTGGAAATAGGGTTAACGCACCAGACAGCTTATTCTTTGAGAACCTGGTGTGAAGTGTCTCTGGCTGGTTGAATGAGTTGACGCAGTAATGAGACTGAGTTGACGCTGTGGGTAGTTGTTTTCAGAAACAGAACCATTCTATGAGCGGCCTTGATGGATGAGTTGACGCAGTAATAAGGCTGGGTCAACGCAGCAGTGTTATATATTCTTCTTTTGGAGACTTCCCTATCTCAAATCAACTTGCTCTGTTCATTTATCTCGTCCCTTCCGTTCTTATCCCTCAATAAAGCCTCCTTGACATTCTTGTATGAGGGAAAAACTCTAGAGCACTGAGATATGTAGACGATGTCTTAAATTCAGGGGGAGTTACAGTGAAAATTCCTATTGAGTATGAGATATGTTCTGAATAGCTCTATGAAAAGCTAATGATAGGAGATCTATAATTCTTATGGTGTTTGAATTCAAGAACTTTTGAACCTAATAATGCACTATGTATGGAATAAAAGCTGAACAATTTAATTAAACCAGGACCTTATCATCTCTCAAACCTTATATTGTTCAACAGTAAAGAAACTACTGTGTGTAGAGGAATTTAATATTTGTATTGGTAATAAACCCAGATATTGAGTATAAACGCTGAAGAAATAATCTCTTACACATGTTATAAAATGCAGAGCAATGGTAGCTATTCACTGAGAAACTAGCCCTATGCACCAAAGAAGTGCTAAAGAGCAAGTCATGAGGTGCGCCACTATCTCTGTCTTCAAGTGAAAAATAAATCATTACAGAGCAATAGTAACTATTAACTGAGAAACTACCTTCAAGCACCTATGAAGTGCTGATAGGCATGTCATGACGTAAGTTGCCAACTCTGGTACGTCTATGCAGAATAGTTTGCTATGCTGAGTAACCGGGGACTCTGGTGTCTAATAAACATATGTACCCGTGTCAAAAGGCTAGCCATACTTGACTGCAAATGAAAACGTAAAAATAAGTTGAAAATGTTGCAAATGTGAAAAATAATGAAAACATGTGAGTGTGATTGATCTGAAGCTCGTTATTCAACTGAGTCTGTTATCAATGCCAGTTAAATTTCTCTCTCTCCAAAAGGCAACTTGAAATTGACAGATATAAGGAACAGAAATGAAAATGGTTCTAGTGTGAAAAGAGTTCCTCTTTTTCTCCAGGCAGGTACCTTTGGTGGTTCATGATTTTTTATTCAATGCTTTAAGATTATTTCTTCTCTTTATCATTAATTGAATTGGAGCCTATTTACACATCTCTCTCATGGGAACTCGATCTGCAATACTTAAAAATCCTTGACTATGAGCATCTCTACTCCATATCTCAGTATCTTAAGAAAATTCCTTGTACAGATGACTTTCTTGCTACTCTTCTTGCATATATTCGTTTGTTTCTGCTTCACTGCGTCGACGCTGTATCCCTTGGCGTCAACGCAGCGATTCCAGAACCATTTCCCTCTTTTTCCGGTTCGCGGACTTGAACCGGCTGAACCGCTCACTGAAAAGGGTTTCGAAGCTCCTTTAAAAGCGGAACGTGACCGCTGTTCATCTTCATCTCTTTTGAAAGCCTTTGTCGTTCTATCTTCCGTGCTCTCCAAAACCCTTTCCTGTTTCATTCTTCCTCATCCCGCTGCCATGGCTCCTCCGACATCTACTCACAAGGGGAAGAAGAAGGCAGAGGATCATCCAAGAATCTCAGCATCGGCCGAAGACAATATGGAGCCCCCCTCCAAAGCTGCTCACGATAAAGGGAAGAGGAAAGAGATGCGTCCACGCGCTCCGAGCCCGCCAACCAAAAAGAGAAGGGAATCTGATGCCAGTTCAGACAAGAAGGGTTCATCTTCAAGTGCTGCAACGGGATAGAAAGGTGCGGACAGCTCTCTTACCGTCACCGTGGAAGAACCTCTGAAGGTTCTTATTTCTCGGTATATTGCTGCTACCGACCATAAAATGCTTGACGTTTTTTCAGAACTGTTTCCTACCTTGGACTATCAGGGATGGTGGTCTTTTGTTACAACCCACAAGGTATATTACCCCACCCTGGTCAGAGAGTTCTACAAAAATTTGAAGTATGAACCTCGCGTTCCAAAACTCACATCAACTGTCCGGAATGTTAGTTTTGAATTATCAAATAAATTGTTTGCCAGAGCCTGGAAAATCCCCAAGAATGGAGTTCAACTACATAGCTTTGAGTATGATGAGCATGAAGCTTATGCTCTCCTAAATGATAAACCGAGTGATCCTTCCGATGTCAGGGAAACTTATTTATCCAGTCTCAAAGCAAATCAATTCCCCCCATTGAATAGACTGCTCCACCACATTTGCACATCTATGATCACACCACAGAGCAGTGGTAGGGAAAGGGTGACTGAGATGCAGAGATTTCTCCTTTACAGTATGCTAAAGAGAATACATATTTCCTTGCCTGATGTAGTTATTCAAACTATGGGGTCATGCTTGACACAATCCAGAACACTTCCATATGCTGCTCCCTTGACTGCTATTTTTCAAAAAGTTGGAGTAGACTTTGGTTCTGAGAAGAAAATAATCATCCCTCAAGGGAATGTTTACACACTTTCTTATATTCAGAAATTTATGGGTTTTAAAGTTATTGATGGTAAGCCAGTTCGAATTCTTCCTAGTCTGCAAATAGCTCCATTAGAAACAGGTCAAGCATCAAGAACAGGCACTGCGGATGCTAGTCACGTAAACAGGACAGAGGTACCAATTCCTCTTGTGGTGAGAGAAGAAAGAAAAGAGGGTAGTTCAGCAAGAGGAGAGCATGAGTTTGAGGAACTATTTGCTCGATCATCCAGCCCTCAGCTGGAAACTGGGCAACCCAGTGGCACTGCACCTACATTGGAACCCCTTATGACTGGAGCCATTGGAATTTATAGAAGACCTTTTCCAACTTCTGATGAAGCTCCACCTCCAGCCACTGTTGAAGAGATGTCCGCACACATGACTATGATGTTGCAACGTCAGGATGCAAAGATGGACAAGTTAATGGAGTTTACAAATTATCATCTCAACAAACTGACTTCTCGGATTATCCAATTTGAAGTCTCTGTCTTATCCGAGTGGCAAAAATTCTTACTCACCAAGATGTTATCTGACCAAGCTACAAGGAAAGTCTTGCAGAACATATCATCTCTTCTTGACAAGTTATCTACACTGGTGAATGATATGCACAGCAATCAAGCTTCATTTTTTCAATCCCTTGCCAAGATTACTGATTTATGCTTTGATGTGAGGATAGCCGTTGAAACCATCAAAGGTCCTGTCAATGCAGTTCCCCAATGCCTCAAAGCAATGTTAGAAAAGATTGACAAAGTGACTGCAGCAATTCAGTCAATTGGGGACAAGTTTCAAAACAAGGACTCTATCACAGGTGATCTTCCTTCTACCATTGACAGTGTACGCTCCACTCTAAGTCATCAGCTGGGTGAACTCTCTCAGGATATCCGAGATTTACTGGCCAGAGATCCATCTGCCTCAGGACAGCAGCAGCCTCGCCAGCCACCTCAAGGATCTCAGTCTACTCAAGGGCAATCCTCTCGTCAGCAACACCAACCTACTTCTGCCAGAAGATACAATCGTTTCTTCCACTCTTGAGATAGCTCTTCCACGTTTCCTCCCCTTCCTGATGATGTCAAAGGGGGAGAATGTTAAATGCATCAATCATGAAGTCAAGCTGGAATCTTGACCAGAGTTCATTGCATCTGCATCAATCATATTGACTAACTTGAATGAATGTTTTCTTTTTGTCTGGTTCTATAATGTAAAATCTTGAACTTGAATGAATGACAAAATTATAGTTTGATTTAGTCACTGATTTGATTTCTTGTTAATCTGAAGTTTCTTGCTTGATATGAATAACCTTGATTGTTTAGATGCAATGTTATGAATGGCATTCACCTCATAGTTGCCATCATCAAAAAGGGGGAGATTGTTGTGCCCCTGGTTTTGATGATGACAACCATGAGATATGAATGATGTATTCAATTCAATGATGAATTAAAGTTTGATTCAATAATACTTTCACTTGATTTCATTCGTGTGCTAGAAAGGAACAGGGTCGACGCTGGGAGATTAAAGCGTCCACGCATCAGTTGGAGAAGCCTTCACCAATATCTTCACAAGTTGTTCCACTGCGTCAACGCCAAGATAGAGCGGCGTCGACGCAGTAGTTACAAAGGGAGAGCCAATGGCTTACTGGAATACTCTGATGCGTCAACGCTTTGATCAAGTAGCGTGAACGCAGTAGTTCAAGCATTCCTTGTTGTAGCCTCTGGAGTACCTTGGCAGCGTCGACGCTGTAGTTCGATGGGTCGACGCTGCAATACGATGGATTGCCACAACTGTCTAAAGCGCAACTAATGAGTGGACGCAGTTGCATCTTGCGTCAATGCACTCAGCATGAAACCTGAAGCTAGAAGAAGGATGCGTTAACTCCTTGGGGCAAGAGGGTTGACGCCATCTAATTCAAGTTGCAGAGCACGATAAGTGGATCCCACCTTCAGTCATTATCTGCCACATCAGCCGCAAGCGGATAAGGTTTCGTAGCTTCTACCACTCTAGAAGGTTCCCCACGTGAGTAATCATGAGGATAACCAGAAAATCAGGGTGGTGTCCCACCTGCCTCACGTGAACTATTTTGTGCGCGGGAAGACCATAAAATAGGTTCACCCGAGAAGAAAACATAATGAGAGGGCAAGAGCAGAACGAATGAGGCGGACAGCAGAACGAGAGAGGTTGAGAGCAGAACTGGACGAAGGCTGCTGAAAAATCAGATCAGAAGATCATCGCGCCACCAAGACTCTTCTACATTCCAGACGAAGGAGATTCAAGGATCGAAGCTCATGCGTATGGACATAGATCTCTCTGTTGGTGATCTAAATTCCGCTGCGTCCAAGTGCTGAAGTTTGATTTCTTATCTTTTAGTTTTCCTATTATTTTTGAACATTGTATTCCTCTCCTTCACTGGATTTAGTGAAGAGAGGGTGATTCTGATTCAGCGGGCTGTGCTGAGATCAGGGGTGTCAAGGCTGTTTGCCTTCAAGCTGTTTGACAGCAGATCTGAGGATTTGTTCCTCGTTGTCTTCTGTTGGGGTAGTCAATAGTGTAGAGGAATTACTTCCTCGGTTTAGCAAAGCTATGAAGCTCAGCAGGGTTCCTCACTAGTTGAGTGGGGAGGTGGACGTAGGTCTCCATTGGGTGACCGAACCACCTTAAAATTGTGGTCTCTTGTGGTTTGGTTTAATCTTCGCAATTTGTTCCTCGCTAGATGCATGATAGGCACGCTCTCTGATTGGCTTGGTTCAGTGTTTCAATTAATCATCTAGGTGTGGTGCTTCTGATGCGAATTGCTCTACTATAATTTTTATAAGGTCAACCTATTCACCCCCTCCCCCTCTAGCTTGACCGTCCTCTCGATCCAACAATACATACTTGCTGCGTGATGCTGATGTGCAGACTTATGTAAGTGTATGTGAATGCTTCATGCAGCAGATAACATGGCTGAACATCAAATATGCAATGCTTTTAGACCTGATAAACTAACAGAACAGCAGACTGCCTGAACATATGAAGATGACTCATACAGCAAGATGACTCACAGTGATTAACTCACAACAAAAACCAATCATCAAATGATTAATTCACATCAAAGCCAATCATCAAAACCCCAGGGGCACAACAATCAGAACACTGCCGCACCATGTCAGGTCCCGTCAAAAGTCTATCCCCAACATCAAACAAGTTCAGGGGAGTACGACAAGGACGACCATATAGTGCCTCATAAGGAGCCATGCCAAGACTGGAGTGAAAACTGTTATTATAAGCAAATTCAACAAGTGGCAAATGTTGATTCCACGAACCTTGCCAATCAAGGCAACACGATCTCCGCATATCTTCCAGGGTCTGAATAGTCCTCTCTGACTGTCCATCTGACTGTGGATGATACGCTAAACTGAAGGCTAACTCAGTGTCCAAAGCTTTCTGAAAACTGCACCCGAAGCCGGAGGTAAAACGTGGATCACGATCTGACACAAGTGAAATAGGAATTCCATGCAGTGGCACAATCTTTTGCACATAAAGTTCAGCCAACCTCTACACATTCCAAGCAACTTTTATTGGCAACAATCTGGCAGTCTTAGTCAGTCTGTCAACAAGCAACCAGATGCCATCAAAACCTTCAGAAGTCCGAGGCAAACCCACCACAAAATCTGTAGTAACATGGTCCCATTTCCACATTGGAATCTCTAACTGCTGAAGTAATCCACCTGGCTTTTGATGTTCGTCTTTAACCTGCTGACAAGTCAAGCACTTGGAAACAAATATTGCCACATCTTTCTTCATACCTGGCCACCAAAATTGCTTTTTCAAATTTTGATACATTTTGGTGACACCTGGGTGAATAGCAAAGCGGGATCCATGGGCTTAACTCAGAATTACAAATCTCAATGCATCCTCTGCAGGGACATACAATCTGCTATGGAAACTGATGACCATCTCATCATCAAATTCCACATCATATCTTGATATAATACGGGCCAAATCAGGATCAGCTTGTTGGGCTTCCTTAATCTGCTGATATATAGCTGAACCCAAAGCCAAACTAGCACAAACTGCTATCCTCGGATCGGCAGGGATCTCTACACTGAATGCCTCACTCGGAAGTTGTTCCCACAATTTCCATTCATGAAGCAACAGATGACTGACTTGCACCTTCCTGCTCAGAGCATCAGCCACAACATTCATTTTACCCGGCTGATAGGAGAGTGTAAAGTAATAATCTTTCATGTATTCCATCCAGCGACGCTGCCTGAGATTCAGATCTTTCTGGGAGAATATATACTGTAAACTCTGATGATCAGTAAAGATTTGAAACTTCTCACCATACAGATAATGTCTCCAGATCTTTAAAGCAAAAATAACTGCAGCTAGCTCCAAATCATGCGTGGGATAATTTTCTTCATGTTGTTTCAATTACCGAGATGCATATGCGATAACCTTTCCATGTTGCGTCAGCACTGCACCCAAACCTACTCGAGAAGCATCTGTGCAAACAACAAATCCACCCAAGCTGGAAGGCAAAGTCAACACTGGAGAAGAAGTCAAGAGCCTTTTCAATTCAGCAAAGCTATCCTCACACTGATCTGACCAGACAAAAGGTACATCTTTACGAGTCAGTCTAGTCATTGGTGCTGCAATCTTTGCAAAATCCTGGATGAATCTGCGATAATACCTAGCCAAACCTAAAAAGCTTCATATCTTTGTCACAGTTCTCGGTCTCTGCCAATTCAGAACAGCTTCAATCTTTGCAGGGTCCACTGCTACTCCATCACCAGAAATCACGTGGCCAAGAAAATGAATCTCCCGAAGCCAGAATTCACATTTACTGAACTTCGCATAAAGCTCGTAATCTCTCAGAGTCTACAGAACGATCCTCAAATGCTGCACATGGTCTTCGTCAGAAGTAGAATAAAGTAGAATATCATCAACAAAGATCACCACGAACTGATCCAGATATGGACGGAAAATACGCTGCATTAGGTCCATAAAGGCTGCTGGAGCATTCGTCAAGCCAAACGGCATTACCAGAAATTCATAGTGACCATATCGGGTACTGAAAGCTATCTTCTCCACATCAGATTCCCGGATTTGCAATTGAAAACAACCAGACCGGAGGTCGATCCGTGAAAAGACAGTAGCAGACTGTAACTGGTTAAACAAATCATCAATCTTGAGAAGCGGATATTTGTTCTTGATAGTCACCTGATTCAGTTGTCTGTAATCAATACAAAGTCTCAGGCTTCCATCTTTCTTTTTCACAAATAACACTGGAGCACTCCACGGAGAAAAACTGGGGTGAATATAGCCTTTTTCCAGCAATTCAAGCAAATGTGCTCGCAGTTCTTTCAATTCAGCTGGAGCCATTCGGTACGGTGCCTTTGCTAACGGGGCTGTACCTGGAATCAGTTCAATCACCATTTCAATTTCTCGCTCTGGAGGCAAGCCTGGCAACTCGTCAGGAAACACATCAGGGAACTCACAGACAACCGGAATATCACTGACGTCATGTCGTGGTTTCTCAACGGCAACCACAGAAGCTAGGAATCCCTGGCAACCTGCACTAAGCAATATACAGGCTAGAATAGCAGAAATAATCAAGCGAGAAGAACGTGATCGAATATCCTGGAAATAAAATGTTGATTTTCCCTGTGGCTGAAAACAGACTTTCTTCGATCTGCAGTCAACCACAGCTCCATATTGCTCCAACCAATCCATACTCAGAATGATGTCATAATCTGCCAGCTGCAACGCATACAATCTCGCCGGCAACTGATGATTATTAATCATAATAGGAGATTCTTCCAAACACAGAGGCGTGATCATGAAATCTCCAGAAGGCAACTCAACAAAAAGTTCACAAGTCACTTCTGATGTCGGCTCCTCGATGCATGCAATGAAATCCTTAGAGATAAAAGAGTGAGAAGCACCCGAATCAAATAAGACACGAGCTGAATGACCATAAAGCATAATCATACCTTCAACCAGATGAGATGCAACCGCTTCAGCTCGAGTAATGTGAGAAACCTTACCCTTCTGCTTCTTAGATCCGGCTGAAGACTACTGGGAAGACGCTGAAGCTTGAGAATAAAATTGCTACTGAGGTTGAGGTAACGAAGGAGGTCTGAATTGCGACTGCTGGGGCTGAGAAAACTGAGGAACCTGCACCGGCCTCGACCTCAGCGGGCAATCTCGAACAACGTGACCAGGCTGGTCACAACAAAAATAGACCACATGAAGAGAGCACGGCTGACCCTTATGGTGACCACCGCATCTCCGACAAGTCCACGGCTGACTGATAGCAGAACTCTGATGACTCTGGGAAGAAGGCACTGTCGGCTGCTGAACAGTACCCGTACTAGGCGATTCTTGCTGAAAGAACTTCTTCTTCTTCTTGAACTTCTTAAACTTGGGTTTGGAAGAGGAAGAAACGCTGCTAACATCTGGCTGAACCGAGGGGACTCTTGACACTGGTGGTCAGTAAGTCTGCTGAAACTGCATCGTCGGCTGAACCAACCCCGCTAGTGGATACCCTCCTGGTCTCGCCATCTCCAGCTCAAGTGCCACGGCCGCCTGGCACGCACCATCAAGATCAGAAACACGACTCGCAATCAAGGGTAACTTTAACTCTGGCCTCAACCCTCGCAAGAACTGCTGAGTCTTCAAAGCTTCATTAGCCAGCACATGCGGCGCATACTGACCCAATTCCATAAATTTGTTCCGGTATTGAAGCACGGTCATATCACCCTGAAGCAATTCCATGAACTGGTACATCTTCGCCATTTGCAAGTAGGCAGGAGTATAGGCACGCTCGAAGGCTGCAATGAACTCTACCCAAGTGATCTGCTAAAGGGGCCTGGAATGAAATGCAATATGCCACTCGGCTTTCCACCACGTAATGGCTGTACCTTGGAGTTGAAATGCTGCAAGCATCACTTTCTCATCTTCTACGCACTCCATTGATAGGAACACGCGCTCAATCGCATCCAGCCACTGCCTCGCTACCTCTGGATCTGGCTGTCCGTCGAAAGCTGGCGGATTGAATAGAAGAAATTCTTTCAAAGCCTTGCCTCGACTACCAGGCGCTTCAACTTGAGGAGCAATGACTGGCGCTGGAGGAGGAACTACAGGAATAGAAGGAATTGCAGGAGGCGGTGCAGAGCCACTCTCTTCTTTAGGCGCACGCCTAGGAACTCGAGGAGGTCTTCCTCGACGAGGCAGCATATTGCAACTACCGAACACACAAAACAACAGCAAATCCATCAATCTTACGGAAAACATCCTAAGCCATCAATAGACAACACGAATGGACCAGCTCTGGACAAGGGAAAATTCCAATTCCTTATACAAATCCTCAACTTCGCTTTGATACCAACTGTGACGACCCAGAGCGCCGGATACCGATATACCGATAACATCGATATACCGATACCAGGAACTGGGGAAGCCACCCAAGAGGCTGATGAGGCCCCTGAAGGGTTAGTGAAGTTTGTCGAGGGGATGTATAATGAATTACAATCACAAACGCGCATATTAGAATTAAGCAATAAAATTTAACAAGAGTGTGGAAGCAATTTAAAATAAACAAGTGCTAAATATATAAACTAGTCCAGAGGCACAAGAGTGCTAGTCCAAAAGTACAACTACTCGGGGTATACCCCGGCAAAAGTACAACAGAAGGCCCAACTACGCGACACGTCTACTGCTGGCAGCTAAGGACGGTCTCCCTGCACACGGGAAACACCGGGAGGCGACGGGCGCGGCTCACCAGAAAGGAGGAAGGGTGAGTCACAGCCAGACTCAGTAGGTGTCACGCGGATCCCTATCTCGAGCTAAACAAGCATACATGAAAAAATAAATGTAATTAAAGCATGCATTTAATTAAATTAACAGGCATCGGCATGAATAAACTAATCACATTAAAGCTGTAAAATCTAACTACACAGCCAAAACATGCCAATAGCAATTAAATCTAATCGATAGAAACTAATTCTACCAATAGAAAGTGCCTCAACTAACCAAGCCACAGGGAACAGGACAACCTCTGGGAACAGAAACCAGATGCGTCCACTGACGGCTTACACTGCGTCTCAAGCACTCGCAGTCAGTACACGACAAACTGAGCGCGTAAATAGTACCAAACCAAGTGACCAGTCAGACTGACAGTCGTCAGTGTCAGTCCACAGCCTCCGACCACATGTGCACACACTGACTCTCACCTGAGCCAGGCCCTCTAGCTAGTTTTCCCCCTCAGTAGGATGCTACCGTTGGCGGGGAGCCCACGGTACTAGCTTAAAAACCATGTGATGGGAACACCCCTCCGCCATCCCCAGGCGGGTCGGTACTCAAAGACCTTAGGACTACAACAGTGGTTCCATCGCAAGGAAAGTAAAGCTATTCTATTGGGATCTAAAAACATGTCATTACTTCATAAAATAACTCATACATGGCATGTAATCATTATTGAACGCATTAAAGAATGAATAGGCAGCTTTTGAAAACTAATAGGGGTGTGACGGCCTACTGTCAGCGCGTCACAAAGAGTGACGGTCGGGGGTTGGCGCGTTACATCAACTATGAGGCGTCCGCCCCTGGCCGTTAGAGCCACCCGAAGCCCAAAACGACAATAGTTCTACTCGCGTTCAAACGGAGTGTAACGCGCTTACGGGGGCGCGTTACGCCGCCCTGACGGCCGGCCGACAGGCCGTCAGGCTCACCCGAGACTAACATTAACACTAACAGTTTTTTTTGATCGTTCAAAACACGGTGTAACGCGCTCGCACAGACGCGTTACAGCCTCCTGACGGCCGCCCAACAGGCCGTCAGGCCAACCGCCAATGCCGGTCAACAGAAATCAATGGAAGTGTAACGGTCGGGAGCCTGACCATTACACACACTGTGACGCCCCTCCAAAGGGCCGTTACAGTTCTGTAACGCGTCCCCCATGGACCGTTACGGGTGTGACGGTTCTTGGAAGGACCGTCACACCGTCTGGGTTACGGACGGGTTATGTTTGAAAACGGGTTCCCTCCCGGGCAACCGGAATCACCGGGTAACGACGAAAACCTGTCAAACCACACGTCCTAAACAACATAATACCAACAAAAATAACCACATGCAATGCCCACAATGGATTATACATGAAGAACAAAGCTTAACCCCCCAAAAATGGAAAATAACCATTATGCATGCTACGGGAGTCTAATCAAGCAAACAAGCTATAGGAAATGATCCTAGCGAGATCAAGATTCCATCCCCCTACCTCGTGCAAGCCGAAACGGCCGATTAAGCCGCATGCACCGAAGAGGGTTCACCGAACCCTCTCACTCCGTCTCGCTCCCACGAGCCACGAATCACGCCGTAGTGGGTATCAACGCGTTCCTCTCGACGCGAGGAATCCACCGGCACCTTCCACGCCTCGATCCGCTGCCGAATCCCCTAGATCCCAAGTAGAGGGGAGGTGGGCGATCGGACGAGAGAGGGAGAGAGCGTGAGAGTGTGAGAGATCGAAAGGGAGAAAGAGGGGTGGTGAGGGATTAAAGGAAAAAAAATAAGATTAATATATATAATATATTTATTATATATAAAAATCTTATTTTCCCAAATTAAAACCTCAATTAAATCTATAAAAACACCAGAAAAATTCCTAAAAATCCAGGAAAATAGCCAGAAATTCCAGAATGAGTTCTAGATCCGAACCACTAAGGATCCATTAAGGAACGGGCCTCACACGACCACTCTGGCGCAGTCTTATCTGGTCACTCTAGAGGTTGAGCCTTTCGAGGCAAGGTTTGATGCCGCCCTTCGACGAGCATCTACCTCTCAGCCGAGTCCCGAGCCGGTCGGACAACCTACCCCACGGCCTCCCCCACCCCAGTCAGGGAACCCCTCCCCTAGAGCTCCATTGCCATCTACGTCCGATCTTTATTCGGAGTCACCTCATTTAGAGCCACCTCTGCCCGAGCCACCCGTGTTTCTAACGGGAAAGCTATTCATCGCCGAGCCACTACTTAGTTGGCTCAAGATCGGCTTGGTCCCTAGTCCGCCTTACTACCCATCCGTGGACCCCACCCTACCATTAGTGCCGTTCAACTCATTCCATACCACATTCCTGTCTAGTCACCATGTTGATACATTGGATGACCTTACTAAGGGTTTAGACTGGCAATGGAAGTTGACGCACTTATTGGCCCGATGCTTCGACCAACCCACTAGTCGTAGCTTCACACATCCGGCCTTATGGTCCACTACGTCCATGTACACCGTGGGTCATGTCACCACGGAGGTTCTCTTATTCCTCCCCATGCCGGTCCAAACTTCATTCCCTTTACCCCGAGGGAGGAACCATACCTTCTATATGAGATCTCCGTCCCCTATACCCTAGTGCATGAAGGTGACCACCTACACCTTCAAGAATTCTAAACTTGGGACCGTGACCTATGGGAGCCCAGTTCGCGGGGTCATACTTTCTTTGATCCCTTAGACCCATTCCCTAGTGAACCCCTTGACCCACCACATTTACTGCACTTTTTCGAGGGAGTCCACTACCACACCCCTTCCCCATGAGCCAGTCTACCTACACTCAGCCAGGGGACCATTCCAAGGTCATCATATAGGGGTGACGAAGAAGGAGCATTCGGCTCTCCTAGCCCTCCCAAGTCTCCCAAATCCAACAGGCAGCTGCATGCTAGGGATAGATTAGGATGTCTAGGAGACCCCCATTCCGTCAACCACCGATTGCATCTAGTGTATGCATGGCACACATTCTGATGTCCTAGTCCACCATTACATATGAATGGGTCATACTAACAATAGGTTTGTTTAGGGTCATGTATGAGTTCGTGTTTTTCTTTATTTTTGTCAAGATTGTCGAGTGCATAGTGAGTCTGCATACATCAAGTCGAGTCAGTCACATGTTAGCTCGCAGTGTTAGTCCCTTTCAAGTATGAGGCAAGTCGGATCTAATGCGTACGTTGTAGACTTTCCAAAATTTGGGATCGGCTCTACCTCAACATATCGGATCTAGTCACATAAAGGGACCCAGCGGTGATTCCTAGTGAGTCTTCGAGTCGCCTCCTTCCCTTTGAGAGTGACCCCACCCCGAAGTGTCCACCACTAGTCTCGTTCCCACAGCAGCATGCGCATATCGAGTATATACGGAATGAGCAGGTGACAATTACTTGGAGTGGAGCGTACCCGAGCTACTTGGTACGGTGACGGATCCGCCGGAGCTACTCGAGTAGCCACACCCCTTACTCGATGGGGTTGAGTTCTTCCCACCCGGGGAGAATTTATGGGAATCAACACCGCGCACTAATATTTTTATTTTACATTTATGTCCTTTTGTTTGTATTTATACCCTTGGCTAATTGGGTTTGTAATTGTAAGGCATTATAAGCCAAAGGGTTAGTCTTTAAAGTCTTTGGGTTTATTTGTAGAAGTCCAGTAGGTCCAGCAAGGGCCGCCACCCTCTTTCCCATTGGTCCACCTAAGTTCTAGGGCCCATGTGGAGCTAGTTCAAAGTCCAAAGTTGGACTTGGACCAAGGGGGGACAAGGGGGGAAGAAAGTCCAAGTTGGACTCCATTTGGTCAAGGGGGCGCCCCCCCATTTAATATTGTTTAATGTGTGTTGTATTTTTATTTAATGTGGCCATTTGACTACATGGGGATTAAATATCCTATCCCTATTTTACACCTCCCAAATCCTAGATCTAGGGGTAGGTTTAGTCTTTTTTACATTTCTATAAATCCCTTGTATTTCCATTTTTGTTAGAATTAATGAGAAGAAATTTTAGAAAATTGCTCCAAGAACCCAAGGGCGCCCCTTTCTCTCTCCCACCCCCATGCAGATGGATTTCTACAAATTTCTTGAGGTGTGAAGCCTCCTCCCCTCCCCCTCTCTGAGTGAGAAGATTAGCACTGCCGGTGCTGCCGCCATCGAGCCGTCGTCACACCACCACCGCCATCGCGACGGAGTTCTGTCCACATCAGGACAGAAGGTTGAAGCCTGAATTTTATCTCTACATCCAGAGATCTGATCGAGTTGCAATTTTGAGTGTTTGTTCTTCTTGTTATCCCCAGTCTCCATTTCAAATTTGTGTCAATCAGAGGTCATTTGATATTTTTCCCGTAATTTTAATTCCACCCCTCACAGTCTACCCATCAGCAGATCTGCAGGATAGGAGACTATTCTTCTATTTTTCCTGCCCACTTAACCTTCTCCAAAAATTCCCCAAAAATTCATACGTGTCCACCACATATCCCCCTTCCACCCATAATTTTTATGGAGTCTAGATCTAATGTTTTCCTATCGGTCAAAATTTATTTTCAAGGAAAACTCAGTCTGTCCTGTGTGTCTGTAAGGCTGAACCAGCAAAAACCTTCGAGGAACAATCATTTTCATTTTCAATACATTCACTTGATGGATCTAAAACAAATATATGTCGTAGCCCTCTGAGTCCTCTATCTATCGATACCAACTTTGCATCAATCCGACATCGGATCTGGCCGCAGAAATTCTTCTCGTCGAGTTGCACAGTTCAGATCCGAGGATAGGCCAGCAAATCCGTCCACGGGTAAATCACGGTAAAATACGCCGAGATACCTTCGGCGATCGCACCTCCCGAGGACCACTCGGCAACCCATCAGCAACGTCCCAGCAAGCCGTCGCAGCGAGGAGACGCCCGCGTACCGTCGTCCCAGCAGCCGGTCGCGCCTGCTGTCCGCGGGCCCTCCATAACCTAGCCGGACCAGCAGCCCGTCTCCGGCCCGGGAGCATTCCAAATCGTAGCCCGTCAACCCGCGTTCGCTAATCCCGGGTTGATGTGAAACAGACCTTAGACCTATTTGCAAGCATTCAAGTTTGAGCAGCGGACTCACACTAGCGAGCTCACCCGTATGGCACACACTAGTGCCCGATGGTGACTAGGCGATGTTGGAGAGGGTCCGAGGCGGGACCTTTAGGCTCCAATGGTTGGCTAGCTTGGGAAGAATCCCAAGTGGGCCTAGGATGCCCAAATCATGGGCAGCCAACACACCAAGGGTGTGGGTTAAGTGGATTCACTCTCAACTTGCCCGCGGTGGTCACTCACGGTACTAGCAATTTGGGCCGAGCTCTCACTCACCGTCCGACGAAGCAATAGCAATAATACTAAGCTAAGCAAGTGATTAAACCAGTCAAGAGAGGGACCGAGGCTCACCTAGCCAGCATGAAGACGCCGACTCCGGCCGGAGACGGGGGCGAGCGGGGAGGCGAGGGTATGTACCCGCACGCCGCGTCGATTGAAGCTTCAAACCTGCGACTTAATAATTACATGAACTACTCCCCATGCAAGGGGGGGGATATTGGGGTGGGGATTATGCTTAATACATCCGAAACTACCTCCACGCAGGGAGGGGCCTTCAGCCGGCCAAGCGGGGTGGGGAGATATGCAAAGAGAACCGACTTCCCGAGCTTTGCCGATTCTGCCTAGCTTCTGTATTTCTGGACAGAGGGTCGATGTCGATGCTGCCAATAATTCCACCGAGCTCAGAATCTGATGATACTTGCGCCAAAAGCTTTCTAACAGATTGAGGATGATGTCTGAATTTTGGCAGGAGCTCTGGAACTCAGGGCTGGTCGGGCCAGCGACTGGAACAGGTCAGCAGCTTCTTCCTCTGGCTGGTGCAGAACTGGTACAGCAGGTTGCAGAGGGTACCACGGACGCTTCTGAACTCAAAATGTGACAAGCCTGGCGGTGACGTCCTCGTGGTCGGAGTAGCTACGAGCAGGAGTTGACGGGGCCCCAATCGGAGGTCGGAGGGGAGAATGGTGGTCGGATATGTGAGGACAGGTCAAACCTGGACCTGCAGGTGGCTGGCTGCAACCTTCGACGAAGAAATTAGTAACTGATAGCTCCGGTGGCCGAATGAGGTTCTTCTTCTTGGAGGTGAAAGCTAACAGGAAGTACTCTCTGCCCTCCAAAAAATGGCGCTCAGAGCCTTCACAAGCTGGCCGTGGCAGCTTCTTCTTTCAGATTCTGGTCTGCAGACTGGGACAGCAGATGCAGTTGGACGAGATCGGCTCCCCCGATCAGCTCCGACCTCGGAAGCCAGCGAAACCACCTCGGTTGGAAAGCTAACTTGAAGACGATTCCGGTGATGTAGGCCTTGCCACTTGAATCTCCGAGGGACGGTCGTGGCTGCTTCTGCAAGTCTCTGTAGTTCTGCTGCCTGAAACAGAGACAGATTAAGGGGAAGAAGAAGGTGTGGGGAAGGGGATGGCCAAGAGAGCAAGTGGTGGGAAGGGTGTCTAATGGCTAAAGGAGGGAGATGAGAGGAGTTTTAGGGGTTGTGAAGGCTAGGGAGATGGAGGTGGGGAGGGCGAAGTGGGGCTGGAGAGGGGGCTGGTCTGCTAGAGATGGTGGTGGGAAGGGGTGAGCACAGGGGAGAGAGGGAGGGGGAGGGAAGGTGGGGGCGAACTTGGCTTGAGGGGAGAGGAGGGGTGCGACCTAGGGAGCAAGGGGGGAAGGGGAGATGGGTGGGAGATTCAAATTTGGGCCTAGGAAAGAGATCCTTCAGCCTTGGGGAAGTGAGGAGGTGCTTAGGGAAGTGGAGTGAAGTAGGTGGTGGTTGAGAAGTAGGGCTTGGATTGGTGGAGGGTTGTTGGGACTAGGTGGAGAGTAAAGGAGGGTGTGGGAAGTTGTGGGGGTAATAATGGAGGTAGGTGGGGGTTGGATTTGAATGAGAGGGGGGGGGAGGAGAGAGGGGAGGTTCGCCCCTTTCCTTGGGGAGAGAGAGGGAGAGCTAGAGAGAGAGAGAGAAGTGGAGTAATGAGAGACTTGAAAGGGGTTTCTTCAATATTTCATCAAAATTGTTACATATGAGGAGTGGGGTGGCCTATTTATAGGCACATGACTTTTTCACAAAGGACCCTAACAAAAGACACAATGACTAATAACCGAAGGGAAGGGGGTGTCCATGGGCCTAGCCCAATGAGATGGGCCCAATAGCCTATCTAAACAACACAATGACTCAATACTTAGGAAAATGACGCAACAACCTAGGTACATGACTCAAATAAAGGGAAAATTACATGATATTGACTCAAAGAAAATGTGAAGATTACATGACTAGACTCAAAAATACATGACTAACATAATGGCGCTTGCCGACGAACAATCCGAGTCCGGAGAAAATGTGGAGGGGCAAGGGATGCTATTCATCGCCGAGTTTCTACTTAGTTGGTTCAAGATCGGCTTGGTCCCTTGTAGCAACCTTGATAAAATAAAAAGGAATAAATAAATCAAAATAGATTAAAAGATTTAATAAAATAAATGAAAGAGCTTGGAAGAAAAAGAATTAAACCCTGATGAAAATAACGCCTCAGATAAAGGCGCTACTTTACAAGAAACGCCCTCACCTAAGGCGTGAATTAAAGAAAGGACGCCCAAATAATAAGGCGTCAAATTTCAAACGACCAAAATAAAAATAAAAAGGGCAAGATAGCGTAACGCCCTTTGAGTGGACGCGTTTCAACAAGTAACGACGCTTGACAAGGCGTCAATTTAAATTCGACGCCCTTACTTAGGACGCTAATTCAGTTTGAGTTCCGTTCGACCCAGGAGTCTATCCAGGGTAAGTTGATAACTATGAGAAAGAGTTCGAATGTAGTAATAATTCTATCTTGGAAGTATTACTTCCAATCAAACACTACCTTTGTTAGGATTTCCAAAGTCCCTATAAGTAACCCCCGTCGAACCCTAAAAGATCTATTTGGACGACCTACTGCTGTTACAGTATGTGAAGAACAGTGAGTTCTTCTTGTATCTTTCCCTCTGTCTTTTTGATTTCATGAAGGATATTAATCTTTCATCTTCTTCCTCTAATACAGGTTAAGCGATCAATCGCGTACGTAAAGAACAAGGTAATGTTCTTCAATCTTTTCCCTAACTTCGGATATATTCTCATCATCCTTCCTTTTTCTTCCCCTACAGGTTGATCGAAGATCATCATCTTCATCATCCTCATCAAACGTCTTCTGTATTACCATCTTCTGTCTTGCTGCTGACTGTTAGAAGCTTCAGAGCATCAGTTTCTAACCAAGCCTTCATCCGTTCATCAGATAATTCTCATAAGGTAGGTTTTCTCAAGCACTGTAGCCCAAATCACCATAATAACTATGTTAAACCATATATATGAGTTCATGCATATAGTTTTCACGAGTTTTAAAAGTTTCTATTGTTGGAAAGGAACGCCCTTTCCAACGGCGCTAATTGTATACGCGACCCAGACAAGGGCGCTACCTTGAAAGAAACGACCATGACAAGGTCGTCAATTCCAGATTTGACGCCCGGTACACGAACGTCAATTTTCTCAATTGTTAATTACCCATGTTAATATTCACTTAAACATGATTCTAAATCAGTGCACAATCATATTTACTTGAATCCCGATAAATTTCCTGTCATGACCATGTCTCTTGTTTCTGGAAATTATATACTTGAAATTTGAAAATTCTTGAATTCACGACCCTGTATAGGTCGTCTCTCACTTGACTAACGCCCCTGTTCAGGGCGTGAATTGAAGAGTAACGCCCCTGTCCAGGACGTGTTTTTGATAAATTTCTGAATATATATATATATTGTAAAAATAGAAGTAAGAATGAACGCCCACTGTATACGTCGTCAACTTGTAAATAAACGCCCCTTACTAGGGCGCGTTTTTGGTAAAATACTGAAATATTAAATTTTGTAAAAATGTAAAATAGATAAACGCCCTTACTGAAGGCGTTAATTACTTGAGTAGTGACTTTACTTAAGTCGTTATTTTCCTGTAAAAAATGTTTTACCTATTTCTGACAACCGATGGTTTCAGTATATCTATATATATGTATATCGGCACTATATCTCCACTCCGTGAGTATAGTCCCACGTTTCATGATGTTTTATCGATCACCCTCAATTCTCATTGACATACAAGCTCTCCATTGGACATTCCGTTCCTTTGGACTACCGAGTTAGTCATAGAGACCTCCGTAAGACTCCTCGAGCATTGGATTCCCTCAAGGCCGACTGAGCTGGTTGTACCCTAAAAACCCATTACACTATTGAATGCCATGTCACTCTAAAGAAACATGGTATACCGGCCCTTATGATATGCAAAGAGCATATCATGAGAATTCTTAATGGGATGATGATATCATGCCATTTGTTGATGTTCTTGTGGACCTCAATTCTATAATAAGAATGAGGGTATCTTGCCTTTGATACACTGTTCATGTGGACCTCAATTCTATATAAAGAATGTCCATACTTGTCATGGTACCCAAGTTAAGGGAACCTAATTCCACCTAGTTTCATCGTTCATCGTGATTATACCGTTGTTATCATCTATCTATGTCCAATGTTATATTTTTTGACTCCATTCTCTTAAAGTTATCCTACATGTCTACAAGCTTAAATTTTTGAAATTCCATATTGGCTATATATATATATACAAGAGTGGATGTCAAAAATACATGATAAATGCCTGCACATATAGGGCCCGATCTGGTCCTAGGAGGAGCACCCGAAAGTACTTGTGCCCATGGGAGTTGAATGATAAGGTATCTGGCATTATACCGAGTGCATGACTAGCTTGATTGGACATTCCACACAAATCTTGTACTCGACTCGTGCTTGACATGACATGAATTGCGTGACCCGAGAAAGGGTAATTACTTGCTTGCTTGATACATGATAGCCAAAGTTCTTGACATGACTTGCTAAAAAGTACTTGCTTGAATATCTGTTATCTTTTCTTGAAAGCTCATGACTAGTTCATCTTGCTGTCTTATTGATAAATTCTCTCTCTATCTTGTCGTTTATGCGAGCATGCATAGCTATAGTACATTCATGAAAAATGTAATTACTTAAACCCCTTGCTAAGCGCTTGAGATATAATTTCCTACTGAGCGTTAGCTCACTCCGTGTGTTCCCTACTTTTCAGGTAATTCCGACGACGAGGGAAGTCAATCGGATGGGAATGGTCAAGAGTGAAAGTGATAGAACTTCTCCAAGTGTCATCTAGTCTTTTTCCTATTTTCTTGAGTCAACTATGTACTTTTCTTTTTAATTGAATAGAGTAGTGGATTTGTAATAGTCTATCCATTTTGAAATAAAGGATTGGGTTATCTTTCTATTTTGCGCATCTCTGCTTTGGTGTCGAATACGCTACTACTCTGATTGACATGATTGATATAAACTCGTCGCGCATATTCGAGTATCTTCCGCGCTCGGGACGTGACAGTTTTTGCGGTATCAGAGCCTAGGGTATTTAATTCCTAGGAAAACCCAAGTCCAAGGATATGTTCAAACCTTTAACCAGTGAGATTGGGTAGAACCAAGGGTTAAAGTTAACATAGAATGCTAGTCTTTAAGATACAAATCACGTATTAATCTAGTTATTATAATTCTAGGATAATGGCTGCCGAACGTGCTCAATGGCGCAACATGCAGCGTACACTGCAAGACATGACTCAAGTGCTGCAACAAGTAACACAAGGAGGTGGACAACGAGCAGGAAGTCTCCACCAGACTTTCAAGAACATGAACCCGCCCAAGTTCATGGGTTCTACTAATCCAGATGACGCTGAACACTGGATTAGGGAAACATAACGAATATTCCGTGTTATGCAATGCACGGATCAAGATAAGGTCTTATTAGCTACTTTTCAGTTAGAAAGGGATGCTAGATGCTGGTGGGAATCAATAGAGGCTACTATAAATCAAGATCAGGTTTCGTGGGAGGAATTCGTTGAACACTTTAACGCAAAATATTTCTCGGACCGAGTTCAGGAAAAGAAGGCTACAGAATTTGCTGCATTAAAGGAACGATCTTTGTCAGTGGCCGAGTATGAGACCCAATTCTCTAGATTGTCTCGGTATGCCAAGCATCTAGTTAGCACCGAGAAAATGAAAGCTAGGAGGTTTCTTAATGGGCTCAGGCCCCAAGCTATTACTCAACTGGCGCCGATGGACATTCAAGTCTACTCGGAGATCGTACGCCGAGCTCAACTATTAGAAGATGCCACGGAACTGTCTGATAGGATTCGTGAAAAGGATAAGAAGGAACAAGTTACAGGATCGGGTTCCTTTAAACCCAACTTCAAGAAAAGGCCTAGCAATGGAGGAGCATCCTCACAAGACCAAAAGTTCAAGAAGACCAAGCCCTTCTCTATCACCACTACCTCTCCAAATACAGTGTGCAAACATTGTGATAAAGCGGGTCATAGAGCAGAAGAATGCTGGAGGAAACTAGGAGCATGTCTCCGTTGTGGGAGTCGTGAGCATCGGATTCCCGATTGCCCATTACTTAACGAGCAAGCCGTTGACGGAAAGCGCCCAGTAACCAAGAATGCTCATCTTCATGCAATCAAGGAGACCGAGCAAGAAGAAGAAGGCGGCTTAGTGGAAGGTACATTGAAAGTTTGTTCCAGGAATGCATATGTCTTAATTGATACTGGTGCATCGCATTCTATTGTTTCTAAGAAGTTTGCTGACCCATTACCCCTAGAACCGGAATGGATAAAGTTAGTTTTGTCTACTCCTCTAGATGATGAGACTGATATTACACATCATTACCAAAACTGTGAAGTATTGGTTCAGGGTAGAAATCTCCCTATTGATCTCATATGTTTAGATCTGAAAGAGTATGATGTTATACTAGGGGCAGATTGGTTATCCAAGTATTAGGCAACAGTTGATTGCCGCAATAGTAAGGTTACATTCAAGGAATTTCCAGAACTAATCTTGACTAACCCCAAGGGTCGGAGTAGATCCCCTCTTATTTCAGCTCTCCGAGCTAGCAAGCTCATCAGGAAAGGATGTGCATCTTTCCTTGCCTTTGTCACAGTTAAAGAAGCTAAGGAAGCTAAGCTAGAAGACATTCCAGTGGTACAAGAATTTCCGGACGTGTTTCCGGAAGATTTGCCGGGATTACCCCCGCAAAGAGAAGTGGTCTTCACCATTGACTTAGTCCCTGGTGCTGGTCCGATTTCAAAGGCACCTTATAGGATGTCACCTGCTGAACTGAAGGAGTTAAAGGAGCAATTGATGGAACTCATTAAGAAAGGATTCATTAGACCAAGTACTTCCCCGTGGGGAGCGCCTGTATTATTTGTAAAGAAGAAAGACGGATCCATGAGGTTATGCATCGACTATCGACAGTTGAATCATCTCACTATCAAGAACAAGTATCCACTGCCAAGAATCGATGAATTGTTTGATCAAATTTCAGGATCCATGTACTTTTCCAAAATTGATCTTAGGTCCGGATATCACCAACTAAGAATCAAGGACGAGGATATTCATAAAACTGCATTCAGAAGCAGGTATGGCCATTATAAATTTGTTGTTATGCCTTTCGGACTAACGAATGCCCCTGCTGCCTTTATGCAGTTAATGAATAGTATATTCAGGCCTTATTTGGATCAATTCGTGGTGGTCTTTATTGATGATATATTGATTTATTCCAAGACCAAGGAAGAGCATGAGGAACATTTGAGGATTGCATTACAAATATTGAGGACAAACCAATTATATGCAAAACTTAGCAAGTGTGAATTCTGGCTTGAAGAAGTGACTTTTCTCGAACATGTTATATCAAAGGATGGCTTGTCTGTAGACCCATCAAAGGTTGAAGCTGTAAAGAACTAGGAAAGACCGACCAATGCTAGCGAGATCCGAAGTTTCTTAGGTCTTGCCGGCTATTACAGGCGATTCATCAAGGATTTCTCAAAAATCGCCGTGCCGCTTATAAGGTTAACTCGCAAGGAGATCCGTTATGAATGGGATGAGGAATGTGAAAGAAGCTTCCAAACTCTCAAGGATCATCTTACTACAGCTCCTATCTTAGCATTGCCAATTGAAGGAGAAAAGTTTGAGGTATACACTGATGCTTCTGGCATTGGCCTCGGGTGTGTTCTAATGCAACAAGGGAAGGTTATAGCCTACTCTTCTCGTCAATTAAAGAAGCATGAAGAGAACTACCCCGTCCATGACTTAGAATTGGCCGCGGTAGTATTTGCACTTAAGATATGGAGACATTATCTTTATGGAGTATAGTTTACTGTATACTCCGATCACAAAAGTCTCAAATATCTTTTCTCACAGAAGGAGTTAAATATGAGGCAAAGACGATGGCTGAAATATCTCAAGGACTTCGACTTCAATATACAATATCATCCCGGAAAGGGTAATCATGTAGCAGATGCCCTTAGTCGAAAGCCGAGAGCACTGTTAGCCAATTGTCTGATTCAAGAATGGAAATTACTGGAACAATTCTCTGAACTCAATATAAGCATGGACACGGACCCTAGATGTGTCACATTATCTCATGTAAGCATACAGTCAGATTTATTGTCTGAAATACAAGCACTTCAAAATGATGATCCTGCATTAGTAGAAATCAAGGGCAGATTAGAAGGACAATCAGATTTCCAATTAGCTTCTGATGGAAGATTAATGTTCAAGAATAGAACTTGTATACCGGACTGCCCAGAATTGAAGAAGAAGGTCTTAGATGAAGCTCATAGGTCAAGGTATACGATTCATCCTGCATCTACCAAAATGTACCAAGATGTAAAAAGAAATTTTTGGTGGCCCAACATGAAAAGAGAAATAGCGGACTACGTATCACGCTGTCTCACGTGCCAACAAGTCAAGGCGGAACACCCAAAGCCTGCTGGAAAACTACATCCTCTAGATATCCCTAAATGGAAGTGAGAGGATATTGGTATGGATTTCATCATGGGTTTATCTAAATCAAAAAGAGGACATGATGGAATAAGGGTTATCATTGACCGATTGACTAAATCAGCGCATTTCTTGCCAATCAAGAGTCGATGGTCAGCTGATGTCTTAGCTGCACTATACATCAAGGAAATAGTCAGATTACATGGTATTCCTGTTTCAATCGTGTCTGACAGAGATCCCCGTTTTACTTCTCATTTTTGGAAAGGACTACAACATTCGTTGGGAACGAGACTTAACTTTAGCACAGCCTTTCATCCTCAAACAGATGGTCAGACCGAGAGAACCAATCAAGTAGTCGAAGATATGCTAAGAGCATGCATTACTGATTTTGATGGAAACTGGCATGATCACTTGCCTCTGGTCGAATTTGCATACAATAATAGCTACCAGGTAAGTATACAACTGGCACCTTTTGAAGCCTTATACGGAAGGAGTTGTCGATCACCCTTATGCTGGGACGAAGTTGGAGAGAAACAACTGTTAGGTCCAGAAATGGTAAGGGACACTACCGAGAAGATACAATTGATCAAAGAAAGACTGCAAGTTGCTCAGTCTAGACAAAAGGCTTATGCTGACACAAGAAGGAGAGATCTTGAATTCCAAGTTGGAGATCATGTATTTCTCAAGATATCGCCTGGACGTGGAATACGAAGATTTGGTGTTAAGGGCAAGCTTACACCAAGATTTATCGGACCTTTTGAGATACTAGAAAGAGTTGGCGAGGTTGCTTATCGCATCGCATTACCATCTCAACTGTCCGAAGTACATGATGTATTCCACATATCTATGTTGAAGAAGTATGTGCATGATCCATCACATATTATTGAGCATGGAGATCTAGTGATCCAGAAAGATCTCATATATGAGCAGAAGCCCATACGAATACTAGATCGAGAAGTACGAACCCTAAGGAATAAGGCTATTCCCATGCTAAAAGTATAATGGAATAAGAATTCAGAACATGAAACTACATGGGAGACCGAGGAATCTATGAGGAAACGATTTCCAGAGTTATTTTAGAAGGTATGAACTCTACACTCTCCATATGTAAATATATGCTAGGAATTTGGGGACCAAATTCTTTTTAAGTGGGGGAGGGTGTAGCAACCATGATAAAATAAAAAGGAATAAATAAATCAAAATAGATTAAAAGATTTAATAAAATAAACGAAAGAGCTTGGAAGAAAAAGAATTAAACTCTGATGAAAATAACGCCTCAGATAAAGGCGCTACTTTACAAGAAACGCCCTCACCTAAGGCGTGAATTAAAGAAAGGACGCCCAAATAATAAGGCGTCAAATTTCAAACGACCAAAATAAAAATAAAAAGGGCAAGATAGCGTAACGCCCTTTGAGTGGACGCGTTTCAACAAGTAACGACGCTTGACAAGGCGTCAATTTAAATTCGACGCCCTTACTTAGGACGCTAATTCAGTTTGAGTTCCGTTCGACCCAGGAGTCTATCCAGGGTAAGTTGATAACTATGAGAAAGAGTTCGAATGTAGTAATAATTCTGTCTTGGAAGTATTACTTCCAATCAAACACTACCTTTGTTAGGATTTCCAAAGTCCCTATAAGTAACCCCCGTCGAACCCTAAAAGATCTATTTGGACGACCTACTGCTGTTACGGTATGTGAAGAACAGTGAGTTCTTCTTGTATCTTTCCCTCTGTCTTTTTGATTTCATGAAGGATATTAATCTTTCATCTTCTTCCTCTAATACAGGTTAAGCGATCAATCGCGTACGTAAAGAACAAGGTAATGTTCTTCAATCTTTTCCCTAACTTCGGATATATTCTCATCATCCTTCCTTTTTCTTCCCCTATAGATTGATCGAAGATCATCATCTTCATCATCCTCATCAAACGTCTTCTGTATTACCATCTTCTGTCTTGCTGCTGACTGTTAGAAGCTTCAGAGCATCAGTTTCTAACCAAGCCTTCGTCCGTTCATCAGATAATTCTCATAAGGTAGGTTTTCTCAAGCACTGTAGCCTAAATCACCATAATAACTATGTTAAACCATATATATGAGTTCATGCATATAGTTTTCACGAGTTTTAAAAGTTTCTATTGTTGGAAAGGAACGCCCTTTCCAACGGCGCTAATTGTATACGCGACCCAGACAAGGGCGCTACCTTGAAAGAAACGACCATGACAAGGTCGTCAATTCCAGATTTGACGCCCGGTACACGGACATTAATTTTCTCAATTGTTAATTACCCATGTTAACATTCACTTAAACATGATTCTAAATCAGTGCACAATCATATTTACTTGAATCCCGATAAATTTCCTGTCATGACCATGTCTCTTGTTTCTGGAAATTATATACTTGAAATCTGAAAATTCTTGAATTCACGACCCTGTATAGGTCGTCTCTCACTTGACTAACGCCCCTGTTCAGGGCGTGAATTGAAAAGTAACGCCGCAGTCCAGGGCGTGTTTTTGATAAATTTCTGAATATATATATATATTGCAAAAATAGAAGTAAAGAATGAACGCCCACTGTATACGTCGTCAACTTGTAAATAAACGCCCCTTACCAGGGCGCGTTTTTGGTAAAATACTGAAATATTAAAATTTTGCAAAAATGTAAAATAGATAAACGCCCTTACTGAAGGCGTTAATTACTTGAGTAGTGACTTTACTTAAGTCGTTATTTTCCTGTAAAAAATATTTTACCTGTTTCTGACAACCGATGGTTTCAGTATATCTATATATATGTATATCGGCACTATATCTCCACTCCGTGAGTATAGTCCCATGTTTCATGATATTTTATCGATCACCCTCAATTCTCATTGACATACAAGCTCTCCATTGGACATTCCGTTCCTTTGGACTACCGAGTTAGTCATAGAGACCTCCGTAAGACTCCTCGAGCCTTGGATTCCCTCAAGGCCGACTGAGCTGGTTGTACCCTAAAAACCCATTACACTATTGAATGCCATGTCACTCTAAAGAAACATGGTATACCGGCCCTTATGATATGCAAAGAGCATATCATGAGAATTCTTAATGGGATGATGATATCATGCCATTTGTTGATGTTCTTGTGGACCTCAATTCTATAATAAGAATGAGGGTATCTTGCCTTTGATACACTGTTCATGTGGACCTCAATTCTATATAAAGAATGTCCATACTTATCATGGTACCCGAGTTAAGGGAACCTAATTCCACCTAGTTTCATCGTTCATCGTGATTGTACCGTTGTTATCATCTATCTATGTCCAATGTTATATTTTTTGACTCCATTCTCTCAAAGTTATCCTACGTGTCTACAAGCTTAAATTGTTGAAATTCCATATTGGCTATATATATATATACAAGAGTGGATGTCAAAAATACATGATAAATGCCTGCGCATATAGGGCCCGATCTGGTCCTGGGAGGAGCACCCGAAAGTACTTGTGCCCATGGGAGTTGAATGATAAGGTATCTGGCATTATACTGAGTGCATGACTAGCTTGATTGGACATTCCACACAAATCTTGTACTCGACTCGTGCTTGACATGACATGAATTACGTGACCCGAGAAAGGGTAATTACTTGCTTGCTTGATACATGATAGCCAAAGTTCTTGACATGACTTGCTAAAAAGTACTTGCTTGAATATCTGTTATCTTTTCTTGAAAGCTCGTGACTAGTTCATCTTGCTATCTTATTGATAAATTCTCTCTCTATCTTGTCGTTTATGCGAGCATGCATAGCTATAGTACATTCATGAAAAATATAATTACTTAAACCTCTTGCTAAGTGCTTGAGATATAATTTCCTACTGAGCGTTAGCTCACTCCGTGTGTTCCCTACTTTTCAGGTAATTCCGACGACGAGGGAAGTCAATCGGATGGGAATGGTCAAGAGTGAAAGTGATAGAACTTCTCCAAGTGTCATCTAGTCTTTTTCCTATTTTCTTGAGTCAACTATGTACTTTTCCTTTTTAATTGAATAGAGTATTGGATTTATAATAGTCTATCCATTTTGAAATAAATGATTGGGTTATCTTTCTATTTTGCGCATCTCTACTTTGGTGTCGAATACACTACTACTCTGATTGACATGATTGATATAAACTCGTCGCGCATATCTGAGTATCTTCCGTGCTCGGGGCGTGACATCCCTAGTCCGCCTTACTACCCATCCGTGGACCCAACCCTACCATTAGTGCCGGTCAACACATTCCATACCACATTCCAATCTAGTCACCATGTTGATACATTGGATGACCTTACTAAGGGTTGAGACTGGCAATGGAAGTTGACGCACTTATTGGCCCGATGCTTCGACCAACCCAATAGTCGTAGCTTCACACATCTGACTTTAGGGTCCATTACCTCCGTGTACACCGTGGGTCATGTCACCACAGAGGTTCTCTTATTCCTCCCCATGTCGGCCGAGCCAAACTTCACTCCCTTTATCCCGAGGGAGGTACCATACCTTCTATATGAGATCACCGTCCCTTATACACTAGTGCATGAAGGTGACCACCTACACCTTCAAAAATTCTAAACGTGGGACCGTGACCTATAGGAGCCCAGTTCGAGGGGTCATACTTTCTTTGATCTCTTCGACCCATTTCCTAGTGAACCCCTTGACCCACCACATTTACTCCACTTTTTCGAGGGAGGCCACTACCACACCCCTTCCCCATAGGCCAATCCACCTACACTCAGCCAGGGGACCGTTCCACGGTCATCATATAGGGGTGACGAAGAAGGAGCATTCAGCGCTCCTAGCCCCCCCAAGTCTCCCAAATCCAACAGGCAGCCGCATGCTAGGGACAGATTAGGATGTCTTGGAGACCCCCATTCCATCAACCACCGATTGCATCTAGTGTATGCATGGCACACATTCGGATGACCTGGTCCACCGTTGCATATGAATGAGTCAGACTAACAGTAGGTTTGTTTAGGGACATGTATGAGTTTGTGTTTTTCTTCATTTTTGTCAAGATTGTCGAGTGCATAGTGAGTCTGCATGCATCGAGTCGAGTCGGTCACATGTCAGCTCGCAGTGTTAGTCCATTTCGAGTGTGAGGCAAGTTGGATCTAATGCGTACGTTGTAGACTTGCTAGAATTTGGGATCGTCTCTATAAACATATCGGATCTAGTCACATAAAGGGACCCAGCGGTGATTCCTAGTTAGTTTTCGAGCCGCCTCCTTCCCTTTGAGGGTGACCCCACCTTGGAGTATCCACCACTAGCCTCGTTCCCACAGCAGCATGTGCATATCGAGTATATATGGAATGAGCAGGTGACGATTACTTGGAGTGGAGCGTACCCGAGCTACTTGGTACGGTGACGGATCCGCCGGAGCTACTCGAGCAGCCGCACCCCTTACTTGACGGGGTCGAGTTCTTCCCACCCGGGGAGAATTTATGGGAATCAACATCGGGCACTAACATTTTTATTTTACATTTGTGTCCTTTTGTTTGTATTTATACCCTTGGCTAATTGGGTTTGTAATTATAAGGCATTATAAGCCAAAGGGTTAGTCTTTAAAGTCTTTGGGTTTATTTGTAAAAGTTCCTTAGATTTAGCAGGGGCCCCCACCCTTTTTCCCATTGGTCCACCTAGGTTCTAGGGCCCATGTGGGGCTAGTTCAAAGTCCAAAGTTGGACTTGGACCAAGGGGGGATAAGGGGGGAAGAAAGTCCAAGTTGGACTCCATTTGGTCAAGGGGGCGCCCCCCCATTTAATATTGTTTAATGTGTGTTGTATTTTTAATTAATGTGGCCATTTGACCACATGGGATTAAATATCATATCCCTAGTTTATCCCTCCCAAATCTTAGATCTAGGGGTAGGTTAAGTCTTTTTTACATTTCTATAAATCCCTTGTATTTCCATTTTTGTTAGAATTAATCAGAAGAAATTTTAGAAAATTACTCATAGAGCCCAAGGGTGCCCCTTTCTCTCTCCCACCCCCTTGCAGATGGATTTCTGTGAATTTCTTGAGGTGTGAAGCATCCTCCCCTCCCTCTCTCTGAGTGAGAAGCTCAGCACCGCCGCCGCCGTCGCCATCGAGCCGTCGTCGCACCACCCCCGCCATCGCGTCGGAGTTATGTCCACATCAGGACAGAAGGTTGAAGCCCAAATTTTATCTCCACATCCAGAGATCTGATCGAGCTGAAATTTTGAGTGTTTGTTCTTCTTGTTATCCCCAGACTCCATTTTAAATTTTGTGTCAATCAGAGTTCATTTGATATTTTTCCCGTAATTGTAATTCAACCCCTGACAGTCTGCCAATCAACAGATCTGCAGAATAGGAGACTGTTCTTCTATTTTTCCCGCCCCCTTAACCTTCTCCAAAAATTCTCCAAAACTTCATACGTGTCCCCTACATATCCCCCTTCCACCCATAATTTTCCTGGAGTCTAGATCTATTGTTTTACTATCGGTCATGATTCATTTTCAGGGAAAACTCAGTCTGTCGTGTGGGTCTGTAAGTCCGAGCCAGTAAAAACTTTCGAGGGACAGTCATTTTCATTTTCAATCCATTCACTTGATGGATCTAAAATAAATATATGTCGTAGCCCTCTGAGTCCTCTATCCATCGGTACCAACTTTGCGTCGATCCGACATCGGATCTGGCCGTATAAATTCTTCTCGTGGAGGCACGCAGTTCAGATCCGAGGATAGGCCAGCAAATCAGTCCACGGGTAAATCTTGGTAAAATACGCCAGGATACCTTCGGCGACCGCTGCTCCCGGGGACCACTCGACAACCCATCAGCAATGTCCCAGCAAGCCGCCGCAGTGGGTAGACGCCCGGGTACCACCGTCCCAGCTGCCGGCCCCGCCTACTGTCCGTGGGCCCCGTATAACCTAGCCGGACCAGCAGCCCGTCTCCGGCCCGGGAGCGTTCCAAATCGCAGCCCGTCAACCCGAGTTCGCTACTCCCGGGTCCCACATTGTAACCCTTTACCTCCCTGCGTGAAGTGGGCAATTAAATTCACTACTGTAATTGTTTATTTACTGTGTACCAGGAGTACGAGTTTCGGCCGGGATCGTCTTCCCCACGCCCGGAGCGTGGAGGTACACTCACCATCCTCCTTATTCGACATTTTGCTCAGTTCATATATTTTCATATGCCGCTGCTAGTATGATAGGTTAATTAGCTCGATATTCTTTTTTATCACCGCTGCGAGAGTGAGTGAGTGAACCCGTCCCGTGACTCAATCCGAGCACGCGGAAAAAGCCGATACCCAAGGCTTATTGCCAGTTTCTCAACCTTAGGGACGTCCGCGAGCTAGAGTCCTAGGTTCGCTGTCCGTCCCGCATTAGTATTGCTCCCAGGTGGGCCCCGAGAACTGCTCGGGTGAATCCTCGGCGGGTAGGGTGCACTCAGCGACGAAGTCAGCGAGAGCTTGGGCTTTGATCGATGTTCTCGGTCGAAACTTAATGTTGAATTATCCTAACTCGATAGCCCACTTGACCAGCCTTTCGGAAGCATCAAGGTTCTGAAGGATTTGTTGGAGAGGCTGATCGGTGAGGACGACGATTGGGTGAGCCAGGAAGTATGGTCGTAGCTTGCGACCAGCCGTAATCAGCGCGATGGTGAACTTTTCAGTCCATGAATATCGGTACTCTTGTCCTTGTAGTGCGCGGCTAACATAGTAGACAGGCTTCATGACTCTTGCTTCCTCCCGTGTGAGCACAGCGCTCAAGGTGCTGGACGTCACGGATAGGTACAGGAGTAGCTGCTCTCCCCTTTAGGGTTTGGCGAGGACAGGAGGGGTCGTCAGGTAGTGTTTCAACTCTTCGAATGCCTGCTCGCACTCCTGGTCCCAGTCGATCCATCCCGTCTTTTCTGTGTTGAGTAGTGGATAGCGGATATAGAGGGGAGGGGTGAATAGATATGCCCCACTTTTCACAATGCAACCCTCTTTAAAGCAAGATAATGATAATAGTAGCGGAATATAACTAGCTTAACGAAGGACACAATGATTTGCTTAGCAAGATGATTACGTAATATAGAGATTGAACCTAAGCATGCATCTAACACAAAGCAATCGCACAATCAAACCACAACACACTAGATTTTAAGGTGGTCTGGACTGAATCCCCAATCCTACGTCCACCCCTCACCAAATCTGGTGAGGCTCCACTAGTGCCACGCACTGAACCGCAAATCGAAAAGACCTCTGATTGCCTTCCTACTAACCACAGGTAGGGACGTCAACACCGCATATCGGACAACTTCCAATTGCCTTCCTACTAACTACCGGTAGGGACGATCCTCGGTTCCAAATGTTTGAATGAAATGGAAAAAGAACAAGATATGAAAACACTCAAACAAGATATAGAATATGCTCAAAGAGAAAGGATCTTGTCTGAGATTGCTGGAGCTTGAATCTTCTTTTCTTCACACGATGTAGATCACCAACAGAAGCTTCTTTCTTCTTCACAAAGCTCTCTTCTTGATTCAGCAACAATAGCTTCTTCTTCCTTGTGAAATGACCTTCCTTGGATCTCCTTGAGTTGATGAAGAAGATGATGGTTGCAGCTTTATCTTCACTTGGCTTGGGGTTGATCTCCTCTTGAAGTAGCTTGAATCACTTAAGGATTTGATGAAGAACTTCTTCCCGGAGTATTGTTCACGGCTACAAGTACTCGATCTCCTCTCCCTTGAACACACCCTTGTAGCCTCCTTTGATCTCCCTTGGATTCACAAATGATCAACAAGGGTTTCTAACCCTCTTGCATTGGTTTTATATCTTTTGAATGGTCCTTGGACATCCCCCAGACCAGATCCACAATCCATGGGGGATTGGATGACTTTGGGGTTAAACAAATACAAGGAAAGGGGCTCTTCTCGAAGTGGAAAACAAAGTCAACATTTGTTGGCTCGGGGCTGACGGTCGAGCTGTGGAAGCTGGCGGTCGATCGCTACTGAGAAACGTTGTAGACGGATGGTCCCTGGAATTTCCAGTCGACCGCTACTGAGCTGGCGGTCGACCGCCACTGAGAGAAGTTCAGGCAGTGAGCTGCTAGTAGGGGTGGTCGACCGCCAGCAGTGGTCGACCGCCCCTGGGCTGGCGGTCAACCGCCAGCTGGGCAGACCTCGGGTTTCCACGGGTCAGTCCATTAACCCCTTTAGCTCTGTCGCTTAAGTCCTTTAGCAGCCCGTTCTCATTTGTGGCATCAACCTTGATAGTATTGAAGGTGTCAACTGAATCTTTGCCCTTGGGTTCTCTTGGTTATGCTTCTTTGTGCATCGACCTTGGCTATGTGACGTGTCGACTGTAATGACCTAGCCCTGCAAAGTTGAAGTGTTAGCCCAATGAAATACATCCAAATAACAATGACTTTAAGTAGATGTTTATTTCATACATTTGGGGTTTAGATTTCACTTGGTTTATGTATTAGAAACATCAAGACCATTTTGAGCATGTTACCATGATTGGAATGAGAAACTAATGCATTTGAAGAGTGAACTTGTAAGTTATCAATCCAAGTTATCATTGTGAACCTCAATTATCATGAATGAAGTTTAGAGATGAGAGGTATATGGAATACCCATTGTGAGATTGATGGCTATGACAAGGTAAGAATCTTACCAATGGTGCTTGACAGTAAATGACATATACCACCTGTGTTGAATGGTAGAGAGGCAAGATGCTTATCCACACGTTTGGTTTGCCAGGCGACTGCCATGAGTTTGATCGTTTGATTGACCATGATTTGAAATGATTTCCATCCTTGCTTGGGTGCGATCATTAGGCTTTCACATTTGTCATCTCCACTCCATTCCTTTTCCATTCATTGGCTTATCTGTCATGAACAAAACATCACGTATGTCAGTCATATGAGAGTGGAAAATAACAATGACTTATAGTGTTTAGCCATTATCAAAACCAAGAATGTCCAATAGCTCAAATGACCACGGGATGATGTTGAATGACTCAAATGACCACAGTATGACTCAATTGACCACATGGGCACAACATTCTCCCCCTTTTTGATGATGGCAACACTGTGAGTCATTATGTAGCAGTGATATCCAAGATGGCAAATTTTATAACATATGCAGCTCAAGATCCATGATGATGAAAGCATGTGAATGCGGATATGTATGCATGGATGCCCTTTGACTCTCCCCCATTCACAATTCTCCCCCCCTTTGACTCTCCCCCATTCACAATTCGCTTCTCCCCCTTTGACAAGTTACAAAGGCCGCACAAAGGACGGACTCACAACAAGACATTCTCCCCCTTTGACAACAGCAAAAAGGAGGGATAAGGTAGAGAAGGTGACAAATGTCGGTGAGACCAGAGCTGAATTAGAGTTGAGAGCAAGTCATTATATGCAAATCGGAAACACACCGTGACCAATGTACATGGTTCAATGCTAATGAAATCCGAGATCAACAATAGAGTTCCAAAACCATATATATGCATGTTTTAATAAGAATGAACCAGAAGGGCATATCATGGCAGTGGTGAACTTTCCTTTATCTTAAACATTCATATTCAATAACTTCATCGGGAATCGCACTAACTAGTATTGAGGTGAAACAAGCATGACTAAAGCATGGAATTTTATGATTTCAGCAGTGTTTTGCAAGATCTGTGGTGGTTTGATGCACATGACTCATATTTTACGAGCAATCAAGTCGAGTACATGCCTCCTAGCCGTAAGAATACACGTTATTTAGACGCTAGTATTCCTAGGTATTTGGTAAGACTGACTATTATGTTTCAGAATGAACAGAGATAGTAAAGTCACGTCATGACATATCCAATCTCATTTCTTTGATGAGAAGATATATTTCTCAGTAATTTTGCCAATGCTTTGCCTAGAGTCCAAAGGAATTAAGACAGAGATAATAGGGGCACATCATGACATATCATTCATCACTTGATTTGATGACGTGACATATTTCTCCGTGTAACAATATCATTGCTCTGTCAAATTGATTTTCAGGAATTCCAGCTCATCAAGATGTTTAAAAATAATACTAAGCTTTAGCATTTCAACCAACGTTGCTATGACTTTTGAATTTTTAGATTTCAGGATAGTCATTCAAGGCACAACATGCAATCTCTAGTTAAGGCCTATTAAAACCACAGAACATAGATGATTTCAAAAGATATATCAGAACGTCAAGGGAGTCATTAATCTGAACCATTATAATTGGATGGGCAATCATCAGTTCATATAATAGAAAGCTCTTACACCACTGATCTGTCTGTCTCATGATCTCAATTCAGACTATAAGACATTGGAGTTCATATTGCAAGAGATTAAGAGAATCAACAAAACTCCCCCTAAGGATATGCAGTGAATGCACTCAAGGAGTTATGTTTACAAGTAAAAAGATAATTGTCAAGGAGAAGTTGATGAAAACCATGCAGGGGTTTACATGATCAAACATGAAGTTGGCAGACATGAAATGCATGACCCAGCACATGGTTTTACACTTATTAAATGCACAGAATGAAGATTAAATAAATGCATGAATGCGTCAAAGAGACAACTCCCCCTTACTATATGGCCTATATGCGACAGTGACGCATGGTACTTGGCGGAGGTGAAACTCCACGCATATTGAGTGCTTCTAGGTAAGCATAACTTATCTTTTCATACATAAACATTTGATATACCATGGTCATGCAAGAATGGAGCTACACCACATGCAATGCATCGTGATCATGAATTCAACTTTATTATGCAACTACATGCAATGCTATACCATATGCAAAATGGCATATTGACATATAAACAATGTATGGACACCAATCTGCAAAAAACACACAATTAGGTGGAACAAGAATATCATTTCAATTGTTATTGGCCTGAGGTCGACAAAGACCAAGCTCCCTTCTAAGTGTTGTAAACCTGCCATTACACAAAGGCTTGGTGAAAATGTCAACAATTTGGTTGAGTGTATCAACAAAATGTAGTTCAAAATTTTTCTTAACGACCTCATCTCTAATGAAGTGGTGCCTTATCTCAATATGCTTGGTCCTACTCTAGGACTAGATTGAAATCTAGCACAGAGGCAAACACTAAACTGGATATCTGGTCGGGATGTAGTCAGATAAAGCAAGGATCTGATCATACCTCTATAGATTTTTGCATCGACTAATTTACCATTTTGATCCGAATCCAGTGAAGCTGAGGTGCTCATAGGAGTTGCAATTATTTTGCTGTTTGTCATGTCAAATCTTTTCAGCAGCTCCTTGATGTAGTTGACTTGACTCATGAAGCACCCATCTTCTCCTTGGTTGACCTGCAAACTGAGAAAAAATTTGAGTTCTCCCATTAGGCTTATCTCGAATTCGCTAGTCATGAGGTTAGCAAATTCCTCACACATTTCAGATTTAGTAGAACCAAACACAATATCATCAACATAAATTTGAACAATCAAGATGTTCTTACCTTGCTTCTTAGTGAAAAGTGTTTGATCTACCTTATCTCGTGTGTACCCTTTTTCAATGAGGAACGAGCTTAGTTTCTCATACCAAGTTCTTGGTGCTTGCTTAAGTCCATAAAGCGCCCTATCTAGCTTGTATACAAAATCTGCATGGTTAATGTTCTCAAAGTCAGGGGGCTACTTAACATAGACTTCTTCTTTGATCAAGCCATTCAAGAAAGCACTTTTTACATCCATTTGATACAGCTTTATTATAAGGGAGCATGCAAAGGCAAGTAAATGTTGACTCCCCCTGAAAGCGTGCATGGGTTGGCAATGAACTATGCAGCCTAAGATTATGTGAATGCATAATGCAATGAAGATGGTGCATGATGATTACACATTTTTGTGTCTTCCTAAACATGATTTGCATAGAAGTACATGAGATCACACGATGCTGCAAAAATAAATCATTCACAATTGATTTTGAACTGAATGCAACATGATGATGCCAAATGCTAGACTCCCCCTTTGAACAATGCTAACATGAATAACGAGTTGAAAATGCAGCCATGGTATGCATCATCAAAATTAAAATCCAATAATTTCATGTGGCTGATATCAGGTACCAAACAACTCATCATCACATCAACTTCATCAGCATAACAAGTTTCTCATGAATTAAATAGCTGAAATAATTGATCTCTGGTACACGGCGGAGATTTTGATCTTAGATCCTTCTCACGCATAATAAGAGTTCTGGGCAAGCATGACTTGCCTTTCAACTCTAGAGCATTTAAAAATACCAGAGGTCAAGCAGGGTGTGAGCAATTAATCTAGCTCATGTGTTCATCTTCACACCACGGGGGATAAATCATCATTTCAAACAAGCAATTCAGTTTGCATAAGTTTATTGAACAAAATGGGCAAACTTATGATGTAGTATCTACATGTCAAGACTAAACATGCAAAATGATAAAAAAAATATGTACATACCTGTGCCTTGAGCTTTTATTTACATAACCATTCATTTCTCAGCTCCAAGGCATCCTGCACCCAAAATTCTCATTTAGAATTTTTAGGTACCCAAGCTTGCTTGGGTCCTTGTGGGTTAGCAACATGTTTAGCATCTTGGCCCATCTTTTTCAGGGCAATCACATCACCCTCCCTCTTTGTGAGGCAATCATATATCTCATGCCCATTTTTCCCACAATAAAAACAACACACAAAAGATTGATTTTTCTTTTTATGTTCATGTGCATGTGCATGTGGACTATGCTTTTGTGGGTGAGCATGATTTTTACCTTTCATGGTATGAGAGTGATGTCTTTCTTTCAGATGCCATCATTCATGGTCAGTTTGACCAGTCTTACCACAATGAAAGCAGCGAAGAGAAGCATTTCTATTGAAGGCCATGGGGAGTGTCGACCTATCTGGATAGGAATGTGGACACTTCTGATTCTCCATGTGATTTTGTACAGAGTTCTGTTGAGCAAGCCCTCTGCCAGTGTTGACCTGTTTCTTTCCTTGCCCTTTCACTTACTGTCCTGCTCTAAGCTTATCATTTCTCAAGATGAAACAATCATGCACAATGTGACCATGTCTACCACAATAATAACAATGGACATTCGTTTTATGGAAAGCATGGTATTTAGCATTGGACATGTTGTGGTGCATATTTGGATGAGCATGCTGAATTTTACTTTTCTTTCGAGCAGTATGCCATTTTTGGTGACCACAGGAAGTGGTGGCTTCTGATGAGCCAGAATCTTGGTCTTGGGCAAACATTGACAGGAAATCATTCAAACCTTAAATTTCATTTTCAAGTGAGGAAATATGATGTTTAGATTCACCAAGACCCTCTTCGCATGCTGCCAATTGCTCATTGAGCATGGCATTTACCACTTTAAGATTTTGATTTTCTTGTTCTAAAGCATGCAATGTTTCAGAGCAATCATCAATGACAGTCTTGCCTTTTCCAAGTGCAACCAGTTTTTCATTCTGTTCTTCTTCATCTTGTTCAATTTTAATTTTATTTTTCAACAATTCTCTATTCTCTTCTTTCAGAGAATCAATCAGATTTTGTTGCCATTCAAGATCATCAAGGAGACCCATATTTATCTTTTTCAAGAACGAGCATTCTTTGCATGCAAAATTAGCAGAGCATGAAACTTTAGTTTCTTTTAGGACCTTTTCACTTTGAGTTTCAGAATTTTTACTTTCTTCAATCAACCTCTCATCATGAATTAGCCCATCGACCATAGTTTGATCATTAGAGATTGACTTAGGTTGGCTTTGAAGTTTTATTACAATTTCTTCTAACCTAGTGATTTCATCATGAAGATTTTCATTTTCATCCCTTAGACATGCAATGCCTTGTTTATGTGTATCTAGATCAAAAGAAAGAGTGTCGTTAAGCTCTTCAAAAGCAGAACAGTTTTTACAAAAAGAGCTTTCATTTTGGTTACTTTTCTTGAGATCCTTTTTCAAATTTTTGTTTTCTGATTTTACCTTTTTGTATTGAGTAATCAACTCATCATAGGTATCCATAAGCTCTTCAAAAGTGAATTTCTCGGAGTCATAGTTTACCTGTGATGAGGATGTATTGCTAGACTGTTCTGCACGGTCGGCCATGAAGCATTCTTAATCTTGTTCTTTCCCTTCATTGATTTTCACCAACCTGTCCAGTACTTGCTTGGCTGTGCTGTAGGAGGACACAAGATGAGTTAGTCTGAGATCAACTGCAGCTATAATTAAGTTATATGCAGCAAGATTATCATTGTGTTTGGTCTCATGTTCAGCTGACCAATCAATTGAATTTGATGGCAACTCATGAGGACCATCGTATATAAGAGTCCAAAATTGTGGATCTATGGAGCTAACATAGATGAACATTCTCCCTACCCATGTAGAAAAATCTGAACCATCATAAATGGGCAGAGAAATCATCGAAGCATGTGTAGCATATGAAGCCATTTAAATAAAATACACCGAGTGTTAGGATCGGTGCGGAGGATTCAGAGGGGGGGTGAATGAATCCCACCCTTAAAAACTTTTCGGCTCAATAATAAAACTGGAACTCTAACAATGCAAGACAACCAATCTAAAGAACAGGTAGAATATCCTTTTAAACCAAAGATCAAATACGTAACCCGTGCCCAAATAAACAACTAGCGGAAGCAGCACAAACATAAATGAGAATGCAATGTAACCTGTGACGTAGATGGGAGATATGGAGCAACCAACCACTGCACAGAAATTTTTAGGTGGTTCGGTCCACGGACCTACATCCACCCCACACTCAAACCGAGTGTGGCTTCACTAACAGCTGGGCAACACAGCTTGCCAACAGACGCTGATACACAGCTTACCCAGGGGAACAACCTCCCCTCTTCCTCCTACCCGGAGGGAACCTCTAGCAACGCACGGTTACTAGAAACCAGAGACTCACGTCTCTCTTCCTCTATACCAAGAAGGAACCCCACTGGTAGCAGCCCCGCTATCAGTGAACCAGCCAGTAGCACTCAGCTACCAGCAACCCACCAGAGGCCTAGCCTATCTTCCTCCTAGCCCGGAGGGAACCCACAAGCAGCCCCCCTGCTGCTTGCAAATCGGAGATCAGATCTCCCTTCTCCTGACCCACCAGGAGGAACCCGACCTCAGTCCAGAGGATCGGAAGAACTCAGTAAATCAGATCGAATAAAAAGAAAAATAAGGAACGAAAATAACACAGCAAACACAAGCTGTAAAAGAAGGAACATCAGATGTGGCTCCCATGGAGCTGACTGGCCTGGATTTGATCCACGGTCCAGTAGACAGATCTTCAGTAACTTTCTTCCTTTTTCTCCACAAACTCTCTCTCTCTCTCTATCTCTCTTTCTTTCTCTTCTGCTCTCCTTTTCTCTCACGTTGTTCTCTCCTTCTTCTCTTCAACTCTTTTTCTTCTTGCCGGCTCACTCTTCTTCTATTTCTTCTTCTTCTCTTTTTCTTCTTCTTCTCTTTTTCTGGATCGAAGGGCTTTCTGCTCTCCAGGCTTCTTCTTCGATCAACCTCCATCTAAAGACGAAGGCTCCAATATATACCAGCAGCAGTGGGAGATAGGGCGTGTGCTTCCCACGCCTTCCGTCCAGAAGATTCCTCCTCGGATCACGTGCTCAGCACCCACCTCGGATCACGTGTCAGGTGCCAGCTTCGGGTCATGTGCTCAATGACAGCAATCTGACTTGCTGCGTTGATGCTGTCAAGCAATGGCGTTAACGCAGTGAGGCATTCCAGTAAGCCATTAGCTTCGTCTCTTTAGCTGCTGCGTCGACGCTGCTCAATTGTGGCGTTGACGCAGTGGAAGATATGGTGAAGGCTTCGTCAACTGATGCGTGGACGCTTTAAGCTCCCAGCGTCGACTCTGATCCCTTCAGCAACAAGAATGAAGTCATAAGATCTAAGTATGTATATTGTAGTGTATATACTTCGAAAGAAACAGTCCAATGTATATACTTCAAGAACTCTAGACAACGGACACTGTATAGACTTCAGATGCTACAGTCCAATGTATGGACTTTGACGAAGTGAAGCAGTGTATAGACTTCTCGTGAAAACCAGTGTACAGACTTTGAGGCGTTTGACGGATGTATATACTTAGCCTTTGAGGAATGATGTATAGAGTCTGAACGTGAAGGCAGGCTGTATAGACTTGAAGCGCTTGAAGCGATGTACAGACTTTAGTGTTAACGTGCCAGAGAAACCAGTGTACAGACTTCATGCTGTACAGACTTGATGTTGATCAAAAGACCTTTGGACATCAGCCCAAGGCGTCAACGCTTCCATCGTGCAGCGTCGCCTCAGCTCCTCAAGCGAGATGCTCGTGCCCTTGGCAACTGGCCAATGCGTCAACGCATCCAGTGTCAGCATCGACGCAGTGAACAAGATAGAAAGCGAAAGACGCACAATTGCGTCTACGCAGTCAGCCAAGTGTGTCAACGTGCTAAAAGCACAGAACCCATGAAGACAGACAGGTTGTACAGACTTTGATGCTCAAAGAAACAGGCTAACATAACCCAACTAGTTAAATGCAGATTCAAATAGATGATGACTTATAGTGTTTGCTATCATCAAAATCACAGGGACACAATAATCTCCCCCTTTTTGATGATGGCAACACTATGAGTCATACTGACTTGATCAAAAACATTTCTCCCCCTTTGACTTCAGCAAAAAGGCATGAGTTGAAGAGGAAAGAATAAGACTGTATAAAAAGAGTGAATTAAAAGCTCCCCCTTTTGACTAATCTCCCCCTTTTACTTTAGCAAAATGGATAATCCAGAGATGTCGTATGAGACACTCAACATAGTTCAGTAGATGAGGACAACACAATATCAGAAGCAATTAAATCAATTCTCCCCCTTTGTTAAACAACTTATGCAGTGATGCATATGAAACAAATACTCCCCCTTTGACATGGCAGAAGATATAGAGCTAATGCAGACAAACAACATGATCAGACAATCTAGCACATTGTCCCCTTATGCAAATAGTCTCTCAAACAGACCAGAGAATCTTGCCCTTATGATCTATGATGCAAGAGAAATCCACAAGGATGAACTCTGGTTATCCAAAAACTGCAAGTACACATGGTAAACTGAGAGAAGTGCTTCTCAAAAATGACAACCAGTCTAATACCACTGAATCAAAACACAGTGATAAAGAGCCATAGGATGAGCAGATTCAACAGTTAGTGAAAATTGAGATATTGAACTTTTCAGCAAGATACTAACTTCATAGAACAGAATTTTTAAGTTCTAGAGTCCTCCATTATAAAAGCTTATGAAACCTTGATTTTCAGATATGGTTTAAGAATGATGTAAACAAGTTTTTCAAAAAGAATTGTACTCATATCTGAACCAGCTCTTAATAAAAAGGAACTACAAGCTCATATAAAATTCTAGTTCAACCAACTTCCATCTTACTTAGTTTACTTTCCATGACAGTTTTAGGAGATACATAAGAGAATGCAACAGAATTTTACATTGTTCTTTCAGAATTTGATTTACACTTGTTCATAATTTTCTTTTTAAATGAACAATTTTGGTTTATCAACACCTTTTGACATGGGGAGACACCTTGATCAGAGGCCCGAAACCCCAGTTTTTCAGTGTGACAACCGTATTGCTTCTCCCATTTTGGAGAACAGAGGTAGCATTGGAAGTATCTTTGGCATGAGGATACACCTTGATTAGAGGCCAGAATCCCCAGTTACTCAATACAACAATGCCATTGCTCTGTCAAATTTTCACAGTATTTTCAATCATCTCTTTAAGCAGAGTTAACCATGGTACTTCATGACACAATCCTTTGGACAGGTTTCTCAGTAACCACAGTTATTGCTCTGTCCATGATTCAGAACAAGTTACGTGTTTAAGGAAAATCACATACACTATATATCTCAGTCAACATAGACAAGGATATCAACTTTTCAGATGTCAGAAGCTCTTACATGAATTTACATGAAGCAGACAGTTAAAGTTTATTAAGAGATTGAATCAGATATTTTCAAGTTCCTTGTGTCCAAACAGGAGTACATAAGACTTAAACCAGTTCCAGTTAACAAATGTTCTTAAGCATGTATAATGGAAGGTTCCTCATTGAAGATGTTTTAACTTTTATGAAGTAGTATTCAGGCTGAAGATTTACTTCATATCTCAGCTTAATAATTCAAGTGAGAATATTCAACAGACAGCATGGATTCTGAAAAATTGTAGCAAAGGAGCTGCTCTTGAGCATAGAAGTTCAAGGATGACTGAAAAGAAGTGAAGCTCTCCTTCAGCAGATTTAGGAGAGACAGACAGATGCCTATAGAGTATGAATTCAGATTTTGAACAACTTCAGAAGCAGTCAAGAAAGATCTTTTGATACCACTTTCGTGATGGAATCACTGAAACTATAGAATTGACAAGGTGAATCAAGTAGGTGGATAGGAAGAGTTCAGATAAAAACACAACTGAACGGTTTAATCATGCTCCCCCTATCTATATACAGTGAGACACTACCTTCCCCCCCCTTTTTTTTGATTTTTCAAACAGGAATGCTCCTCCTTTCTAGATGCGATGAAATATTTCTTTTTAGATTTTTCAATGAAGGAAAGTGTAATGCAACTAACTACATGTATGCAAAGACATGCAATGCACAACTCTCCAAATGCAACATCAGTCAAGCTCCCCCTTACAGAGTGCATGATATGCAATTCAATATACAAGAAGTTTGGCATATCATTCATCATGGCATTTGTGTGCAATGCATTTAGAAATAAACTCAATCATTTTCATGAGCATTTCAGAATTTTCCAATTAGTTTCAGTTAGGCAATGTGCAAAAGAATTATCATGATATGCAGTGCATTCAGATCACACAAATTAGAATACAAAGTTTTCAGAATTTACCTGAATGGGGCTTTATCATCTTGGGTGCCTTGGTTTACTTTACCCCTCTTTATTCCTCAGTCCAAGGCACACCTGCAAAGTATTTGATCATCTTGATCCTGCAGGGACCCAAGCAGCTTTGGGTCCTGCGTTAGCCCTGACAAGTGATCTAAGCAAATTCATAGCAATATGGTCACCATGATCCATCAGATAGCAATTTTTCATAGAGTGACCAAACTTCCCACAGTTATAGCATGAAAATCTTGCAAATGGTTTTGCAGGGAATTTGACACCATAGGGGTTAACAGTGTTCTTCTGAACATGCCAATAGTTCTTGACTATATGGCCATTCTTCCCACAGTGAGAGCAAGCAAAAGAATTTCTTCTATGAAAACTATTTTTACCCCAAGTAAATCTAAACCAGCACTCAGCAGCCTTGTGCCAAGGCTTATTGCAGTTGAAGCACACAATGTGCTGACTAGAATTGTGTTTAGATCCATATGGATCATGAAAGTGCATGGAAGACCTGGCATGTAGTTTATTGTCTTCTTTCATGATAAAACAATCATTCATGAGATGACCATGCTTCCCACAATAATAACATGAAGCATCAGGCTTCCTAGCAGCATGGTTTCTATCAGAAAAATTTCTTGAATGTAAAGTTCCACTAGTATGCTCATCCTTTAACATCAATCTGCAATCTTCCATTATGTGACCTCCTTTTCCACAATAATAACATGACCCCTTTTTAATATGAGTGTGTGAGAGATCATGTGAATTGTGTGTAGCCTTCTTTATAGTAACATGAGTGTCTTTATCCTTCTTCTATGAAGTTTCACCTTTTTCAGTTTTTGACTTTGTTCCACATTTTTGGGTTTCACAGTGGATTTTTGTGCAGTGAATTGGAAGACAGAAGGAGCAGAGGTTGTGTTCTGATTGGTAGCTTTGACAAAAATAGTAGATGTTTCATTCCCATTACTCCTTTTATTTGTCGGACTATAGCCCAGTCCCTTTATCTCAAAGTTATCACTCTTTCCAAGAAGCTTATTCAGATTGTCCTTTCCTTTGACAAATTTTGATAGAGAACTTTTCAAATCTTTAATCTCATAATTCAAGCCACAAATATTAGCTTCATATTTGGACAGATCTGTTTCACAGGAAATGACTTGTTGATGCAAGGCATCATTCAGACTTTTGAGTTTTTCAACTTCCTGTTTTAGTTTTGTTTCATTGTCAGCTTCAGATAGGGACTTATAAAGATCATCAACTTCTTGTTGAAGGGATGTGATAGTAAGCTCATATCCAGCTATTTTCCATTCACTGCAACTGACATTTCCATTTAACATTAAGTTGATGGTTTTCAGACTCTCAATTTCTTGTTCAGCATTCATCAACCTATCAGAATTATCCACACTCACACACTTGCCTTTTTCCATTGTCATTAGCCTATCTGTCAGCTGGGTGTTTAGATGTTTCAACTCATTGATTTCCTCTTTCAGTTTACTGTTCTGCTCTAGGAGATCAGCATCAAGCACCCATTCATCTGAGAGAGACTGACATTCATGAAACATTTCTTGTTGTTTTTCAGATTAAAGTTTGTCAAGATTTTTCTGAATCTCTGAATTTGTTACTCTATCAGCCTCTAGTTTTTCAGAAATCAATCTATTTTCTTTTTCAAGATTTATTGATTTGAGTTCAAATTCCTTGAGCTGATTATTGAGTATTTCATTTTTTCCAATTCAGAGTTGACACATTCTAATTCTCTCACCAATTTTTCATTTTGAACAATATCATTGTTGTGAGCCTGATCAACTAAGCTAAGCCTTTCCTTTAGTTCAGCAATTTCACAAACAAGCTCTTGACTCTCCTTTTTGTGTAGACCAACTTGTTTCATAAGAGATTGTTTTTCAGATTTGAAATGATCTAAGTCTGAACTAATAGAATCAAACTCTGTTATCTGTCTTCTAAATATTTCATTTTCAGTTTTCAGAGTTTCAAGATTTTCACCTCCTAGTTTTTCCAACTTCTTTTTCAGTCTTCTATACCTCTTACTCATTTTTTCATGAGAGTGTAACAGATCAGCATAGGCATCTACCCAGTCATCTAAAGTGAAGCTAGAGAAGGGGATGATTACCTCTTCAGCATCTTGGAATTCCTCTTGATCACTGCTATGGTTGCTCTCGTCAGCCATCATGCAGTTGTCCTCATTCATCCTCTGAGCTAGCTTCAGCAGATCCAGAATGTCCTTAGCGGACCTGCAGTCATAAAAACAAGAATGTAGAGCCTTGTCAGTAGCTGCTCTCATCAGGTTAAAGGCTTTCTGATTTTCTCCATATTTTGACTTGTGACTTTTAGTCCATTTGGACTTTTCCTTTGGCAATCTGTGGGGACCTTGTGAAATTAACTTCCACAGATCCGGATTAATCATTTTCACATAGTTGTGAAGACTGCTAATCCATGAGTTAAAGTTAGAGCCATTGAAAACGGGTGGAGAACCCATTGAATAAATCGGCAACTAGATTAATGCAGCAAAGGGTAGAAACAGAAATGCACCAAGGGACAACAGGATCCTCTGCAGATCGTTGGATCTGATCAATCAGAGAACCGCTCTGATACCAATTGTTAGGATCGGTGCGGATGATTCAGAGGGGGGGTGAATGAATCCCACCCTTAAAAACTTTTCGGCTCAATAATAAAACTGGAACTCTAACAAAGCAAGACAACCAATCTGAAGAACAGGTAGAATATCCTTTTAAACCAAAGATCAAATACGTAACCCGCGCCCAAATAAACAACTAGCGGAAGCAGCACAGATATAAATGAGAATGCAATGTAACCTGTGAAGTAGATAGGAGATATGGAGCAACCAACCACTACACAGAGATTTTTAGGTGGTTCGGTCCACGGACCTACATCCACCCCACACTCAAACCGAGTGTGGCTTCACTAATAGCTGGGCAACACAGCTTGCCAACAGACGCTGATACACAGCTTACCCAGGGGAACAACCTCCCCTCTTCCTCCTACCCGGAGGGAACCTCTAGCAACGCACGGTTACTAGAAACCAGAGACTCACGCCTCTCTTCCTCTATACCAAGAAGGAACCCCACTGGTAGCAGCCCCGCTACCAGTGAACCAGCCAGTAGCACTTAGCTACCAGCAACCCACCAGAGGCCTAACCTCTCTTCCTCCTAGCCCGGAGGGAACCCATAAGCAGTCCCCCTGCTGCTTGCAAACCGGAGATCAGATCTCCCTTCTCCTGACCCACCAGGAGGAACCCGACCTCAGTCCAGAGGATCGGAAGAACTCAGTAAATCAGATCGAATAAAAAGAAAAATAAAGAATGAAAATAACACAGCAAACACAAGCTGTAAAAGAAGGAACATCAGATGTGGCTCCCATGGAGCTGACTGGCCTGGATTTGATCCACGGTCCAGTAGACAGATCTTCAGTAACTTTCTTCCTTTTTCTCCACAAACTCTCTCTCTCTCTCTCTCTCTTTCTTTCTCTTCTGCTCTCCTTTTCTCTCACGGTGTTCTCTCCTTCTTCTCTTCAACTCTTTTTCTTCTTGCCGGCTCACTCTTCTTCTATTTCTTCTTCTTCTCTTTTTCTTCTTCTTCTCTTTTTCTGGATTGAAGGGCTTTCTGCTCTCCAGGCTTCTTCTTCGATCAACCTCCATCTGAAGATGAAGGCTCCAATATATACCAGCAGCAGTGGGGAGATAGGGCGTGTGCTTCCCACGCCTTCCGTCTAGAAGATTCCTCCTCGGATCACGTGCTCAGCACCCACCTCGGATCACGTGTCAGGTGCCAGCTTCGGGTCACGTGCTCAATGACAGCAATCTGACTTGCTGCATTGACGCTGTCAAGCAATGACGTTAACGTAGTGAGGCATTCCAGTAAGCCATTAGCTTCGTCTCTTTAGCTGCTGCGTCGACGCTGCTCAATTGTGGCGTTGACGCAGTGGAAGATATCGTGAAGGCTTCGTCAACTGATGCGTGGACGCTTTAAGCTCCCAGCGTCGACCCTGTTCCCTTCAGCAACAAGAATGAAGTCATAAGATCTAAGTATGTACATTGTAGTGTATATACTTCGAAAGAAACAGTCCAATGTATATACTTCAAAAACTCTAGACAACGGACGCTGTACAGACTTCAGATGCTACAGTCCAATGTATGGACTTTGACAAAGTGAAGCAGTGTATAGACTTCTCGTGAAAACCAGTGTACAGACTTTGAGCCGTTTGACGGATGTATATACTTAGCCTTTGAGGAACGATGTATAGAGTCTGGACGTGAAGGCAGGTTGTATAGACTTGAAGCGCTTGAAGCGATGTACAGACTTTAGTGTTAACGTGCCAGAGAAACCAGTGTACAGACTTCATGATGTACAGACTTGATGTTGATCAAAAGACCTTTGGACATCAGCCCAAGGCGTCAACGCTTCCATCGTGCAGCGTCGCCTCAGCTCCTCAAGCGAGATGCTCACGCCCTTGGCAACTGGCCAATGCGTCAACGCATCCAGTGTCAGCGTCGACGCAGTGAACAAGACAGAAAGCGAAAGACGCATAATTGCATCTACGCAGTCAGCCAAGTGCGTCAACGCACTAAAAGCACAGAACCCATGAAGACAGACAGGTTGTACAGACTTTGATGCTCAAAGAAACAGGCTAACATAACCCAACCAGTTAAATGCATATTCAAATAGATGATGACTTATAGTGTTTGCTATCATCAAAATCACAGGGACACAACACCGAGATCTTTCCCTGCAGATCATAGGATCTGGGAATGGCAGAGCCAGGCTCTGATACCACTTGTTGAGTAGTGATTAACGGATCTAGAGGGGAGGGGTGAATAGATATGCCCCTCTTTTCGCAATGCAACCCTCTTTAAAGTAAGATAATGATAATAGCAGCGGAATATAACTAACTTAACGAATGACGCAACGATTTGCTTAGCAAGATGATTACGCAATATAGAGATTGAACTTAAGCATGCATCTAACACAAAGTAATCGCACAATCAAACCACAACACACGAGATTTTAAGGTGGTTCTGACTGAATTCCCAGTCCTACATCCACCCCTCACCAAATCCGGTGAGGCTCCACTAGTGCCACGCACTGAATCGTAAATCGAAAAGACCTCTGGTTGCCTTCCTACTAACCACAGGTAGGGATGTCAACACCGCAGATCGGACAACTTCCGATTGCCCTCCTACTAACCACTGGCAGGGACGATCCTCAGTTCCAAATGTTTGAATGAAATGGAAAAAGAACAAGATATGAAAACACTCAAACAAGATATAGAATATGCTCAAAGAGAAAGTATCTTGTCTGAGATTGCTGGAGCTTGAATCTTCTTTTCTTCACACGATGTAGATCACCAACAGAAGCTTCTTTCTTCTTCACAAAGCTCTCTTCTTGATTCAGCAACAATGGCTTCTTCTTCCTTGTGAAATGACCTTCCTTGGATCTCCTTGAGTTGATGAAGAAGATGATGGTTGCAGCTTTATCTTCACTTGGCTTGGGGTTGATCTCCTCTTGAAGTAGCTTGAATCACTTAAGGATTTGATGAAGAACTTCTTCCCGGAGTATTGTTCATGGCTACAAGTACTCGATCTCCTCTCCCTTGAACACACCCTTGTAGCCTCCTTTGATCTCCCTTGGATTCACAAATGATCAACAAGGGTTTCTAACCCTCTTGCATTGGTTTTATATCTTTTGAATGGTCCTTGGACATCCCCCAGACCAGATCCACAATCCATGGGGGATTGGATGACTTTGGGGTTAAACAATTACAAGGAAAGGGGCTCTTCTCGAAGTGGAAAACAAAGTCAACATTTGTTGGCTCGAGGCTGGCAGTCAACCTGTGGAAGCTGGTGGTCGACCGCTACTGAGAAACGCTATAGACGGATGGTCACTGGAATTTTTGGTCGACCGCTACTGAGCTGGCGGTCGATCGCCACTGAGAGAAGTTCAGGCAGTGAGCTGCTGGCAGGGGCGGTCGATCGCCCCTGGGCTGGTGGTCAACCGCCAGCTGGGCAGACCCCGGGTTTCCCCGGGTCAGTCCATTAACCCCTTTAGCTCCGTCTCTTAAGTCCTTTAGCAGCCCATTCTCATCTGTGGCATCAACCTTGACAGTCTTGAAGGTGTCAACTGAATCTTTGCCCTTGGGTTCTCTTGGTTATGCTTCTTTGTGCATCAACCTTGGCTATGTGACGTGTCGACTGGAATGACCTAGTCCTGCAAAGTTGAAGTGTTAACCCAATGAAATACATCCAAATAACAATGACTTTAAGTAGATGTTTATTTCATACATTTGGGGTTTGGATTTCACTTGGTTTATGTATTAGAAACATCAAGACCATTTTGAGCATGTTACCATGATTGGAATGAGAAACTATTGTATTTAAAGAGTGAACTTGTAAGTTATCAATCCAAGTTATCATTGTGAACCTCAATTATCATGAATGAAGTTTAGAGATGAGAGGTATATGGAATATCCTTGTGGAGATTGATGGCAATGACAAGGTAAGAATCTTACCAATGGTGCTTGACAGTAAATGACATATACCACCTGTATTGAATGGTAGAGAGGCAAGATGCTTATCCACATGTTTGGTTTGCCTGGCGACTGCCATGAGTTTGATCGTTTGATTGATCATGATTTGAAAGGATTTCCATCCTTGCTTGGGTGCGATCATTAGGCTTTCACATTTATCATATCCACTCCATTCCTTGTCCATTCATTGGCTTATCTGTCATGAACAAAACATCGCGTATGTCAGTCATATGAGAGTGGAAAATAACCATGACTTATAGTGGTTAGCCATTATCAAAACCAAGCTATTATCAAAATCAAGAATGTCCAATAGCTCAAATGACCATAGGATGATGTCGAATGACTCAAATGACCACAGTATGACTCAATTGACCACATGGGCACAACATTCTGGTGCCAGGTTAACCTACTTGATCAGTCGGAAGAAGGGGAGACACCATTTGGCGGCTCGGGATAGGAACCGAGCCAGGGCGGCGACGCGCCCGGTGAGGCACTGTACGTCCCTCACCCGTTTCGGTTGCTCCATCTCTAACCCTGCTCGGATCTATTCGGGGTTGGCCTCGATTCCCCGGTGGGTGACTAGGAAACCTAGAAATTTTCCTGACCGCACCCCAAACGCACATTTAGCAGGGTTGAGTTTCATGTTGTACCTTCTGAGTGTGGCGAAGGTCTCCGCCAGGTCGTGCAAGTGTTTGGCTGCTTGGAGGCTTTTTACAAGCATGTCATGGATGTAGACCTCCATGTTGCGGCCAATCTGCGAGTCAAACATATGGTTGACTAGGCGTTGATATGTAGCTCCAGCGTTCTTCAGTCCAAACGACATGCGGGTGTAGCAATATAGGCCGTGGTCGGTGATGAACGTAGTCTTGTCCTGGTCGGGCTTATGCATCCTGATCTGATGGTATCCATAATAGGCATCAAGTAACCTCAGCATCTCGTGCCCGACCGTAGCGTCGACCAGCTGGTCGATCCGTGGCATGGGGAAGCTATCTTTGGGCGTGACCTTGTTGAGGTCGGTGTAGTCCATGCACATCCACCACTTCCCGTTGTTCTTGGGCACCAGGACCACGTTGGCCACCCAGTCTGGGTACTAGGTAGGCCGGAGCAGCCCTGATCGTAGCTCTTCTCCCACTTGCTCCCTGATGATGGCTTGCCGCTCAGGGTTACAGCGCCTTCGGCATTGTTGCACCGGGCGACAGGTGGGATCCAACCTAAGTTGGTACGTGATGACCTCTAGAGGAATTCTGGGGAGTTCATCCTCGGACCAAGCGAACACATCTTGGTTGGCCATGACGAAGTTCGCGTATTCTCGCTTATCGTGCTCGGTCAAGGTATTGCCAATCTTCAGTGTTCTTCTTGGGTCATCCCCAACTTGGATGAGGTATAAGTCCTCAACCGGCGCGCTCGTGCTCGGACCTGGATCTTCGGTCCTCGCCCTCTTCTCCGGTGGCACTTCTTCGAGACGTCGATCACGGGTGGAGATAAGGTAGCACCTTCTGGACTCCCGCTGGTCACCTCGGACTTCCCCCACCCCACGGGGGGTGGGGAACTTAAGCTTCTGGTAGTAGGAAGAAGGGACACCTCGAAGCATGCCTGTTGACGTGTTTTTCCTTCCTTCCGTTCTTAATGCCCTCCCATGTCTATCTTACCACATCAAATATGGAAAATGAACGAAAGACAGAGGGGAAGGGAGGAGTAGAAACCTGTGATCGCCACCAAGGTGCCGAACGTGATGGACACGCCGTACCTTGGAAAGAGGGAGAGGTACTCGCCTGATGTGCATCGCTGGAACGATATACGGCTCAGAAGGAATCACCGGTATAGATGAACGATCTCACTACAGACCGTCTAAGAGCACTGCAGAGGACGCGGGATGAAGTTGATGGGGACATCACCTCCCATGCCCACGTTCACACCTCGTCTCCTCGCCCCGGTTGCATCCGGCATGGTCTAGTTATTTAATTTGAGTCCTATGTAATTTTTATTTGAGTCATTTGATGTATTTTCCCTTTTATTTGAGTCTTGTACCTAGGTTAATGAGTCATTTACCTAGGTTAAGTGTCATTAGATTGTTTAGAATGGTTATTGGGCCCAATTCTTTGGGCTAGGCCCAGGGGCCCCCCTACCCCCTTGGTCTTTGGTCATTGTAGTAAGAGTCAGGGACTTTTGTAGAAATGTGGGTTTTCTATATATAGGACCCCATTCCCCCCATTTCAACTAATGAATCAATGAATGAAAATTGCCATTTTGTGAGTTCTAACTTCAGATTTATTGTGGAGTGAATCCATTAGTGAGGTGAGAAGCCTTAGGGAGAGAATCCCACCCATCCCTCTCTTAATCTCTCTCTTCCACTCCCCTTTCTCTCTCCTCCACACCCAATTTCAAAATTTTTCTCTCTCCTCCCCTCCCAACCACCTCCACTCCCCACCTACCCCATTAAAGCCTCTCCCCATTCCCCACAACCCTCTTCAATACCCCACCCCTTCCCAAGACCCCTTCACCAATCCTCATCTCACCTCCCAACCCCCAACTACCCCTCCCACTTTCCCAAGCACCCTTCCCACTATCCCAAGCACCCCTCCACCTCCCTAGGCCATTTGAATTCAATTTTCCACATCCCTCCATAGCTTTGGCCGCCCCTCTCCCCTCCCCTTTGGTTAGGGTCACCCCCCTCTCATCCCCTCCATCTTCCCTTGTTCACCTCCATCACCCCACCCTCTACCATCTAGAGTAAGAGAACCTGCAGAAGACCTGAAGCTTGCAGCAGCGACCCCGACCTCCTCCGGACTTTCCTAGAAGCCCAAGAGCCATCATTGGAAGCGTCTCTCCGTCCTCTTCGGAACGGAGGTGGTCCCATCCCGTTCTGAGTTCGTGATCGCCCAGGGAAGCCATTCTTCCCCAACTGCGCAAAGCCTCCCTGGCAGGAGTTCAGAGCCGGAGTGGAAGCTCGACTGCGACAATCCTGTTGGGAATCTGATCGAGAGTTCTTCTTCAAAAGTCTTCTACTCTGAGTTTTCTTTCATCCTCAGAAAGCAGAGCTCAGTTAGGCATCCGGATCTGGATGTTATCAATTTTCTCCCCCGAGTGTGCGGTTCTGCCTCCACTCAGTCTGCACTGACCCCTCCTCAGTGTTCAGAGCCTTCCGGTCCGCTCCGACAACATTTGGCATCCCCGTCAAGCTCGTGTCGAAGAGGACTCACAGACGGTTCCAACAACTCTAGCGGTGCCTCATTCTGAGTCCGGGAGCGCTGGTGGCAACAACGTCTTCCTGCTGTTGTGATCCTGAAGCTGTCAGAACTGAAGATCTTCCTCCCTGTTCGAGGCTCTGCTTCGGCCAACAACGACCTCTCGAAATTCCGGCAAAATTTGGACGACTTCCCCATCCTCCTACGAAGAATTTTCAGGTAGTTTCGTCCCCAACAAAATTCTGGAGCAGTCACAGCAACTACTTCTTCGACCTTCTGTCAGCACTCACAGAAAGCGAGCAGAGCCGACATCGGTCTCCTTATTGGTTGCGAGTTCGGTTCCACCCCTCCCCGCTTGGCCGGCTGAAGGCCCCTCCCTGTGTGGAGGTAGTTTTAGATGTAATATCAGTTAACCCCCACCCCAAGATCCCCCTCCTGCAAGAGGTGTAGTGTTGTAACAATTTGAGCAGGTCAAGCTACCCCGGCACGGCGTGTGGGGAACCCACGCTTCCCCGCTCGCCCACGTCTCCGAGCGGGACCGGTTTCTTCAAACCGGTCGAGTAAGTGCTCCCCTCCTAGCTCCATTTAGTGCTTGTTCTTTCTAATATTAGTTCATAAACTCCGCTGGCCGTGAATGAGAGCCCGATCCTTAAGCCCCTTTGCTATAAGTGATCACCGTGGAAAAAGAGTGAAGCCGGTGCCCTCGGCACTTTGTCGGCCCCATTGAATTGGGCCTCCACACCTTTGGGGAACAAACTTTGGCCTTGATGGCCCTCTACCAGCAAGGGCCCAGCCCTCACATCCTCCACTTGGCATTGCCAAGTTACCCCGGGTCTTGGGTGAGTGACGGGTGAGCGGCCGCCGTTATCGGCCCGTCTTGATTGCAATTGTGCTTGTTCATTTTGGTCCAAGGGTGTGTCATATCAAATTGGTATCAGATCAAGTTCTATACTTGTCTCTACTAAGTCTTGTCCTAGGGCCATTGCATGCATCACCCTTATCCACTATCATGACTACCTCATACTTGGCATATTCGCCACTCTTAGGCCCATTAGAAGCCTTTGTGTTTGGTGGATCTCGCCCTAGTATATATCTAGAATGGGAGAAGTCCATAGACCAACACTTTGGGAGGTTTACCCTGTCAGGGCTTGTCCAAGTCAACTATGCCAAGAGTTTGCTCTTGCGCCAAGCTAGGAAAGAATGGGAGAACATTGTAGGTTTGAGAGAAGTCAAAGGGGAAGCACCCATTGAATCTTTGGATGAAATGAGGGCCGATCTTAGAAAGATCTACGCACCCCAACCCAAACCTCTTCAACCAACCGATCTTTCACCCCCGACCCCAACTCCGACTCCAACCCAAGAACTTCCCCGACCAAGCCCAACCCAAGTCCACCCATGTTCACCACCCTGAAAGTACCATGCACTGACCATTATCACTCCACCCACCATAGACTATCCTACCCCATTATCCTTGGAAGTTGTGGCCCACACACATACCCAAGTGGAGATGGATGCCAATCCGGATCCACCTCCCACCATAGAGAACATCCTAGAGCCCCCACTTCCACCCACCTCTCCTAGTCCGGGTCCTCATGAGCCGCACACTCTCGCCATGAATGAGTCCATACTCCAATGGCTCAAGCGGGGCCCCACCGTTCCTAGCTCACCACCCTACCTTTCACACTTGGGATATCAAGCCCACATTGTGTCCACCCGGTCTTCCCATGTCACACTTCAAACCTCCTATCGTGTGGAAGACTTAGGGGACTTAGGGGACTGCTTACAATGGCAAGTCTACCTGACCAATATGCTAGCCATAGGACCATTGGAGTCTAGCACCATCTTCCTAGCATACCCCACCACCGGTTCCATCACTTCTATCTACACTAGTGGCCATTATACGAGTGAAATCCTCCTCTTTCTCCTCAAGGATGAGAAACCCATCTTGGCCCACTCCCCACCCATTGAGGTTCCAATTGATTTGATTGACCAACCCACTAGAGACCTTGGCCCAATTACCTTGGAGGATGATGACTCACCATTTGGGAACCTTGGGGACATGGAGTTCCTCTCTCTAGGTAGCCCTTACCATGATCCCTTTGACCCCTTCTAATGGGAGTACGGATACCCATGTGGCCCAACCACCTTACCCACCACCCACCTTTCCCTACTCCAACCCACCGTGATAGATCAAATCCACCCTTTCCTAGACTCGAGTTACACCATGGGAGCCATGACTATGAACAATATACTCCTAGAGATCAAGGAAGTGCCCCACTTCATGATATCCACCTTCCTAGACCCCTTTGATCCATTCCAATGGAAGTCCAAAAGCCCACACATAGGAGACCTCTTTGGCACAAGAGTGCATAAGTCTTGGCATACAACACCACTTGGCATGATTCATAAGTCGGGTCCACTCGTTCATATCACCCACATGTCAAGTAGGATGCATGATTGGTTCATATTCGGGTGTATTGACCCTCCCTCATTTAACATTGGTCATACACATGTCAAAAGCATCTACGGATGTCCGGGTCCCCCGACATTCATCACCACTTTGCATGATAGGTTCACCTACGGGTGTCCCAGCCCACCTAGGCCCACCAAAGTCTACATGACAGCATTGCATGATAAGTCCACATATGGTTGCCCCGGCCCTCCTAATTCCATCAAAGTCTTCTTGGCATCAAAGCACGATTGGTCTACTTTTGGTTGCCCAGGTCCACCCATCACCCCTAGAATGTCAGCATTCACAAAATTGCATGAAAACCTTAGCAAGCACATCAGCAAAAAGAATGAGACTTATAAAAGGCAGGCTGACTCTCATCGACGACACCAAGAATTGCACGTGGGTGACTTTGTGATGGTGAGGATAGAGAGACTCTCCCCAGGAGCCATCTCGAAATTGAGGCCTCGTGGGGCTGGTCCCTTCCAAGTTCTGAGATGCCTTGGCACTAATGCCTATGAGTTAGATCTTCCCGAGGAGTATGAAGTGAGTCTCACATTCAATGTAGCCGACCTAGTGCCATATAAGGGGCCCACGGTGGTACCCAGTGAGAATATTGAGCCTATTCCTCCTATTGAGAGAGCACCCACCTGTGAGGAGAGACCATCAGCCAAGAGAGCCCAGCGTGACCGCATTGAACGAATATTGGATGAACATGTCACTACCACTAGGAGCAAGGTATATGAGCGCTATCTCGGCAGGTGGATAGATCGGTCTCGTTTGGATGACTTGAGGGCAATACCACTTCTACACCCTCCGAGGAGGGAAGGACACTTACTCAACAGAGTCGAGTTCTCTGCACCTCGGGAGTATGATGGGGACATCACCTCCCATGCCCACGTTCACAGCTCGTCTCCTCGCCCCGGTTGCATCCGACATGGTCTAGTTATTTAATTTGAGTCCTATGTAGTTTTTATTTGAGTCATTTGATATATTTTCCCTTTTATTTGAGTCTTGTACCTAGGTTAATGAGTCATTTACCTAGGTTAAGTGTCATTAGATTGTTTAGAATGGTTGTTGGGCCCAATTCTTTGGGCTAGGCCCAGGGGCACCCCTACCCCCTTGGTCTTTGGTCATTGTAGTAAGAGTCAGGGACTTTTGTAGAAATGTGGGTTGCCTATATATAGGACCCCATTCCCCCCATTTCAACTAATGAATCAATGAATGAAAATTGCCATTGTGTGAGTTCTAACTTCAGATTTATTATGGAGTGAATCCATTAGTGAGGTGAGAAGCCTTAGGGAGAGAATCCCACCCATCCCTCTCTTAATCTCTCTCTTCCACTCCCCTTTCTCTCTCCTCCACACCCAATTTCAAAATTTTTCTCTCTCCTCCCCTCCCAACCACCTCCACTCCCCACCTATCCCATTAAAGCCTCTCCCCATTCCCCACAACCCTCTTCAATACCCCACCCCTTCCCAAGACCCCTTCACCAATCCTCATCTCACCTCCCAACCCCCAACTACCCCTCCCACTTTCCCAAGCACCCTTCCCACTACCCCAAGCACCCCTCCACCTCCCTAGGCCATTTGAATTCAAATTTCTCCTTCCCTCCATAGCTTTGGCCGCCCCTCTCCCCTCCCCTTTGGTTAGGGTCGCCCCCCCCCTCATCCCCTCCATCTTCCCTTGTTCACCTCCATCACCCCACCCTCTACCATCTAGAGTAAGAGAACCTGCAGAAGACCTGAAGCTTGCAGCAGCGACCCCGACCTCCTCCGGACTTTCCTAGAAGCCCAAGAGCCATCATTGGAAGCGTCTCTCCGTCCTCTTCGGAACGGAGGTGGTCCCATCCCGTTCTGAGTTCGTGATCGCCCAGGGAAGCCATTCTTCCCCAACTGCGCAAAGCCTCCCTGGCAGGAGTTCAGAGCCGGAGTGGAAGCTCGACTACGATGATCCTGTTGGGAATCTGATCGAGAGTTCTTCTTCAAAAGTCTTCTACTCTGAGTTTTCTTTCATCCTCAGAAAGCATAGCTCAGTTAGGCGTCCAGATCTGGAAGTTATCAATTTTCTCACCCGGGTGTACGGTTCTGCCTCCACTCAGTCTACACCGACCCCTCCTCCGTGTTCATAGCCTACCGGTCTGCTCCGACAACATTTAGCATCCCCGTCAAGCTCGTGTCGAAGAGGACTCACATACGGTTCCGACAACTCTGGCGGCGCCTCATTCTGAGTCCGGGAGCGCTGGTGGCAACAATGTCTTCCTGCTGTTGTGATTCTGAAGCTGTCAGAATTGAAGACCTACCTCCCTGTTCGAGGCTCTGATCCGGCCAACAGCGACCTCTCGAAATTCTGAAAAAATTTGGACGACTTCCCCATCCTCCTACGAAGAATTTTCAGGTGGTTTCGTCCCCAACAAAATTCGGGAGCAGTCACAGCAACTACTTCTTCGACCTTCTGTCAGCACTCACAGAAAGCGGGCAGAACCGACATCGGTCTTCTTATTGGTTGCGAGTTCGGTTCCACCCCTCCCCGCTTGGCCGGCTGAAGGCCCCTCCCTGTGTGGAGGTAGTTTTAGATGTAATATCAGTTAACCCCCACCCCAAGATCCCCCTCCTGCAAGAGGTGTAGTGTTGTAACAATTTGAGCAGGTGAAGCTACCCCAGCGCGGCGTGTGGGGAACCCACGCTTCCCTGCTCGCCCACGTCTCCGAGCGGGACCGGTTTCTTCAAACCGGTCGAGTAAGTGCTCCCCTCCTAGCTCCATTTAGTGCTTGTTCTTTCTAATATTAGTTCATAAACTCCGCTGGCCGTGAATGAGAGCTCGATCCTTAAGCCCATTTGCTATAAGTGATCACCGTGGGAAAAGAGTGAAGCCGGTGCCCTCGGCACTTTGTCGGCCCCATTGAATTGGGCCTCCACACCTTTGGGGAACAAACTTTGGCCTTGCTGGCCCTCTACCAGCAAGGGCTCAGCCCTTATATCCTCCACTTGGCATTGCCAAGTTACCCCGGGTCTTGGGTGAGTGACGGGTGAGCGGCCGCCGTTATCGGTCCGTCTTGATTGCAATTGTGCTTGTTCATTTTGGTCCAAGGGTGTGTCACATCAGAAGCACCCTTGGTAGATGAATGGTTTCAACACGACCGCAGTGAGAAGAAGAACGGTCCAGATTCCACCGCACATCTCCTTGAACGGCTAGTTGGGAACCGCACAAGACCACCACGCCAGGAATTGCAAAAGGGGTCCAACCTCCACCCTTTCCGGCAGGTCAGAAAGGATGGGCCTTGCGTTAGTGTGTTACTGACCTACAAAATAACATTTAGAACACAAAGAAAAACCCGAATTAGAAATGCAAAGTGTAGCAAATGCTCGAACGAAAGGGAATGAACATAAGTAAATTGAATGGAGCATACCTGGGGATTTTTAAACCCCTGGGGGCGTCAAAAACATAGGAGGGTGTGTGATTGATGCATGAGAATGAGAAAATCGTGGAAGAAACGTGGAGAAGACGATGCATGCAAACAAGAGAGAGCGACGGATTAATGAACTAAAGACACAAAATAATGAGATACTCCCTTAAATCGGAGGCCTATATGGACATAGAAGGCTTCCCTCCCTGGTCATAGGTCACTCTAGAATTCGACAGGGCTTCACCGTCGACCAAAAAATCTCCCCCCCCCCCCTTTCAAAGGTAGCCTTTAGGGTCTATTTATAGAGCCTAAGAAGCCAGCCCCGAAATTAGGGTTTTTAGGCATTTCTAGGTCGAGATAATAACAGGGACGTTAAAGATAATTGAATTATCTTTCAACCAGAAGAAATGGCACCAAAAATGACTCAATATTCGCAGAGAAATGGTTAGATGAAGTTAGGGATAAAACCACGGATAGAGAGAGAAAATATGTTAATTCTTTAGGATGCGAGCAGTTAAACAGTCTTACGATAGACCGCTCATCGTGTTGAGCGGCTATCTCTAAACCGTTCATACCTGTCGGTGGAAACTCAAATATAGAGGAATTATCCAACCATTTATCCATTAAACCAACCGAGAACCTCGCCGTTGGACTCTCACAGATGAACGGCTAGGATTGGACCGTTCAACAATAAGAGCGGCGAAAGGCCGACCGCTCTAGACCTGTCGGTGATAAATAGATTAATTTGGTAATTATTTGAGAAAACAACGAAGTGTAGGACTTTGGGGGAAGAACGGCTACAATTAGCCTGTCCATCAGTTTGAACAGCTAATGTGAGACCGCACAAAAGCATGTTGGTGGAAATTCAAAAATTAACCAAAATATTCCACAAATGTATGGACAGTTTATAGGCAACCGCACATAGGTTGAGCGGCCAGGTATGAACCGTACATCTTGCTGGATACTTGAGATCCATGAAAATGCTCGACTAACCAAAATCAAGGCCCATTAAGCCCTGAATTGAAGCAGACTTAGCCAGGGAGGGAGGCTACCCATAAAATTGACCCAGAACGTGCCAGAAAATAGCCCAACGAGTAACGGATAACTCGAGGCATCAACAAATGGGAGTAAGAGAAATGACTCAACTTATCGGCAAAAAATGGGTGTCAACAGTGCCGAGGATCCCTCGACTAATGATAGCATTGTACCCTATCATTCCATGAACCACGGTAAAGTCAGCGAGGAAGGTTACCTCTTTTGGTGCAGTCCCGAACGTGATCAGGAGAGAGATACGCCCTTCCGGGTGGATAGTCGTGCCGGAGAACCCGTACAACGATGTGTGCAATGGCGCGAGTCGTAACACATCCACTGACAGAATCGGCTTCAACAAAAATATCAAATATATATCTATGTTTAATCATCTCTTGTTAATTGGGCTGCATGTTTGGGCCAAATGGGCCAAGTTTCATGTATTGTAGTAATTATGTCCCCAACTATTATGTAAGAGTCTTTTTTTATTTGTGTCTTTTAGTCTTCCTAAGGGAGTTATGAGTGGTAGGAAGTAGGTGTTACGTGAGTTATCTTTTGGTCTTCTTTGTGGAGCCTATAAAAAGGTCATGTAATCTTTGTTTAAGAAAAAAAAGTTGAATAGAATTTTTGGAAAGATATCCTCCGATGTGAGGTCCACACCCTTTCTATCTCTCTTTTCCCCATCTCTTTCCAACTAGGGGTGCGATGCCCCTCTCCCTCCCTCTCCCCTCGGCTGGGTGCGACGCCCAAGTCTTCCTCCCCCTTCCCTTGCTTCTCCATTCTCCCCTCCCTCACATCCACAGGCTTGGCCAGCCCTCCCAAGCCCTTTCCTCCGGCTTCCCTCCCCCCCTCTCTTGTCCCTGTAGCCATAGTCACCCCTCTCCCTCTAAAATTCTTCTTTAAGGCCATGCTCCTGCCCTCCTTCTCTTACTCCCTGTCCCCCTGCTAGCACCTCTCTTCGGTTCCCCCTTAACCCCATATTCTCTCTCTCTCTCTCCCTAACTGCAAGCCTCTCCCTTCTCTCTTCCTCCATCCCCGTTCCACTGCTCTCCCTCACCAATCCTTCGACTACGATCCCAGTAGGCAACCCCCACCCCACCTACGAACGTGAACAGCGCCTCCGGCCCCACTCTCTACACTTCCTACCCACTGAACTTCCTCTCCTCCTGCCATCTACCTTTATCCCAGCGTGAGAGCCCACCCCTCCCCCCCCTTCATCATCCACCTCGGCCACCATGCCGCCTTGCACCGTTCCACCCACCTCCAAGGCCATTCTTGATGTGGCACAGCCCAAAGACCACTAAAGAGGATGATATGACCCTAGGACTTAGACCCGCAAGCATACAAGCACTCAATGATTCTCACAATCGACGATTTTTGCTCACACGGTTCACACGCTCACCCGGTGGGTCCGGGGGATAATGATGAGGGTCCGGGATGGGACCCAATTGTTCTAATGGACTTACAATGCTACGGCTGACTCCAAAGAGTCTAGGATACCCAACTTCGTGGGTGGCTGGCCCGCAAGGCGGGGTTTGGGTGACACTCTCTCACGGTCCGCGGTGGACACTAACAAACTAGCATGCAAATTCGAACTCTCTTCTCACCGCCGACGAGCAATCAAAGCAATACTAAGCTAGCAGGAATAAGGCTACAAAGGGTAGTACCAGAAGCTCACCTGATCGGTGTGAAGACACCGATCCCGTTCGGAGACGAGGGCGCGCCGGGAGGCGAGGGTATGCACCCGATCGCCGCGGCGGTGTAGCTTGACCTGAAAATGTAAAGGGTACAGCACTACTCCTCTCGCAGGAGGGGTGATCTTGGGGTGGGGGTTACACTTAGTACATTCAAAACTACCTCCACGCAGGGAGGGGCCTTCAGCCGGCCAAGCGGGGTGGGGAGAAATGCAAAGGAGATCGAGATTCCGAGCTTCGCCGGTTCTGCCCACCTGCAGGTTTTCTGGACAGTGGATCGGTGTTGTGGCAGCTAAAAATTCCACGAAGCTTGGATTGCGATGAAACCAACGCCAAACGTTTGCCAACTGATAGGGGATGAAGCTTGAATTTTTGGGGAAGCTATGATTCTCAGGGCTGACCGCACCGGTGGCTGGAAGGTGGATGCAGCTCTGGTTGCTGGTCGAGCTCTGTCTGCAACAGCAGGTTGCAGAAGGTACCACGATCGCTCCGGAGCTCCAAACCTGGAACCGCTGGACTCTTTGGAATCTTGGAGGAGTCTTCTTTGCAACAAAACAAACGGGGACGTCTTCTGATGTCGGAGATGAACTGGGTGTCCAGAGAAGTGGACGGAGGTCGGTGCAGACAGTGAGGAGGCAGACCGGCGTGGTTGTGGTAGAAAAATAGTAACTCTGGTTGTCGGATGCCGAACGGGGTTCCGCCTTCTGTTCCTGGACGCTGACAGAGGGAGGAAGAACTTTGTAGAAGACCTTGAAAACTGGTTCCTTCAAGGTTAGCCGTGGGCGAGTCGTCTCTGCAGCTCTGGCTCCGGATCTGAGAGGTTCGGCGCAGTCGGAGAAGAATGGTGATTGCGGACAGCACCGAACTCGGATGCCGACGAAACCACCTCGCCTTGAAGGCTGGCTTGCAGATGATTCTGGAAATGTAGGCCTTGCTCCCTGAGTCGTTGATGGGTGACCGTGGCCTCCTCTGCAAGTTGCTGTAATTCTGTTTCCTGAAGCAGGGTAAGAATGTGAAGAAGAAGATGAGGTGGGGAAGGGGGTGGCCAAGAGAGAAGAAGGGGCAAGATGATTCTAATGGCTATGGGAGGGAAGGTTCAAATTCGAAATTGGCCTTGGAAGTGGTGGGATTTGTGTGGGGAAGTGGGGGAATTGTGTTGGGAGGTGGAAGAGTTGCTTTGGGACAAGGAGGGGAAGTAAATGAAGGGCTATGGGGAAGGGGAGAGCCTTAATGGAGGTGGGTGAGGTAGTGGAGGTGGTTGGGGGTTGGAGTAAGTGAGGGGGGAAGAGGAGAGAGAGGGAGGGTCGAACTCCCCTTGGGGAGAGAGAGAATGAGAGAGAGATTGAGAGATATAGTGAGTAAGAGAGAGAGTTGAGAGATAATAAGAGGTGGTTTTTTTTTCAATATTCATCAAGAGTGACTACAAGTGGAGAGATGGGGCCTATTTATAGGCAACCACTCTTTTCATGACCAAAATGTCCTTGACAATGGACAAAAGACCGAGCATATCCTAGACTCAATCCTATGGGCCCATAACTAAGGACATAAGGCCCAGTTTAAGCAAAATAAGGGAAATGGGCTAGAACCACATGACTCAATAAAGGAAAATACATAAGATAGGACTCAATAAAAGGAAAATACATAAATGACACTGAGAAAATGAAGATAACAAGTGGAGACCATGATCAGACCATATCAAGAGTGTGCAGACGACCAAACTAGAGGGAGTGTCGTGAGATGCCCTCATCAAATTCCCCGGGGTGGGGAGAACTCGACCCTGTCGAGTATGGGTCTGCCTGGCTGTCGTACTGCTCCAACATGCCGGGGTCCAGGCGCATCAAATCCTCTCGACTCACCCATGCATCCTCGATCGGGGGACGGTTCTTCCACCTAACCAGATAGCGCTGATACACCCTGTGCCTTGTAATGATACTCTGCTCATCCAGTATTGCCTCTACCTGCTCTTGTCGGTCTCTCAGGCTAGAAAGTGGAGTCCCTCCGGGGGTGTCTCTCATAAGGGGGGGTAAAGGCTCAAGCTCCTGACTGGGTTCCACCGCGGGGCCTTTGTAGGGTACCAGGTCCGCCACGTTGAAGGTAGGGTGTACCCCATAGCTCTCTGGTAAGTCAAGCTCATAGGCATTGCTGCCAAGTCGTCGTAGAACTCGAAAGGGTCCCGACCCTCGTGCCCTCAACTTGGAGGCAGGCCCGGGAAGGAGCCGCTCCGTCCTCACCATCACCGGATCTCCCACTTGGAATTCATAGTGGCGCCGGTGAGCATCGGCCCGTCTTTTGTAAGCCTCATTGTTTTTCCCTATATGCTTGCGGATATCATCATGCAATTCTTTGATATGCTGTGCAAAGGACTCAGCTGAGACTGACACTCTAGCATGTGAGGGGAGGGGAATGAGATCTGAGGGTTTTCTAGGCCTATACCCATGTACTACCTCAAATGGACTCTTGCCTATGGACCTATTGACAGAATCTTTGTAGGCAAACTCGGCTTGAGATAAGAGGAGATCCCAATTCCCAGGGTGGTCCCCTACAAGGCATCGGAGTAAGTTCCCAAGGCTTCGGTTGACAACCTCAGTTTGGCCATCGGTTTGAGGATGATAGGCAGTGGAGAATTTGAGGAGGGTCCCCATCAAGTGCCATAGAGTCTTCCAAAAATAACTAGTGAATTTCACATCTCTATCGGACACAATAGTCTTAGGTAACCCATGGAGTCGGACTACCTCATCGAAGAATAACCGGGCGACCTTAGAGGCATCAGAGGTCTTGGAACAGGGGATAAAGTGGGCCATTTTTGAGAACCTGTCAACCACTACAAAGATGGAATCATGTTTGCGCAAGGTCTTTGGTAGGCCAAGAATGAAATCCATACTCAAATCTTCCCATGGTCTATCGGGTATGGGTAGAGGTGTGTAAAGCCCGGTGTTTTGTCTTACTTGCTTGGCGGATGCACATATGCGGCATTGTCCCACAATGTGGGCCGCATCCTTCTTGAGACTGGGCCAGTGGAATTGCCTCTCAACCAACTCTATGGTTTTGTGGACCCCAAAGTGACCAGCTAGGCCGCCACTATGTAACTCCCAAACTAGGAAGTCCCTAAGTGAAGTCCTAGGTATGCAAAGTCTATCCCCTTTGAACAGATATCCATCTTGAAGTATGAACCCCTTATACTCCTTGAGTGGTTGGGTAGAAAGGGTGTTGTAGTGGGTCCCAAAGTCGGGGCAATGTGGGTATTCTCCTTTGATCCTCTCAAATCCGGTTACTTCCACTTGGACAGTGGAGAGTAAGGCTACCCGCCTACTCAGTGCATCGGCGGCGCGATTCTCACTACCCATCTTATACTTGAGGACAAAGGTGTAGGCTTGAATGTATTCTACCCATCGAGCATGGCGGGCATTGAGCTTTTGTTGAGTGTTGAGGTATTTCAAAGCCTCATGGTCCGAGAAGATCACAAATTCTTTGGGTAGGAGATAGTGCCTCCAATGCCGGAGGGATTGAACCACGGCATAAAGCTCTTTGTCATATGTGGAGTATCTCGTCCTAGCCTCACAAAGTTTTTCACTAAAGTAGGCTACCGGGTGACCCTCTTGGCTAAGGATACCTCCAATCCCTACCCCGGAAGCATCACATGTGACCTCAAAGACCTTTGAAAAGTCGGGTAGGCAAAGGACCGGGGCTTGGGTCATTTTCTCTTTAAGCTCTAGGAAGGCTTTGGAGGCTGCCCTAGTCCAAACAAATGTGCCTTTCTTGAGGCAATCCGTGATAGGAGTGGTGATAGTGCTAAACCCCCGGATGAATCTCCTATAGAAGGTGGCTAGCCCATGGAAGCTTCGGGCGTCATGAATGGTTTTGGGCTCGGGCCACTCAAGAATAGCTTGGACCTTTTCGGGGTCCATGGATACTCCTTGGGATGAGACAATAAATCCTAGGAAGGCTAGTTGATTGGTCAAGAAATGACACTTCCCGGGATTGGCAAAGAGACTCTCTTTCCTAAGGATGGTGCACACTTGTTTGAGGTGATCGAGGTGGGCTTCCTTGGATTGGCTATATATGAGGATGTCATCAAAGTAGACAACTAGAAAGATGCCAATGAAGGGCCGGAGGACCTCGGTCATGAGACGCATGAAGGTACTTGGTGCATTAGAAAGGCCGAAAGGCATAACAAGCCATTCATAGAGACCGTCTTTAGTTTTAAAGGCGGTTTTCCACTCGTCCCCGGGCCTAATGCGGACTTGGTGGTAGCCACTTTTGAGATCAATTTTGGAGAAGATGGTGGCTCCCGCTAGCATGTCTAGCATGTCATCAAGCCGAGGGATGGGGAACCTATATTTGACCGTTATCTTGTTGACGGCTCGGCTATCTACACACATGCGCCAAGTCCCATCCTTTTTGGGTGTAAGAAGAGCCGGGACGGCACAAGGGCTTTTGCTAATTCGGAGGAAGCCCTTCTTGATGAGTTCTTCAATCTGCCTCCGAAGCTCGGCATGCTCGGTGGGGTTGAGTCGGTAGTGTGGGAGGTTGGGCAAGGTAGCCCCGGGCACGAGGTCGATGGCATGTTGCACATCTCTCATAGGTGGTAGTTTGTCCGGAAGCTCCTCGGGAAATACATCATGGAAGTCCTTAAGGAGTTGATGAATTTCTAGGGGGTGTGGGTCGGTTGGGGTGGATTCCCCTAGACAAATGACAATGGCACATACTTGATCCCCTTGGTTGACTTCTTCCTCAAACTCTTTCCTAGTGACAAGGTGTAGGCTCCTAGGAGGCTCTTTGATGTTACTAGGACTAGGACTTGATGGGGTGGGGTTTGTTGGTGTTGGGATGGGGGGAAGGGTAGTGGGTCCCTCAAGGGAGGGAGAGGCCTTCTTAGGTAGAGTGCGGGGTGGAGATGGGTTGAGTTGGATCTTCTTCCCCTCATGAATGAAGATGCAAGCGTTGGTTCTTCCTAAGAAGGTGGCATCTACATCGTAGATCCAAGGCCGTCCTAAAAGGATACTCCCAACTTCCATTGGAAGGATATCACACCACACTTGGCCTTGATAGGATTGGAATGTAATTGGGACAAGGCAACGGGCACTAACGGGTATGGAGGTGGTATCAATCCATGCTACCCTATATGGGTGGGGATGTGGGGAGGTGGTAAGGCCCAAAAGTTTGACGGTGTCGGGTGACACCACATTCACACTACTTCCATTATCCAAGATGACCTTCCTAACATGGCTCCCCATCCTTATGTAGGTATAGAATATGGTGTTTCTCCTCCAATCATGCTCTTGGTTTTGGGTGAGGGTGCATCTAACCACTCCTAGGTGGGAGTCGGTGGGTGGAGGAGGTTGTTCTTGGTTGCTTTCCATGTAGTGGTTCTCATACTCCTCCTCCCATTCAAGAGAGGGTTCATATACCTCAATCTCTCCTTCAAATTCAGCTTGGGGTTGGGGGTTGGTCTCCTCTATGAGTAAGTTTGATGCTCCCTTGGTAGGGCATTGATTGGCAAAGTGTCCATACCCATAACACCTAAAGCATTGCTGCCCACTTTGATGGTTTGGGGTCACCTTAGTGTGAGGGAGAGTGGGTGTCGAATTGGGCCTATTGGGAGTTGTGTTTAGGGGCCCACTTGCGGGGCGGAATGGTGGATTGGCATTAGGAGGGGTGACCCGTGTGGGAGGAGTTCCCATGGGTGTAGGAAGGAGACCTCTTTAGGGTGGTGGAGGGTTGGCCCGAGGTGCCATGGCTCTAGGGTCCATTCCCCGAGGGGGAACCATTCGCGTGTACCGAGAGAATTTCTCGGCATCCCGAGCTACTTGGTAGGCTTGCTCTAAAGTTGTTACTTGACGCATGAATAGTTCCTTTTTGATATGGAATTGAAGCCCATTCCTAAAGCGGGAGAGTGTGACGGAGGGGTCCTCTTGGACTCCACATTTGAGGAGGTAGTAGTCAAACTTTTCAATGTATTCCATAACGGTCTTTCCTTCTTGAGTCAAGGCTTGCCATTCATCTAAGAGGTTTTGATGGTAGGAGGGTGGGACATATTTGAGTTTGAGTTGGTCTTTCATGGCCCCCCATGTGGTGATTGGAACTTCCCTCCTAACTATCCTTAAGGCTTCAACATTCATCCAATGAGTCTTGGCAAGTTTGGTTAATTGCATCTTTGCAAGTCGGACTTTCCTATCCTCGGTCATTGGGTACCAATCAAAATATTGATCCATGGCTGCCTCCCAATCTAAGTAGATGCTCGGATGATGAGATCCATCAAAAGTGGGAGCATCGACTTTCACAAGTCTCATTAGTTGGTCATCCGGGTTGTCCCGGGGAGGCCTCTCATTCCTTCTAGGGGGTGGGTCCCTTTCCGGTTCGGGAGGGGGGTCAAGGTTGAGTCCTCCTATGGCTGGCTCCACATGTGGAGGGGGATCTCTCCTATCTCCTTCCCTTGGAATAGGTCTATTTTCCTCAAGTTGTTCAAGCCGGGCCGTAATACCGTCAAGCCTTCCCATAATTTCGGTCATGTAGTCCACAAGAAACCTCATTTGGTCGGGAAGCTCATGCTCATTGTGAGGGGGATTTCCTTGGGGATTGGGATTCATGGTGTTATTGGAAGAAGATGGATTGCCTTGATAATGAGTTCCACTACGGGTGGTCATGCAAGGTTGGGTGGGCTATGCAAGGGTGTGCGAATGCACCTAAGAAAGACTTAGTGTGACCCAAGACTAGACTTGTAAGGACAAGCCTATGACCGCTCTGATACCACTTGATGTGGCACAGCCCAAAGACCACTAAAGAGGATGATATGACCCTAGGACTTAGACCCGCAAGCATACAAGCACTCAATGATTCTCACAATCGACGATTTTTGCTCACACGGTTCACACGCTCACCCGGTGGTTCCGGGGGATAATGATGAGGGTCCGGGATGGGACCCAATTGTTCTAATGGACTTACAATGCTACGGCTGACTCCAAAGAGTCTAGGATACCCAACTTCGTGGGTGGCTGGCCCGCAAGGCGGGGTTTGGGTGACACTCTCTCACGGTCCGCGGTGGACACTAACAAACTAGCATGCAAATTCGAACTCTCTTCTCACCGCCGACGAGCAATCAAAGCAATACTAAGCTAGCAGGAATAAGGCTACAAAGGGTAGTACCAGAAGCTCACCTGATCGGTGTGAAGACACCGATCCCGTTCGGAGACGAGGGCGCGCCGGGAGGCGAGGGTATGCACCCGATCGCCGCGGCGGTGTAGCTTGACCTGAAAATGTAAAGGGTACAGCACTACTCCTCTCGCAGGAGGGGTGATCTTGGGGTGGGGGTTACACTTAGTACATTCAAAACTACCTCCACGCAGGGAGGGGCCTTCAGCCGGCCAAGCGGGGTGGGGAGAAATGCAAAGGAGATCGAGATTCCGAGCTTCGCCGGTTCTGCCCACCTGCAGGTTTTCTGGACAGTGGATCGGTGTTGTGGCAGCTAAAAATTCCACGAAGCTTGGATTGCGACGAAACCAACGCCAAACGTTTGCCAACTGATAGGGGATGAAGCTTGAATTTTTGGGGAAGCTATGATTCTCAGGGCTGACCGCACCGGTGGCTGGAAGGTGGATGCAGCTCTGGTTGCTGGTCGAGCTCTGTCTGCAACAGCAGGTTGCAGAAGGTACCACGATCGCTCCGGAGCTCCAAACCTGGAACCGCTGGACTCTTTGGAATCTTGGAGGAGTCTTCTTTGCAACAAAACAAACGGGGACGTCTTCTGATGTCGGAGATGAACTGGGTGTCCAGAGAAGTGGACGGAGGTCGGTGCAGACAGTGAGGAGGCAGACCGGCGTGGTTGTGGTAGAAAAATAGTAACTCTGGTTGTCGGATGCCGAACGGGGTTCCGCCTTCTGTTCCTGGACGCTGACAGAGGGAGGAAGAACTTTGTAGAAGACCTTGAAAACTGGTTCCTTCAAGGTTAGCCGTGGGCGAGTCGTCTCTGCAGCTCTGGCTCCGGATCTGAGAGGTTCGGCGCAGTCGGAGAAGAATGGTGATTGCGGACAGCACCGAACTCGGATGCCGACGAAACCACCTCGCCTTGAAGGCTGGCTTGCAGATGATTCTAGAAATGTAGGCCTTGCTCCCTGAGTCGTTGATGGGTGACCGTGGCCTCCTCTGCAAGTTGCTGTAATTCTGTTTCCTGAAGCAGGGTAAGAATGTGAAGAAGAAGATGAGGTGGGGAAGGGGGTGGCCAAGAGAGAAGAAGGGGCAAGATGATTCTAATGGCTATGGGAGGGAAGGTTCAAATTCGAAATTGGCCTTGGAAGTGGTGGGATTTGTGTGGGGAAGTGGGGGAATTGTGTTGGGAGGTGGAAGAGTTGCTTTGGGACAATGAGGGGAAGTAAATGAAGGGCTATGGGGAAGGGGAGAGCCTTAATGGAGGTGGGTGAGGTAGTGGAGGTGGTTGGGGGTTGGAGTAAGTGAGGGGGGAAGAGGAGAGAGAGGGAGGGTCGAACTCCCCTTGGGGAGAGAGAGAATGAGAGAGAGATTGAGAGATATAGTGAGTAAGAGAGAGAGTTGAGAGATAATAAGAGGTGGTTTTTTTTCAATATTCATCAAGAGTGACTACAAGTGGAGAGATGGGGCCTATTTATAGGCAACCACTCTTTTCATGACCAAAATGTCCTTGACAATGGACAAAAGACCGAGCATATCCTAGACTCAATCCTATGGGCCCATAACTAAGGACATAAGGCCCAGTTTAAGCAAAATAAGGGAAATGGGCTAGAACCACATGACTCAATAAAGGAAAATACATAAGATAGGACTCAATAAAAGGAAAATACATAAATGACACTGAGAAAATGAAGATAACAAGTGGAGACCATGATCAGACCATATCAAGAGTGTGCAGACGACCAAACTAGAGGGAGTGTCGTGAGATGCCCTCATCAATTCTTCACACCCAGCCAGCCACGCCCATGAGCGCTACTCACCCCTGCCGTTCTTGCCCACCACAAACCCAACCGTCGAGCTCCCATGCCCCCCCCCAAGTTCTAGTCGTATCCTGCCGTCCATCGGCCACCGCTCTTTCCCGTCAACCTCAGTTGCGACACCCTGCACCACTGGCAGGAATAAGAAGCAGCGTCAACGGTCTTCACCAGCCGCATCCGCCCCTTCCTCGGCGACGCCATCGCCACCACCGGCCCTTCGTCGGCTACTGTGAGCCCCTGCCAAGCCACACGATGAGCATGGCACTCCGCCATGCAACCCACATCTAGTTCATCTCCAGCCGACGTCACCCATGGCCCAAGCACGTCGCAGCATTCCCGCCGCCCGTCTGCATCACCATCGTTCTAGAAATACCAGAAATCAGGTTATCAACTGCCACCCCTTCACTTCCACATGTTGTCCACTTCTTTGTGGCCCCAAGAGCCATCTAAGGTAGATCCCAGCACCCTCCCACTCTCACATACCTTCTCCACCCCTCATACAACCATTAAAACCCTGCACATAAGCCTCCTCAGACGTCCATGGCGTTCGGGTCTAAAAATAGAGTCCCATTTTTGAGTTCTGTCCCGTCAGGCAAGACAGATGGGTTCACCCACCCACACACTGGGTCGACCCACCTCCCTCCCAGATTCATACACCCTGCTGCAGGTAGACTTGATCGACCCCCCCCCCCTCACCCTGGGTCGACCCTCCCTCTTTCCAGAACGCCTAAACCTAGTAAAACCCGCCCATACCCTGCCCAACATCCACCTAACTTGATATCCATTCATCTCCAACTCTCACACCGCTCTTTTAGCCTCTTCTAAACCTGCAGAACCCCCACACATCTCTCTCCCATCTTCGAAACCTATGAGGTTATGTCCAACAAGTGTGATCACTTTGGAAAGCCAAGAACAGATCATGTTGCATGGTATATAGCCACGGGTCTTGCAAGATATGATGGAGAATAGTTGGCAACACACAGGAGAATTATCAATCCGGCCTTTCATGAAGCGAAATTGAAGCTCGTGTTGTCAGTAGTTTCCGCTTGTTGTATTTAGCTAGTGAGCAGATGGGAGAAGTTGTATGATCTAGAGGAATCATGCGAACTAGATGTTTGGCCAGAGCTTCAAAATGTCACCAAAGATGTCATATTTCCCGCGGCATTTGGAAGTAGTTTTCAAGAAAGGGAGACGCATTTTCAAGATCCGAGAAGAGATAGCTGAGCTAGTTACCCAGTCTCTTAAGAAATTGTTTCTTCCACGTTATAGATATCTTCCCACCAAGAAGAACCTCAGAATGAGAGAAATGGCTGAAGAGGTAAATGGTCTCCTGAGAGACGTTATTATGAGGAGGGAGAAAGTCACACAGTCAGGGAATGCCATCCGAGATGGTTTATTGGACAAACTCTTAGAATCCATTCTAACCCACATTCTGGAAATTGGATCCTGATAGCATGTCATATGAAGGATTGTCAGCACCAGAAAATGCGTACCGATAGCACTGCCCTCTCAGAAGAAGAATATCACATGCCTGGAGGTTCCGTTCCACATCAAATGGTATCAGAGCAAGTCGTCTGGTTTGTCCAAACAAGCCGGGGTCCTGCAGTTCGAGATTCAAGAATCAAGGTTCGAGGCCGAACCTTCTCCAAGTGGAAGGGTTTGACGGAATCGGCTTCAACAAAAATATCAAATATATATCTATGTTTAATCGTCTCTTGTTAATTGGGCTGCATGTTTGGGCCAAATGGGCCATGTTTTATGTTTTGTAGTAATTATGTCCCCAACTATTATGTAAGAGTCTTTTTTTATTTGTGTCTTTTAGTCTTCCTAAGGGAGTTATTAGTGGTAGGAAGTAGGTGTTAGGTGAGTTATCTTTTGGTCTTTTTTGTGGAGCCTATAAAAAGGTCATGTAATCTTTGTTTAAGAAAAAAAAAGTTGAATAGAATTTTTGGAAAGATATCCTCCGATGTGAGGCCCACATCCTTTCTATCTCTCTTTTCCCCATCTCTTTCCAACTAGGGGTGCGATGCCCCTCTCCCTCCCTCTCCCCTCGGCTGGGTGCGACGCCCAAGTCTTCCTCCCCCTTCCCTTGCTTCTCCGTTCTCCCCTCCTTCACATCCACAGGCTTGGCCATCCCTCCCAACCCCTTTCCTCCGGCTTCCCTCCCCCCCTCTCTTGTCCCTGCAACCACAGTCACCCCTCTCCCCCCCTCTCCCTCTAAACTTTATCTGTAAGGCCATGCTCCTGCCCTCCTTCTCTTACTCCATGTCCCCCTACTAGCACCTCTCTCCGGTTCCCCCTTAACCCCCTATTCTCTCTCTCTCTCCCCAACTGCAAGACTCTCCCTTCTCCCTTCTCTCTTCCCCCATCCACGTTCCACTGCTCTCCCTCACCAATCCTTCGACTACGATCCCAGCAGGCAACCCCCACCCCACCTACAAACGTGAACCGAGCCTTCGGCCCCACTCTCTACACTTCCTACCCACTGAACTTCCTCTCCTCCCGCCATCTACCTTCATCCCAGCGTGAGAGCCCTCCCCTCCCCCCCTTCATCATCCACCTCGGCCACCTTGCCACCTTGCACCGTTCCACCCACCTCCAAGGCCATTCTTCACACCCAGCCAGCAACGCCCATGAGCGCTACTCACCCCTACCGTTCTTGCCCACCACAAAGCCAACCGTCGAGCTCCCATGCCCCCCCCAAGTTCTAGCTGTATCTTGCCCTCCATCGGCCACCGCTCCTTCCCGTCAACCTCAGTCGCGACACCCTGCACCGCTGTAGGAATAACAAGCAGCGTCAACGGTCTTCACCAGCCGCGTCTGCCCCTTCCTCGGCGACGCCATCGCCACCACCGGCCCTTCGTCGGCTACTGTGAGCCCCTGCCAAGCCACACGATGAGCATGGCACTCCGCCATGCAACCCACGTCTAGTTCATCTCCAGCCAACGTTGCCCAGGGCCCAAGCACGTCGCAGCGTTCCCGCCGCCCATCCGCGTCACCACCGTTCTAGAAAGACCAGAAATCAGGTTATCACCTGCCACCCCTTCACTTCCACATGTTGTCCACTTCTTTGTGGCTCCAACAGCCATCTAAGGTAGATCCCAGCACCCTCCCACTCTCACATACCTTCTCCACCCCTCATACAACCATTAAAACCATGCACATAAGCCTCCTCAGACGTCCGCGGCGTTCGGCTCTGAAAATAGAGTCCCGTTTTGGAGTTCTGTCCCGTCAGGCAAGACAGATGGGTCGACCCACCTCCCTCCCAGATTCATACACCCTGCTGTAGGTAGACTGGGTCGACCCCCCCCCCCCTCACCCTGGGTCGACCCTCCCTTTTTCCAGAACACCTAAACCTAGTAAAACCCGCCCATACCCTACCCAACATCCGCCTAACTTGATATCCATTCATCCCCAACTCTCACACCCCTCTCCTAGCCTCTTCTAAACCTGCAGAACCCCCACACATCTCTCTCCCATCTTAGAAACCTATGAGGTTCTGTCCAACAAGTGTGATCACTTTGGAAAGCCAAGAACAGATCCTGTTGCATGGTATATAGCCACGGGTCTTGCAAGATATGATGGAGAATAGTGGGCAACGCACAGGAGAATTATCAATCCGGCCTTTCATGAAGAGAAGTTGAAGCTCGTGTTGTCAGTAGTTTCCGCTTGTTGTATTGAGCTAGTGAGCAGATGGGAGAAGTTGTATGATCTAGAGGAATCATGCGAACTAGATGTTTGGCCTGAGCTTCAAAATGTCACCAAAGATGTCATATTTCCGGCGGCATTTGGAAGTAGTTTTCAAGAAAGGGAGACGCATTTTCCGGATCCGAGAAGAGATAGCTGAGCTAGTTACCCAGTCTCTTAAGAAATTGTTTCTTCCACATTATAGAGATCTTCCCACCAAGAAGAACCTCAGAATGAGAGAAATGGCTGAAGAGGTAAATGGTCTCCTGAGAGACGTGATTATGAGGAGGGAGAAAGTCACACAGTCAGGGAATGCCATCCGAGATGGTTTATTGGACAAACTCTTAGAATCCATTCTAACCCACATTCTGGAAATTGGATCCTGATAGCATGTCATATGAAGGATTGTCAGCGCCAGAAAATGCGTACTGACAGCACTGCCCTCTCAGAAGAAGAATATCACATGCCTGGAGGTTTTGTTCCACATCATCCATACCCATGAGTATAAGACAGTCGTACGCAATAACATCGGGTCCACTTCCATTATCTACCAGAATGCGACGCACATTACATTGGTTGATGGTGGCTGAAACCACCAGAGCATCAGAATGGAGCGTAGTGACGCCTTCCAGGTCATCCTCAGAGAAAACTATGGGGTCTCCTAGATGACCCGAGGGGGAGAGCTCCCTTTGGGTGCCATCTCTGTGGTCCGCCGTGTTGATAGCCGTCGCGTACTGTCGCCTCCTGCTCAGGCTATCACCCCCCGCGGCGGGCCCCCTAGAGATCATCATGATCTCCTTCCCGTTGGGCCGGTTGTCGATCGGGGGACGTGTCTTCTGTCACCTTTCGGCGGCCTTGGCGAGGAACTTGTCGAGGAGCCCTTTACGGATGAGGTCCTCAATGGCATCTCTCAAGTTGATGCAGTCAGTGGTGTCGTGACCATGGTCTCGATAGAAGTGGCAGTACTTCTTCTTGTTTCTTGAATTTGGATCAGACTTCATCCGCGGGGGCCACTTGAGGAATGGCTCCTCACGGATCTCCATCAAGATCTGGTCGGGTGGGGCTGTTAGGGGCGTATAGTGGCGGTAGCGACCCCTTTCCTTCTCGGGGCGGTCGTGCCGAACCCCGTCACGTCGCTCCCATTTACTCCGGCCCTCTCGTGGTTGGTCGGGGGCTCTCTTTCGGTCGGGCTGGTCAATCCCGACCACGCGGTGCAAGGCCACGGTGTTCTCCTCACAGTGTGTGTGCTTCTAGGCTAGCGCAAGAAGGCCTGGAAGGGTCGTCGGGGCTTCGACTCCAAGCGCGCGCTGGAGGATGTGGTCCCGCGTCCCCTAGGTGAGTGCCGTGGTGGCGATGCCGACGTCGAGGTGTGGAATGCGGAGTGCCTCCGCGCGGAAGCGGGAGATAAAGTCCCACAGCGTTTCTTCCTTCCCCTGCCTAAGAGCGAGCAGGGTTACAGCAGATTTGGCTACCTTTCGGCAGCCCACGAAATTCTCCTTGAACAGCTTTCTGAGCTGCTGGAAGGAATATATCATCCCGGTCGGTAGGGACTCGAACCATGCTCGGGCGTTCTCCCGGAGAGTCGTGACAAACGTCAAGCATTTTACGATATCCGAGGCCCGGTGAAACACGAGGTGGGACTCGAAGCCATGCAAGTGTTCGGCTGGGTCAGTGGTGCCATCGTAGGAGCTGAATGACGGTAGCTGGAGCTTTGGCGGGATAGGGGCTTCCATGATTTCCCTGGAGAAGGGAGCGTTGAAGTCCAGGTCATCATCGAAGAGGCCGCGATTCTTGGCGGCCAGGAGGACGTCATCTAGGTACCGGACCTTGTCCTCTATCTCGTCGAACCGTTGGAGCCGATGGTCCATATCTGGGTTAGAATGAAGTGGGCTGCGTACCTTGGGTGTAGGTACACTACGTGACCATCGGGTCCTTGCGACGGAGGCTTGGGATGCCTCCCGTACTTGCCGGAGGTTTTCTCCGGTCTGGCCTCCTTCGCCCTCCCATCGTTCACGTGGGGCATATTGGGGCCTCACTCTCTGGTCCCGAAGCTCTCGGCAGAATTCTGTTAAGGCCCGGACCTCTTGGCGGAGCTCATCTAGGTCACCCGGGGTGACCTCTTATCGGGGGTGAGCGGAGGAAGCTTCATGTGATCCCCAGCGAGAGTGGGGTCCCTGGTGGGAGCCTTGCCACTGGTTGCTGGTGTTACGGAGGCTTCCACGGGGCGCCATAGCCTTTTGCTCTGATTCCCACAGATGGCGCAAAGAAGTGTAGCGGCAAGAAAATGGTTCCTATGCCACGTACCACCTTCTCTATTTATTTGTTGGGGGAGTCATCTCGCGCCCGTGGAGGCCTGCAAAGACCAAGAAACCAAAGAGGCGTCAGAAGGAGTCCCGGGTGTTACCCTAGGGGACAATCCTATGATGCTTAAGTCAGCAAGGGATCAATGAGCAATAGAGAAGAGCGAAGTAAGAGAGAAGTAGAGTTCGTAGTTGACGATCCGAGAGGCGTGTAGGTCCTCTGCACGCGTGCTCGCCGCTCCCAGTGGGTACTCGGAGAGTGCTCGCTGGGTGGTAAGGCCGTGTAGGAGGAGGATTCTCTTTGGGCGTAGCGGGTAGCCTCTCTGTCATCGTGGCAGGTCTGGTTGCTCTATTCTGAGTAGGAAGCTCTTATGACAGAAGTATCCACCATGTCTCTTCTCTTCTGTCGATGTCCCTTTTATATGGGTTGTCCTGGAGCAAGGGACCTCATCCCTTGAAAGAGAAGGGTCCGCTTAGTAGAGTAACGTTCCCCCGCTATATTGGCGGGAGTTTCCCGTTGGGGGGCGATAGCCTCGGCACCGGCCGGTCCCTAGGCGAGTCTTACGGCGCTCAGGGCGCGTGCTCGCCGGTTACGGGGTCAAGGCCGACGTCGTGGGGGCAACGGTCGATCATCAGAGTGTCCTCCGGCGAGAACTACGCTTCCCCTTACTGTAGTATCTAATGTCGGGTCGGATTGGGCCGCTTCTTGGTGGGCCACATATGTTGGTGGCGCGCTCATCAAGAGCTCTTCTGGCATGGGCTGGTCATTACTGGGCCGAATGTGAGCCAAATTGGATTTACCCTCCTCAGTTCTGAAATAAATATATGTTGTAGCTCTTTGAGTCTAGTTTCCCACGGTATCAATTTTGCCTCGATCCGACACCGGATCTGGGCGCAACAATTATTTTCATGGAGGCGCGCAATTCTATCCCGAGAATAGGCCAGCAGATCAGTTCGCCGGCTAATTCCTGTAAAATACGCCAGCTCATATTCGACGATCGCCGCTCCTGGAGATCTATCGGCAACCCCTCAGCAGCGTCCCAGCCAGCCACTGCAGCAAGGAGATGCCCGGGCACCACCGTCCTAGCAGTCAGACCCACCTTCTGTCCCACGGGCCCGTAGAACCTAGCCGGACCAACAGCCCATCTCCTGCCCGAGAGCCTTCCGGATTGCTACCCGTTAACCTGAGGTTACTACTCCCGGGTCCCACGTGTAGCCCTTTACCTCCCTGTGTGGAGTGGGCAATTAAATTCACTGCTGTAATTATTTATTTACTGTACACCGGGAGTACGAGTTTCGGCTGGGGTCAGCTTCCCCACTCCCGGAGCGTGGAGGTATCGTGTTCGCTCCCTACTTCGGCATTTTGCTTGCTTCGTATATCTTCATATGCCACTGCTAGAGTGATAGGAACTTAGCTCGTTTTACTTTTATCATCACTGTGAGAGTGAGTGAGTGGAACCCGTCCCGTGACTCGATCCGAGCATGCAGAAAAGCCGATACCCGAGACTCATTGCCGGTTCCTCAACCGCACAGATCCACGCATTTCACTCGCTTAGGGACGTCTGCGAGCTAGAGTCCCAGGTTCGCATCCCGTCCCGCATCACCTGGGCGCAGAGAAGAGCCAGTGGGCTCATGGAATATGATTCTGGGAGATGAAGGCGGCCTTCTAGAGACTGTCTAGAAGAATGAAACGGTCACACTGTGACCACTTGAGAGATTGAAACGATCGTCGAGAGACCGTTTACCTGTAGATGCCAGAATTACCCGTAAACCTGTCCTTGCACACATACCTAAACATAAAACAGGTTAGATCTATTTTAGGCTTAACCCCTTGCCTGCAGCAAGTTAGGGAATGACCAATCCTTGATTTTTGGTCAAGGGATGAAGCCTTATTAAATAGGTGAAAATAACACATGAGAATGTGATGCATGCCATGAAATATAGGGGAACTATGTGACAATTTTGAAAATATATTTATTTTGTAACTTTCGAAGATATTTGATTTTTTTTGGACTTTTAGAAATGCCTGATTCTTTTGGATTTTTCAAATATTTGATTTTTGGCTTTTTGAGATATATGATTTTTTTTGGATTTTTGAAATATCTAATTTTTTGAATTTTTGAGATATCTGATTTTTTTAATTTTTGAAAAAAAAATGGATTTTTGAAATATCTAATTTTTTTGGATTTTTTAAATTTTTTTAGATTTTTGAAATATCTAATTTTTTTGTATTTGTGAAAAAAAATTGGATTTTTGAAATATCTAAATTTTTTTGGATTTTTGAAACATCCAATTTTTTTTATATTTTTGAACCAGTTCAAACCCGACGACGGGAGACCCGCATAACTCATTAGGGGCTTCTCAAGTACAACGTGCATTATGGGTGACCATCCATGGCCAAGGTCCAATTTCACTTAACGGTGCCTCTGCTAAGGCCATACCCGGGGTACGATCCAGTCCTTTGAAATCAAAAGAGAATTTGAAAGGAAAGTCGAGGATAGGTATAGAGATTTTTAGGGCTTGAGTTCTTCTCGTGACAACCCCTTTTCAAGAGATTCGGTCTGTTGCGCCGGGGCTTTGCGTCCGTCATCGAACCTTCATCCGCTCTAAGCACGCGTACGACTGGGCTCATGATGTCTCGCGGGGAAACTATACTGCGACTCTTGCCATACCTAGTTTCATTCTTCGGAGCAGTTAGACTTTTGAGCTTCGAGCTTTTGAGTGAGCTTTTAGCTTTTACCTTGATTTTTGCCCCTTTTCTTTTACTTTCTTTCTTTCTTTTCTTTTATGAATGCAGAATTAGGTCATAACGGACTGCCCCTATTTGAGACCTCTTTTGTATAGGGGTGTCTAGATCGGTCCTCGCCCCCCTTATTCACCACTTGCCCCTATATTCAGCCAAAGAGGGAAAAAAATAAGGACTTTTACTTTCCCTCAAGTATGGCCAAAGGAGAAAGGGTGCTGCGTAAAAAGAGGAAAGCCCAACCTCGGAGGTCGTGCAGTGTGTGAGTGTTGTGTTAGGAATCTCCTTTCATGATCAGAGAGAGGAACACCCCACAACCAGGCCGTTGCTAGCTCGACTCTAAGGATAAAAGCGTTTGAAGTACAATTCATTCCACGTATAAGATAATTCTTCGCCCTCCGCATTGATTAAACGGTATGCGTTCCCAGGATAAACTTCTTTGATTACAAACGGACCCTCCTAGTTGGGTTGCAGCTTAGGCCTGGGACCTCTTGATCTAATGAATTTGCACTTCAAAATCATATTACCCACTTGGAATTTTCTTTCGATGACCTTCTTTGAAAATGACGCAAGACACGCTTCTGGTAAACGGAGACGTGATTGGCCGCATTAAGTCTCTTCTCGTCCAAGAGTTCCAACTGGACTAGCAACGCCTCTCGACGTTCATCGAGATAAAGTTCCTTATCTAGCTGCACTTTTAGGGAAGGGATCAAAATCTCATACGGGAGTACTGCCTCCATCCCATAAGTGAGAATAAAGGGAGTTTGTCCCGTGGGAGTACGGACGGAGGTGCGATAAGCCCATAGAGCTTCTATTAATTTATCGGCCTAATCAGCGAATTTATGCGACTCGCATGTTTTCTTGATGATTTTAAGAAGAGTCTTGTTGGGGGCCTCAACTTGGCCGTTGCCTTGGGGATAGTATGGTGATGAATGATGCAATGAAATGTTGAATTTCTTACAGAGGTCCTGGAGTTCTTGTGACACGAATTGAGGTCCATTGTCGGTGATGATGTCGCTTGGCACTCCAAACCGTGAAATGATGTTCTTGAGGATGAAGCGGCAAACTGTGGTAGCCTTGATTTCCGCGTATGATTCGGCTTCGGCCCACTTGGTGAAATACTCCGTAGCAGTGAGGATGAAAGATTTCGATTTGGTTTGGGAGTTTGGATCACCTAGTGGGCCTACAATATTAAAAGCCCACATGGAGAATGGCCAAGGAGCAGAAAGAGGATGGAGAGATGAACCAGGAGCATGAATCTTGTCGGCATGGAGTTGGCATTGGAGACACCTACGGACATAGGTGGAACAATCTTCTTCTAGGGTTGGCCAGTAATTGCCTTGCCTAAGAATCATCTTCGCCAAGGCCTAACCATTGACATGCCCTCCACACTCACTCGAGTGAGCTACTTCAACAACTTTCCAAGCCTCATCGTCACCTAAACACCTCATAAGAACTCCATTAAGAGCACGCCTATATAATTCTCCCGCAATGATTGTGTATCTGGAGGTGACTCTCCTAATGGCCTTGCGCTGCTCGACGTTAGCTGATTCTAGGAATGACCCATCCCTGCAATATTGCACGATTTCATGATACCAAGCCAATTCCTCTTCTTCTAATATCTCCTTGAGCTCTATTAATGATACTTCTTTCAAATCCTCCTTCTCAGCCTTCTTCTCTACATATTTCCAAAGGTTGTCAAACCAGGGGTCCTGAAGAGAAGGAGTATCTAACCGCTGGACCAGAATGGTCTCAGTGGCGCGACTAAGGGGGAAGGAGAGGGAAGAAGCGAGCGATGCGAGTGCATCGCCAAGAATATTCTGTGATCGAGGTGTATGAATGTAAATCAGCTTGCGGAATTTCTTAGCCAAGAGCGTGACCAAATCTTGATAGGTCTTGAGCTTAGGGTCACGGGTGCGATAGGTAGAGAGAACCTGGTGCAGCACCAACTGAGAATCTCATATAATGTTCAAGTATCGTGCGCCTAGGACATAGGCGTGCTTCAATCCAGCAAGGAGAGCCTCATACTCGGCTATATTATTGGTAGCAGGAAAAGAGAGTTGGTAGGCAATGGGAATAGTCACTCCCTTCGGAGTGAGGAGAACAGTGCCGATCCCTCGGCCCTAAGAATTGAGTGTACCATCAAAGTGCAGCGACCAGAAAGGGTGATGAGTGAACACGGCCAGGTGTTCATTAGGGAACTCATCCTAAATAGAATATGTACAAGGGATAGGTAAGTGAGCAAGATGTTCAGCGATAGCAGATCCCTTGATTGCTTTCTGAACGACGAAGTTAATATCGAATTGAGAGAGAAAGCTCTGCCAGCGAGCTAACCTACTAGAAAGGACGGGTTTCTCTATGAGATAGCGGATTGGGTCCATTCTAGAGATCAGCTTAACCTCATGGGCAAGAAAATAGTGTTTCAATTTCTGGGCTACCCAAACTAAGGCTGCGCAGGTCTTCTCCATGGTGGTATACTTAGCTTCTGCAGGATTGAACAATCTAGAGAGGTAGTAGGCTGCCCTTTCTTTCCCTTCGTCATCCACTTGTGCCAGGACAGCTCCTAGGGAGTCCTCAATAACAGAAATGTATAAAATCAGGAGTTTTCCGGGAACATGGGGTTGCAAAACTGGGGGATTGGACAAATAAACTTTCAAATCCTCATAGGCCTTTTGACATTGTTCATTCCATTCAAATTTGGCACCCGCCTTCAACAGTTCGTAGAATGGACGGCACCTCTGAGAATGCTGAGATATAAACCTTCGAATGAACTGTAAACGTCCAATTAAACCTCGAAGTTCGGTGATGTTCTTAGGCGGTGGCATATCCGTAACGGCCTTTGCCTTGTTCGGATCAATTTGAATCCGCCGCTTGCTAACTATGAAACCTAGTAACTTCCTTGATGATACTCCAAATACACATTTCTTTGGATTCATTTTCAATTTATACTCCCTAGCCCTGTGTAACACTTTAGCCAGGATAGCAGGGTGCTCTTCCTTTGACCTTGATTTCACTAGGATATCATCCACATGGGCCTCCATATAGACGTGCATCATATAATGGAAGATTGCCATCATTGCCCGTTGCTATGTGGCACCCGCATTCTTCAGTCCAAATGGCATGACTACGTAGCAGTAGGTGCCCTAGGGCGTCATGAATGATGTCTTTTTTTGATCTTCCGGAGCTATACGGATTTGGTTATACCTTGAATATCCATCCGTAAATGAGAGGACTTCATACCCGACCGTGTTGTCCACCAACACGTCAATATGAGGAAGTGAAAAATCATCTTTAGGACATGCTTTATTCAAGTCCCTGAAATCTATGCAAATCCATACTATTCCATCCTTTTTTATCAAAGGGACTATATTTGCCACCCATTGATGATACAAAACAACAATAAATGAACTTGGCCTTATGCAATTTATCCACTTCTTCTTTTATCCTTAAGGCCATATGGGGGTGGAACATTCTTGATTTTTGTTTAACGGGCGTTGCCCCTGGTTTGAGTACAAGTTTGTGTTCTACCAGGGCGGGGTCAAGGCCTGACATGTCCTCGTAGGACCAGGCGAATGAATTGATGTACTCCCTCAACCTAAGGAGGGAGGTTAGAGGAGATGATTATGAGCCCGGGATCCTCTTCTGTTCCAAGATTAATTTCTTTCTTCGGTTCATCCACTACCGATGACGGTTCATCAAATCTCTTCAAACCCTACGCATACAAATCGGCAGTGTCATCCACGTTGCTATCCTCATAATCGATCGGGTCTTACTCATCTATGATCTCATAAACACCTAATCCATCATCGCTCCATACCCCGTCTACCTCCTCGTCATCCTCCAGGATGATGGTTGTTTCTGCAAACTCAAGACATCTAAGGAGGGCGTGTCAACGCTGAGCAAGATCTTGGAGGAACCTATCAGGAATGGCTTTAGAATAACGCGTCACTGAGCATGTAGCAAGCGTGGAAGGGTTGGAGACACTGGAACAAGACCCTAGTTCATTAGACCCAATCGACTCTATTTCCCTAGACTCAACAGGCCCTACATCTAACTTAGAAGATAGAAAATCTATAGGAAGGGAAACAGGGGCCTCATGCCCCTAGGAAGAGGACTGACAAAACCTAGCATAATCCTCCACTGAAATCTCTGTTTTAAAATTGGCATTTTTTTTTGAGACTGGTGGAGACCATGCAGCAAGATAGGTTAGAGGGGGAAGGAGGAGGAGGAAGCGTGAGGGGAAAGAGAGACGGAAAAAGAACATCAAAGAAGGGATCGGAGGAGGAAAACCACAGGGTTGACAAATCGACAGATGGGCAGCGCCCACATGCACATGGCACAATCAACACCTCAAATGGCATTTTCGTCAAAAATGGATCAATCATGATAAGAGTTGAGCGGGGTATGGACTCCAGCTCTTGGAAAAGGGAGGCAAGGCGGGATGGTGACCAAGAAAAGATAACAAGTGAGCTCCCCTCTTCCCGCAGCCTTCGGTAAGCTGGCTCTACTGGCGTGTACTTCACGAGCTGCATCCCAAGTTTTCTCAAATCTTCTTCTTCATGGAACATCTCGGCAAAGGCTTCGGAACAATAATGGCATCATCAACCGGCCACATTTGTAGTAACGGTAGCTCGGTCACTGTGCAAGCAGCATTTTCTTTCTCTTTCTGGCAAGGCGGCATCTTCAGAGTGTCGGGCTGTAACGGTCGCTTCACAAAGTGTTGATGGTAGTCCCATGTCAGCGGTCCTGAATCTCCCAGAATTGACAATGCGGACCCCCGGTACCCGAGGCCTCTTCTATTCATTTTTTTGCCCCTTGGGACAGGCTTAGTCCTCCCCTGCAATTGAGTGCCGAGACCCATGCCCGGCTGGTAGCCTAACTTCAGTATCATACTCCAGCCCTTGGAGTCTCTTATCTTGGGTTTTGCCTTGACATTAACTGGTATAGTGGCGGGCTTGCATGGCGCATATGCCCATGGAAAATCAAGGTTGAGCACTGAAATAACCGGCTTGTTACTCGGCCAGAGAGTTGGCAGTATTTTGTCATAAATAGCTTCAACAGATTGGACTGTGGATATACTCTTTACCTTAACCACCCGCCCCTGAAATGGAAATTTGAGGCATTGGTGAGCGGTCGACGGCACAATGTGGAGACTGTCAATCCATGGATGACCCAATGTCACGCCCCGAGCGCGGAAGATACTCGGATGCATGATGCGTCTATATAGATCGTGTCATTAGAGCGATAAGAATTTTAACATACATAATTTCGGAGTGCGCAAATGACTAATAAAACTAATAAATTCTAATAGTCCAAGTGATGATTATTTGATTAATCAAAGGAATTAAAGATAGTCCATGAAGATTTCCAAATTTAGAAAGCCAAACATTTGGCTACACGACTTAACACAAAGTTTATACCACTAACTGACATAACTGTAAATACAAAGTAGACTCAAATAAATTCAAATACTCGACTAGCTAATGATGGATGGATGGCGTTTTAGCACTCTTCACTCGGCCTCAAACCCATTCTTGTCGCTATCCGATTCACCTGAAAAGGTTAGGAAGCAACTGGATGAGCGAATCGCTCAGTAGGAATTACATCTCAAATACGAGCAATCTTTACGTGATTTACAAGTTGCATGTACTATTAGTATGGCTATACATGATGCACGTATAAGAAAAATCAGGTATACAGGTAAATTTAGGCATGATAAACAGTAAGAGATCAAGAACTGTATAAAGAGAGTATATCCATATTTTAAGTATTTGACAAGCAGTATTTCAAGAATTTATAGATGTAAATGCCACTTCAGGGCAAGCAGGGATTCGTGTATGATTACGAATTCAAGTACAAGTATATCTCAGGTACGAGCAAGTAAAAATTCAATTCAAGCAAGTAAAGGTAAGCACGTATCAGTAGAATTGGCTATTATCAAGCAGTATTTGCCCTTTCTCGGGCCACAAGTCAAGTATTGCCGTTTCGGGCCGCGCTAGTCAAGTAAGTAAGGAGAGAGAGAGAGCGAGAGAGAGTAGGGTTGGAGTGTCTCAAGTCAAGCAAGTACTCCGGTGCAATGCTAAACACCGTGGTCAATAAACTCCCATGGGCACAAGTACCTTCGGGTGCTCCTCCCAGGACCAGACCGGGCCCTATATGCACAGCATTTCATGTATTACCTTTGACATCCACTCTTATTTATAGTTAATATGGAATTTCAAGAATTTCGAAATGTAGTATTTCAGACGAGATTAACTAGTCATTTGGTTATGGAGGATTCTAGAGGTGGCCCCTACAGGCTCAAGAGGTGGCTCCCGTCGTGTAGCAGTTTGCGCCATACGGCCTCAAGAGGTGGCTCCCACAACATAGCACTTTGCCCTGCATGGCACTTAGCTCCTACACTCCCAAATGGTAGTTTAAGAGATTCAAGGTTTGACCATGTAGGGTATACACAAGTAGATTTTTCATGGAACGGAATTTCAAGAACTCATCATACGCAGGAGTATGGATTAGGGTTGTGTTTGCACAATTCTCGAGACAGATCAAGATCAGAAGTTGTAATTACTGAGTTGGCACCTGAGGGCTTGCTAATCCTTCAAAGTTTCAATTTTTAGAAATTTATATATGTATATATCAAATTGGCGCCCCTCAGGATGTCTTCATTTAATTGAAGACGTCCTGGAAGTCGTCATTTGAAGAATTGACGCCTGGGGGTTACCCAACCTTTCAAATTTATGATTTTTCAAAAATTATCTAGATATATATTGAAATTGGCGCCCCTCATGAAGTCTTCAATTAATTGAAGACTTGAGAGCCGTCTTCAATTCTGTAATTGAAGATTTAAGGCCCCGTCTTCAATTCAATAATTGAAGACTTGAGGGCCATCTTCAATTCAGTAATTGAAGACTTGAGGGCCGTCTTCAATTCTTGATTTTCACCCAGTTGATGCGTTTTGTGACTCAAATCACTATTCATTTTGAAAAAGTTTCTCAAAATTTGAAAGTAAGGACATGAATATTTAGTATAATTCCTCGGGAGTCCAGAAACATGTTCAGATATAATTACTGAGTTTTGGTTTCACAGATATGAATTTTCTAATGTTATAACTTTAATTCCTCAAGAAACGGAATTGACGCCCCTGTGAGCAGTCTTCAATTTATTGAAGACTTCTAGGGTGTCTTCAATTTAAGTATAGGTTCAACTCAAATTGACGACACACCAATTGAGTTGTTTTCCAAGTGAGTTGTGCTTCGCATCAGAACTGTAAGTTCTGTGACAGAAGTTACTGTTCATTTCTCCAAAGTTTCTCCGAATCAGAATCCAAAGACATGGTCAGATGGAGAAAAATCTCAGGGTCACAGAAGTATATTCTGTCAAAATTTTCAAGGTCCAGTTTATTAGTTATAGATTTTTGAATGCGTTGATTTACTGATTTCTAAAAATTACAGAAAATTGAATTGAGGACTTGGCCCATGTTTTCAATTAGTTGACGCCCTCGCGGGAAGTCTTCAGTTTTGAAATTGGCGCCCTAGTCAGGGGCGCCAATTACAGTGAGGTGTCTACTATTCATCAGTGTGAAAAAGCTCCGAATCAGGAAGTAATGGCACGAATATGTTGAGAAAAATGTCAGGATTCCAGAAACATGTTCATGCAAAAATTTTGTGCTTTAGTTCGATAGTTATGGATTTTTGAATGTGTTGAATTATCAATTACTGAAAATTTTAGAAATTGAATTGACGACACTAGGGGTGTCTTCATTTAAATGACGACTGCTTGCGCAGTCTTCAATTTTGTAATTGGTGCCCTTGTCAGGGGCGCCATTTACCACAGACCTGGGCACCTTAAAACATGAGTATTATGTCTAACAGAGGCTATATATTAAGGTTTAAAATATGATTTTTAAGACTATAAAACTAGTGTGATAAAATACGTTCAAAATGTCATGAAATCATGCTAATAACTAAGTTAAACTCATAAAGATCATGGTAACACTATGTATAGAATCAAGTGTAACAAGCTATTAACATATGTATAACATGGTATTATTCTTGATCATGGTATGATGCGGGACGGACACGGGGACCGACTCTAAGTGATGCGGACCTCGGACTCTAAATGCGGACACGACCAGCAACATACAACAATGGAGACACTTTGGCCCGACACTAAGAGTTCCTATGGGCTATACGTCGCTAACAGAAACGCAAGCTCACTCATCGTCCCAAGCGAGGGGAAACACGGATTCACGCGGTTGCGAAACCGGCAGAGTCAAGGGTGGTCGACTCACTTCCGTGCTCGGATCGAGCCATGGGACGGGTCACTCTCTCGCTCACAGCGGTGACATGGACTCACGGGCTAGATTCCTATCGCACTCAGCAGTGGCACACGACCATATACTAGCTAAGTAAGTAAATGCCAAGAAGTCGAGATCGTTACCTCCACGCTCCCGGCGTGGGGAAGACAACCCCGGCCAATCCTGTACTCCCGGTTAAACAAATACATTGCGGTACAAAGATTTGACCCACTCCACGCAGGGAGGTAATAGGTCACATGTGGGGCCTGGGAGTAGCGGGAATTGGGTTGGCGGGTAGCATCTTGATGTCGTCCGGCGGCGCCGAAACCCGCGTTTTAGTGTTGTCCGGATGGCGCGATCTACGGGTTCGTGGGGCCCATGAGCTGCTAAGCCCTCTGGATCTGACGGGGTGGGTCCCGCTGTGGTGGGGACACCTGGGGGCGTGCCTCCCTGGACGATGGTAGGGCTGGAACGCCGGTCGGAGGCCGGGCGGCTCCGATCACCACTTGTCGGAAGTGTTGTCCTCGGATCTGCAACCTCTATCTTCTGGCGCGCGACCCGGCGAGATCAGCTACTGCGATCAGCACCAATGTCGGATCGACACGAAACTAGAGCCGTTCGAACGCTAAATTGAAATCCTTCGACTCTATGGGACTCAAAAAATTCACCAGAGCCGTGCTTCTGATGGATGATTTTAGAATCGGCATGTTCTCAGTTTCAGATCTGGCTATGCAGAACTAAAGTTTTCTGAGAGTTGGCGTTGACCGCAGGGTAGGCCACTGATTCAGACTTCGAGCGCTTCATTAAAGTTGTAGAGGGGAAAGAGAGAAAAACGGCAATAATTCTTATGACCAATTTGGTGGAGGTTTGGATGGAAAAAGCTATTTTATACTGGTGGGTGGTCGGATCTGGACAGAGGTAGATAAAACTGAGTGGAGATCTGAAAGTGATTTTTAGAAAATAGGTGAAGGCCTTTAGAAATTACACGAAAATTCGTGGATGGAGGGCGTGTTGGACGAAACCTCCAGTAAAATTGGGGGCTCAAGCAAAAATCAAGGAGAGGTCCGAAGATGGGAAACTCAGAGCTACTGTGAATCTGGACTGAAAGCTGGCAGATCAGGGTGGAAAAGAAGAATAAAAATGGAAAATTGCAAAATGGAAGCTAGAAGCCAAACCAAATTTTCTGGGATGTGGTGAAGATCCCTGGAACTCACCCTAAAAGTTTGGGCTCCAGATGAACTCGTGCCTGAGAGTTAAAAATCCAAGAATTGCCTGCTGTCACCCAATTGGCAGAATACCGATGGAGGCGGTGCCGGTGCAACGGCGGCTCGATGGCGGCGGCGGCGGCAACGACAAACTCCACACCAGATAGATGAGGCTTCCCACCTCAGAACACAGTCTTCCCAGCTGCAAGAAGAAGATATGAGAGAGAGAGAGGGGCGGCCCTTGCTTGGAGCTCCAACAAAATTCTGATTTTCATATGCATTAATTCTAATCAAATGAAAATACAAGGTATTTATATGAAATGACAAAAGACAATAATTAACCCTAGATCTAGGGTTGGGGAGGGTAAAAGAGGGAGTCCACAAACTATTTCTCCCATGTGGTTTGGAACAAATAGAATAAGAATAAAAACCCTATTAAATTATAATAAAAATGGGGCACCCCTTGACTTTGTGCCATTTTTTTTTGAATTTTGCTACCCTTTGTCCCCCCCTTGGTCCAACCCTTCTAGAAGCCCACCATGGAGGTTTGACTGACCCTACATGGGCCCAAGAGATGAGGTGGATCAATGGGAGAAGGGATGGGGGGCCCACGGGACCCAGGTGGTCACAAATTACAAATAAACCCCTCTTACAATCCGAATTATAATCCGAATAAAACACACAATACACACAAACAAAGTCCCAACAAACTATAAATAGCGAGACTCAAGGGGGAGTCTCTAGGCTGTCTCCGAGCAAGATGGAAGTCGAGGTAGCCCGAGTGGTGCTCCGCGTACGGTACCGACGGCTCGCCGGTTCGTGCTTCTCGCTCGCTCTGGTGTCCGCACCAATTCTCCCCGGGTGGGAGAAACTTGACCCTGTCGAGTAAGGGTCAGCATCGCTCTGGTAGCGCTCCAATAGGTCCAGATCTATCCACTGCAACTCTCCACGGGTAATCCAAGTATCCTCGGTGGCGGGTCGCCCTCTCCATCGCACTAGGTAGCGCGGGTAGGATCCACTCCTGGTAACTGTCACCTACTCATCCAGTATATGATCGATATGCTCTCGCTGATGTAGAAATGGGGCTGGTGGTGGACACTCAGGTGTGGAATCACTCTCAATGGGAGGAGATGGCTCAAAAGGCTCACTAGGGATCACCGTTGGGTCCCTATATGCAACTAGATCCGACACATTGAAAGTTGAGCTTATACCATATTCCTCGGGCAGGTCCACAACATACGCATTGGATCCAACACGTTTCAACACTCTAAATGGACCGGCTCCACGAGCTTGTAATTTCTTTACGGTTCCAGAGGGAAACCGTTCAGGTCTTACCCTGATCATGACATATTCACCCTCTTGGAACTATCGGTGGTGTCGATGGGCATCGGCTAACTCCTTATACCGTGCATTGCTGGCATCAATGTGATGACGGATGTCGTCATGCAAACTCCTAACATGCCTAGCAAAAGACTCGGCAGACTCAGATGCTCGTGCATGAATGGGCATGGGAACAAGATCCACTGGCTTCCTAGGCCTACGACCTGTGACAATCTCGAATGGACTCATGCCGGTAGACCTGTTAACTGAATCATTATATGCAAATTCTGCCAGTGGTAATATGAGATCCCAATCCCCTACACGGTCCCTGACAAGACACCTTAAAAGGTCACCAAGACTCCTATTAACCACCTCGGTCTGACCATCTATCTGGGGATGATATGCAATGGAAAACTTGAGGTGAGTATCCAACATATGCCATAGTGTCTTTCAAAAATAAGTGTCTTCCAAAAATAACTGGTGAATCTAACATCGTGGTCAGACACTATTGTACGAGGCAACCCGAACTTGCACACCACATGAGTAAGGAATAGGCGGGCTACCCTCGAAGCATCCGAAGTCTTCGAGCAGGGAATGAAAAGGGCCATCTTCAAGAATCGGTCAACCACCACATAGACTGAATCATGCTTCCTAGAGGTACGTGGCAATCCCAAGACAAAGTCCATGCTAACATCATGCCCGGAGCATCAGGCACGGGGAGAGGCGTATAAAGGCCCGAGCTTTGCTTCTTCATTTTCGTCGTAGCACGTGTACGGCACTGAGCCACAATATGAGCAACATCAAGCTTCAAGCTCGGCCAATAAAATCTATGCTCAACAGCCTTCGATAGTCTTGTTCCGACCAAAGTGGCCGACTAGACCTCCCGCATGTAGCTCCCAGACTAAGAAGTCTCGAACCGAAGTTCGGGGAACACAAAGCCTGCCTCCTCGAAATAGGTAACCCTCCTAAAGCAAATAATCATCATGATCTCTCGAGGGTCCGGCCTGGAGAGTGGTATAAATCTGATCGAAGTCTAGACAGTCAACATAGGCCTCTCTCATCTTCTCTAACCCTATGACCTCGACACTCATGGTGGTCAGCAGACAAGCATGCCGACTTAAGGCATCGGCCACCTTGTTCTCCACTCCAGCCTTATGTTTAAGCACAAATGTGTACTGCTGGACATACTCAACCCATCGACTGTGACGCGCATTAAGCTTCTTTTGGTAATGGAGGTACCTTAAAGCCTCATGATCGGAGTATAAGACAAACTCATGATGTAATAGATAGTGCCTCCAATGCCTAAGAGCCTGAACAACTGCGTAGAATTCCTTATCATAAGTGGAGTATCACAGTTTCGCGTCATTCAGCTTTTCACTGAAATATGCGACCGAGTGGGCCTCCTGACTCAACACTCCTCCAATCCCTACACCCGACGCATCACAAGAGACCTCAAACACCTTCGAGAAATCTGGCAATCGAAGGATAGATGTCTGGGTCATGCACTCCTTGATGTCCTTGAAGGCAGCAGCTACGGCCTTCGTCCATACAAACGTGCCCTTTCGAATACAGTCCGTGATCGGGGCAGTGACGGAGCTAAATACATGGATGAAACGACGATAGAACATCGTGAGGCCATAGAATCTGCGGACATCATGGACCGTACAGGGGTTCCGGCCACTCAACAATTGCCCGGACCTTCTCCGGATCGGCGGAGACCCCAGTACTAGACACAATAAAACCCAAGAAGGTAAGCTGAGGTGTCATGAAGGCACACTTCTGTGGGTTTGCAAACAATTGCTCTCACCTCAGAAGCAGACAGACCTGCCGTAGGTGGTCCAAGTGGTCCCCTTTAGTGCGACTATATATAAGGATATCATCAAAATACACAACCACAAAGACTCCAATGAATGGTCGAAGGACCTGAGTCATGAGTCGCATGAAGGTGCTAGGGGCATTGGTCAACCCAAAGGGCATAACCAACCACTCATATAGACCATCCTTGGTCATAAATGCGGTCTTCCACTCATCACCTGGCCTAATCCTCACCTGATGGTAGCCACTCTTAAGATCAATCTTCGAAAAGATAGTGGCACCGGCGATCATGTCTAGCATATCATCTAGGCGGGGAATAGGGAACCTGTACTTCATGGTGATTTTGTTGATGGCTCGACTATCAATGCACATTCTCCACGTGCCATCCTTCTTTGGGGCGAGTAATGCGGAAACAGCACACGGACTCATGCTGTCCCAAACAGACCCTCTCTGCATCAACTCATCGACCTGCCGTTTTAGCTCGGCATGTTCCGTGGGACTCATGCGATAGTGAGGAAGATTGGGTAATGAGGAGCCCGGAATCAGGTCGATAGCATGCTGAATATCCCGCATGGGTGGGAGTCCCTCGGGAAGCTCCTCGGGAAAAATATCAGCGAACTCCTGCAGAATAGGAATGACATCGGGTGGGAGTTCACCCTCGGACTTCGGCTCCACCTCTCGGACCGTAATAGCAAACATAGGGCAGCCCCTACTAGCCTCCCGCTCCATTTCCCGGGAGCTAATCATCATCAATCTCCTGGTCGAGGGCTCGCCTGGGCCAGATGTAACGGTCATAGCCCGAGCTGGGGGTGGGGTACTGGGCCCAGGGATGGAAGGCTCCGGAGTACTAGGACCAGTAGGACCCCTAACTGAGGGCTTCTTGGGCTGAGAGGGTTGGAGGAGATTCCGTTGGCCAGCATGGTCAAAGGTACAGGTGTTCGAACGGCCATGAAGTGTGGCATCCCGATCAACTAACCAAGGCCTACCAAGAATAATGTTGCCCACCTCCATGGGGAGGACATCACACTAGATCTCGTCACTGTAGGCATGGAATTGCAGTGGGACCAGACACCGCAGCCTGATGGGAATGGAGGTGGAATCCACCCATGATACTCGATAGGGGCAAGGATGATCCACGGGTGTAAGACCAAGACTGGAGACAGTGCCCATGGAGATTGCATTGATGCAACTCCCACTATCGATGATCACCTTACAAACTTGCTTGCCCAGCCTACAGAATGTATGAAAGATAGTGGTCTGACACCAGTCATCACTGGCCTGTGGCTGGGTGAGAATACACCTGACAACCCACAAGTGGGTATCGTCCGGATGCTGGGCATCCTGGCCAACACCTTCGGCCTCATAATACTCATCAGCTAGCTCCGGATCTGCATCATAGCTGACTAACACGAGATCTGTAGGGGTGGCATCCTCGGCCTGTGTGTCCCCTATGACAAGAGATGGGCGAGTGGGACACTGGTTGGTGAAATGGCCAAACCCATTGCAGCGATAACACTGCTGCCATGATCCACTAGGCTCCCCAATCAAAGGTCCTTTCCATTTATCCTCCCGACGGATAGGAGGTGAAGGCAACAAGGGACGAGCAGAAGGTGCGGGTGCCGGTGGACGGGCGATGGGTGCCGTAAGTTGTTGGGGACGAGGAAGGTCCCTTGAAGGTGGAGGGTGAGGCCTAGGAGTGAATGGCTCGGGATGGGTGAGCTCCTGAGGTCGGGCTATGGGGGCCCTCGGAAACGTCCAGAAGAGCCACGGGGCTTGACACTACGAAGGGGAAAGGAGCCCAACCGATGGGTAGACTCGAACTCGGCCTCGAATTGCTCCAATTCGAGAGCAACCTGATACGCCTGTTCGAAAGTGGTCACATTGCGGTGAAAAAGTTCATATTGATAGTTTGGTCGCAGACCCCTTCGAAAGCGTGATATCGTCATGGTGCTCTCTTCCGTAACACCACACCGCAAATAATACTCATCAAACTCGGTGGTGTACTCAGTCACGGATCGGTTCCCTTGGGAGAGACTTTGCCATTTGTCTATGAGACATTGGTGATATGAGGTAGGAAGGTACTTCTCCCTCAACTTCATTTTCATGTCATCCCAAGTGCCGATCGGGGGTTGACGTCGCTAATTTAGCAGGCTCTCAACATTGGTCCAATAAGTTTGGGCCTGCCCATGCAGCTTCATCTTCGCGTATCGAACTCTCCGGTGGTCCGTCATCTCAAACCAGTGGAAGTACCGGTCCATGCCGGCCTCCCAATCTAAATAGACCTTCGGGTCCAAGGACTCGCTAAAAAGGGAAGGGTCCGCACGCACGCTCCGAAGAACGCAGTCGTCATCATCGTCATCACGATTCCATCGTTGGTTACGACGACCATATCCCCCTTGCTCATTATCAGATGCATAGTCAGCCACCTCATGCACCTGTTGCCTCCCAACATCTACCGCCTGAACTCTTGGCGCAGTAGGTTGCTGAGCCGGCTCCTGTTGACCATTGGTCGGTGCGGGTTGCGCCACCGCTGGGGCCCTCTCGAGGACGGTAATCCTCCCTACAAGACCCTGGATGGACTGGTCTGAAGCTTCGGCCCAATCCTCGAGGGCTTTCATCCTCCCTTCTAGACGCATTCCTACGCCATCTAGACGCATACTAAGGCCATCCATACGCGTATCGAGATGATCCATGAGGTCTGGAACATCTCGACTGTCGAAGGCTCATCGGAGCTACGGGCTCAGGAATGAGCCATAGGTGGAGGTGGCGAGTATTGAGTACCTCGACAGGTGGGCATGCAAAGACACACGAACTAGGAGACACAGACTAATGCAAACACCGACTAATGCACCTAGACCTAAACCAATATCCGGTACGTGGCAGAGTTAATCGATCCGAAGATCACTCGCGTAAGTGTGCGGCCTTCCCGATAGGCGTAGCCTAACGTTCAGACAACACCTTTTAAAATACCGAGTTATCAGGATGAAATGCAATTTTAAAACACTTTTTTTTGTTTTGAAAATAATGATGATCCTAGACTCGACTTAGACCGTGCAAGACTTATGTAACGACTACCCTAGACTCGACTCGCTCTGATACCAAACTGATGCAGGACGGACACGGGGATCGACTCTAAGTGATGCGGACCTCGGACTCTTAATGCGGACACGACCAGCAACATACAACAATGGAGACACTTTGGCCCGACACTAAGACTTCCTATGGACTAAACGTCGCTAACAGAAACGCAAGCTTACTCGTCGTCCCAAGCGAGGGGAAACGCGGATCCGCGTGGTTGAGAAACCGGCAGAATCAAGGGTGGTCGACTCACTTCCGTGCTCGGATCGAGCCACGGGATGGGTCACTCTCTCGCTCACAGCGGTGACATGGACTCACGGGCTAGGTTCCTATCGCACTCAACAGCGGCACACGACCATATACTAGCTAAGCAAGTAAATGCCAAGAAGTCGAGATCGTTACCTCCACGCTCCCGGCGTGGGGAAGACAACCCGGCCAATCCTGTACTCCCAGTTAAACAAATACACTGTGGTACAAAGATTTGACCCACTCCACGCAGGGAGATAATAGGTCACATGTGGGGCCCGGGAGTAGCGAGAATTGGGTTGGCGGGCAGCATCTTGATGTCGTCCGTCGGCGTCGAAAACCGCATTTTAGTGCTATCCGGATGGCGCGATCTACAGGTTCATGGGACCCACGTGCTGCTCAGCCCTCCGGATCTGACGGGGTGGGTCCCTCTATGGTGGGGACACCTGGAGGCGTGCCTCCATGGACGGAGGCAGGGCTGGAACGCCGGTCGGAGGCCGAGCGGCTCCGATCACCACTTGTCGAAAGTGCTGTCCATGGATCTGCAACCTCTGTCTTCTTGCGCGCGACCCGGCGAGATCGGCTACTGCAATCAGCATCGTTGTCGGATCGGCACGAAACCAGCACCGTTGGAACGCTGACTTGCAATCCTTTGACTCTATGGGACTCAAAAAATTCACCGGAGCCGTGCTTCTGATGGGCGATTTTAGAACCGGCATGTTCTGAGTTTCAGATCTGGCCAGGCAAAACTGAAGTTTCCTGAGAGTTGGCATGGACCGTAGGGTAGACCGCTGATTCAGACTTCAAGCGCTTCATAAAAGTTGTAGAGGGGAGAGAGAGAAAAACGGCAATAATTCTTATGACCGATTTGGTGGAGGTTTGGATGGGGAAACCTATTTTTTACTGGTGGGTGGTCGGATCTGGACAGAGGCAGACAGAACTGAGTGGAGATCTAAAAGTGATTTTTAGAAAATAGGTGAAGGCCTTTAGAAATTCCACGAAAATTCATGGATGGAGGGAGTGTTGGACAGAACCTCCAGTAAAATTGGGGGCACAATAAAAGATCAGGAAAAGGTCCAAAGATGGGAAACTAGGAGCTACTGTGAATCTGGACTGAAAGCTGGCAGATCTGGGTGGAAAGGAAGAACGAAAATGGAAAATTGCAAAATGGAAGCTAGAAGCCCAACCAAATTTTATGGGACGTGGTGAAGATCCCTGGAACTCACCCTGAAAGTTTGGGATCTAGATGAACTCGTGCCTGAGAGTTAAAAATCCAAGAATTGCCTGCTGTCACCCGATTGGCAGAATACCGACGGAGGCGGTGGCGGTGCAACGGCGGCTTGATGGCGGCGTTGGCGGCAACGACGAACTCCACACCAGATAGATGAGGCTTCCCACCTCAGAAGATAGCCTTCCCAGCTGTAATAAGAAGAGAGGAGAGAGAGAGAGGGGCGGCCCTTGCTTGGAGCTCCAACAAAATTCTATTTTTCATATGCATTAATTCTAATCAAATGAAAATACAAGGTATTTATGTGAAATGATAAAAGACACTAATTAACCCTAGATCTAGGGTTGGGGAGGGTAAAAGAGGGAGTCCACAAACTATTTCTCCCATGTGGTTTGGAATAAATAGAATAAGAATAAAAACCCTATTAAACTATAATAAAAATGGGGCGCCCCTTGACTTTGTGCCATTTTTTTTGAATTTTACTACCCTTTGACCCCCCCTTTGTCCAACCCTTCTAGAAGCCCACCATGGAGGTTTGACTGACCCCACATGCGCCCAAGAGATGAGGTGGATCAATGGGAGAAGGGATGGGGGGCCCACGGGACCCAGGTGGTCCCAAATTACAAATAAACCCCTCTTACAATCTGAATTACAATCCGAATAAAACACACAATACACACAAACAAAGTCCCAATAAACTATAAATATCAAGTCTCAACGGGGAGTCTCCAGGCTATCTCCGAGCCAGATGGAAGCCGAGGTAGCCCGGGTGGTGCTCCGCGTAAGGTACCGACGGCTCGCCGGTTCGTACTTCTCGCTCGCTCTGGTGTCTGCACCATGGTAAAGCCAGGTAATATATATATATAGCATGGTTGACTAGTTATTTGAACTCTAAGCATGCATCATTTAACCTATTTATCTACTAGTTAGGCAAGGATTTGAGAACACCTACCTTTTGACGTGTGATACGAGGTTCAGAAGTTGCAGCAGGACGCAGACTCGGGGAGAAGACGCTCCTTCAGCGCTGACACGGCAGTAGCCTATGTCAGTGCTACGGAGGGGATTAGATATAGGGATGGTAAGACATTGATTTAATGTCTTGTGGGTCTTGCTGAGTGGGCATTATCTTTGCCAGCTAAAATGGGTTGCTTGTGTCTCAAGCTTCTAGAAACATAGGGTTAAATGACGCCTTTGTAAGGGGTCGTTCATTTAATATAGGTGACACTATTCACGTAAATGACGCCTTGCATGAGGGCGTCATTTGTTTGTGTGACATTATTAATGAGACCCCATTCACGTGTTACCATTCGGGACTTTCATATATATTTTAATATTCAAATGGGATGGGGCCCTATTGAAAATGGCGCCTTCATGCATGTCTTCAATTTGGAAATTGAAGACTATGTGAAGGGTCTTCAATTTGGTAAGTGAAAAAGTTGGAAAGCACTTACGTACAATCATGGCCCATGTGTTAAAGTTTGTCTTGTACTTTTATAGAATAACCCTCCCATGGTTTTGTTTCTTTGTGCAAGACCTCCCATGTAAGATTCTTTGCCCATGTGCATAAAGTTGGATTGCACATTTGTATGCTAGTCCTCCTATAGTTTAGTTCTTTAAACAAAATCTAGAATTCTATTAAGAATAGTAGATTACGTATGCATAAAGTGATGATTTGTAATTTTATATACTAGCCCCCCTTAAAGTTTGGCTCTTTACACAAAGTCCTCGGGATTCTTTATGTTATAAAGTAGGGTTGGCTTGTATTTTTATATAGTAGTCCTTGTGAGGTTGGATTCTTTATGTAAGGCCTTCATGTATGATTTCTTTTAGGAAGAAGTTTTAAATTTACTCAATAGTTTTTATCGGGGGTGCTACACCCAGAATGGCTTTAAACATCGGGTCAATGTCCAATACATAAAACTCTACAGGCATTGTCAATGGCCTGAGCTCAGCTTGAACAGTCACTACCCCATGACATGCCCTTCTTGAGTTATCGTAAGCGACAATAGTGGTTGGGGTAGGCCTTAGCATATCTTCAAAAATGTTACAGGCACGCAGAGTGCTCAGGGGACAAACGTTTATCGAAGCTCATGTGTCCACGAGAGCTGCATCGATAGCCACTTTGTTTAATGTGATTGAAATGGAGAGTGGCATCTGGCATGCCTCGGGCAATGCTAATTCTGACTCTGAAAAGGAGATGGCTGGTCCTTTTGTAACCATGGCCAAAGCCGATGGTAAACTGTCTACTGTCATGTCCTCGTTGACCATGACCTTCTAAAGAAAAGCCTTTAAAGCATCTTGGTGTAGCGTGCATCGCTTAATCAACTCTAAAATGGAAATGTTGGCCGGCATCCGGTCCAAGTGCTGCAATAAATCATAACGTGTGCCAGGCAAGGGGTCAGCTTCTTCTTGCTCAACTATTGCTGATGGAAACTGAGGGTTGGGTGCAGGTGCACTGGTGGTAGGATAACTTCTCTGGAACAAGTGCCCGCTCCGGAGGGCAAGGTTTTGTGCCATCACGGCATTAGACGGACTCACAAAGGGTGACTTGATAGGCCCAGTGGGGTAAGTAGGGGAGTAAAGGTGGTGGTGGTGATGGTGGGGGTATGCCTAATGGGCCCTGGCGGAAGGATAATGGGTGACGGGCCAGGTGAGGGGGTGACGATGGGGGATGCGACGGGCGCGGGTGCTAGGATTGGTGAAGATGGAGTAAGAAGAATAAGGGGTCTAGAAGGGATGGCGGGTGTGGTGGAGGTTATGATGGTGGGCCGAATGATAGTGGGGGTAGAAGGCGAAGGGGGGTTGTTGTATGTAGCACCCCCGATAAAACAATTGAGAAAATTCTTCCTAAAGAATCCAACATTAATGCCTTATATAAAGAACCATATCTTGTGAGGACTAGTATGTAAATTTACAAACCAACATCACTTTATGCCATCATGGGCATTACGTAGTGAACTTCTTCTTAAAAAAATCCTATATAGAGGCCTTGTATAAAGAACTAAACCATAGGAGGACTAGTATATAAATGTACAAGACAACTTTAACACATTGGCACATGGGTAGTACGTAAGTGGGTTTCCACCTTTTCTAACCAAGGGAATGGGCGCCCCTTACCAGGGCGCCATTCAACAAATTGAAGACTATATGAAGAGGCGCCATTTTCCTTGGCGCCACCATTCCACTATAATATTAATATATATATATGCACCATGAAGGCCAACACGTGAATGTGGCAGAATTGTCTAAAATTGACGCCCTCTTGCAATGGTGACATTCTCATGAATAATGCCACCCAGACAAATGGACGCCCTCATGCAGAGGCGTCATTTACATGAATAGTACCACCTGGATAAATGGACGACCCCTTAAAAGGGCATCATTTAATCTATGTTTCTAGAAGATTGAGGCACGAATAACCTCATTTAGCTGGCAAAGCACCACAGACAGTAATGATCTAGGATCTTGTTCCCCAACCGGACCCGCAAGGCACTACACCATGCTCTGCGTTTCCTATAACTAATTTCCTCCGTAGCACTGGCAGAGGCTACTGCCATCATCAGTGATGCTTGCAGAAGGGAATATATTCCTTCATTCCCTCGAAAAATGTGAAGTCTACATCTTACTGCTGGAGCTTTACGGCGGTGGAGAACGTGTGGCTTCCTCCTTGGATTTCTATTCTGTCATCTGTACCTCGTAATCACGCCAAAAAGGTAGGTGTTCTCACTAACTAGTAGCTAAATAAGTTAACATAACATGCATGCTTAGAGTTAGAATGACTCATCATCCATGCTATATTACCTGGCTTTATCGTGATCAAAAATGACCAAGTGTATACCATGTTACACAGATTTTAAATAGCTTGTTACACCTGTCATATATGATTTTATACACCATCTGTTACCAAGATTTTATGAGTTTTGAACATATCCTACTACACTAGTTTTACAGCCTTGAATAATCATGTTTTAGCCTTAGTATATAACCTCTGTTACATGAGATACACGCTTGTTTTAACAACCCGTAAAAAGCCAGCCCTTAGGTGAATAGCGCCCCCAGCCAGGGCGCCATTCACTGAAGAGGCGCCCCCAGCTGGGGCGCTAATTCTTGAAGAGGCGCCCCCAACCAGGGCGCTAATTAAATGAAGACACTGCATAGTGTCGTCAATTCCATTTATGAAATTTTCAGTAATTATTAAATCAACGCATTCAAAAATTCATAACTATTGAACTAAACCATGAAAATTTTGCATGAATATAGTTTTGTGATCCAGATATTTTTCTCTACCTGTCCATGTCCTCGATTTCTGATTCAGAGAAACTTTGGAAAAATGAATAGTAACTTGTGTCACAGAATGTACCTTTCTGATACGAAGCCTGACCCACTTGAAAAACAACTCAATTGGTGACTCTCCGCAGTGTCGTCAATTAGTTGAGCCCTATATATCAATTAGTGACACCCCGAGGAGTCTTCAATAAAATGAAGACTACTTAGAAGGGCGCCAATTGCATTTTTGAGAAATTAAAAACACAGCATTGGAAAATTCATATCTGTAAAACCAAAACCCAACAATTATACATGAACATGTTTCTGAACTCTCGAGCATTTTCGGTACCCGTTCATGTCCTTCATATTTTTCAGAAATTTTTTTAGATGAATAGTGTTTTGAGTCACAATCATATCTACTGGGTGAAAATCACCCAATGAAATTGGCGCCCCAAGCCAGGGCGCCAATTCCCTAAATAGCGGCAACCAAGTCATCTTGAATTAATTGAAGACTTCCTGAGAAGGCGCCAATTTCCTTATGAATATATATTTTCTGAAAAAATCAAAAATTTGAAAGATTGGTCCCCCATCGGCGCCATTTACCTGAAAAGGGGGTCCTCCCCTAGGCGCCAATTCCCTTAAATGGGGGCTATACCCCAGGCGCCAATTACATGAAAGAACCCCTGACCCCAGGGCGCCAATTCAGTAATTGCATCTTCTGATTTTGATCTGTCTCGTGATTTGTACAGACACAACCCTAATCCATTTTCCTACATATTATGAGTTCTTGAACTCCATTCTATGAAACTCTACCTTGTGTATATCCTACATGGTTAGATCTTGAACCTCTTAAAACTACCATTTGGGAGTGTTGGAGCTAAGTGCCATGCGGGATAAAGTGCTACGTTGTGGGAGCCACCTCTTGAGGCCGTACGGCGTAAAGTGCTACACAACGGGAGCCACCTCTTGAGCCTGTAGGGGCCACCTCTAGAGTCCTCCACAACCAAATGACTAGTTAATCTTTGTCATTAATACTATGTTTCTTAATTTCTTGAAATTCCATATTGGCTATAAATGAGAGTGGATGTCAAAAGTAATACATTAAATGCTGTGCGTATAGGGCCTGGTCTGGTCCTGGGAAGACTCCCGAAGATACTTGTGCCCATGGGAGTTTATTGACCACGATGTTTAGCATTACACCGGAGTACTTGTTTGACTTGAGACACTCCACCCTTACTCTCTTTACTTGCTTGACTTGACTTGCGTGGCCCGGAACGGGCAATACTTGACTTGTGGCCCGAGAAAGGGAAAATTACTTACTCGATTGAAATAGCCAATTCTATTGACACGTACTTGATATTACTTGCTTGAACATGAATTTTACTTGCTTGTACATGAGATTTACTTATACATGAGTTCATACTTGTACATGACTCCCTGCTTGCCCAAAAGTGGCATCTACATCTATAAGTTCTTGAAATAATGCTTGTCAAATACTTGAAATCTTGTGATACTCTCTTTATACAGTTCTTGATCTCTTACTTGTTCATCATTCATAGATTTACCTGTATACCTGATTTTTTTTACTCGTACATCATGCATAGCTATATTGGTAATACATGTAACCTGTAAATGACTTAAAGACTGCTCGAGCTTGAGATGTAATTCCTACTGAGCGATTCGCTCATCCAGTTGCTTCCTAACATTTTTAGGTGATTCGGATAGCCACAAGAATGGGATTGAGACCGAGTGAAGACTGCTAGAACGCCAATCGCCTATCATTAGCTAGTCTCGTCTTTGAATTTATTCGAGTCCGTACCTTGTACTTCCAGTTATGTCAGTTTAGTTGTCTAAACCATGTTAAGGCATGTAGCCTTGTATTGGATCTTTAATTTGGAATTGTCATGGACTATCTTTATTTTCTTTGGTAAATCAAATGATTATCACTTTGGACTATTGGGATTATTAGATATTATTAGTTTTGCGCACTCAGTATTTATGTATGTCAAATTTTACCACTCTAATGACATGACCTAAATAGACGCGTCACGCATCCGAGTATCTTCCGCGCTCGGGACGTGACAGTCTTCGTGGTATCAGAGCCTAGGATTTTAGTTTCATGGGTAAAACCCGAGTCCAAGAATAGTTGTACCTTACCCGGTGAGTTGGATAGAGCCATAGGTTAGGTTCTATATTGACTTTTGACCTTATAAATAAACCCAATCTTTATTATGCTTAAACCCTTTTTGTAGGATCGTGGTCACTGAAAGAGCATAATGGCATGAGATGCAACGCACTGTGCAAGGCCTTACACAGGCGCTATAGTAAGTGGCGCAAGGCGGTGCTAACCGTGGAGCTGGTGATCTCCACAGGAGTTTCCGTAACATGAACCCACCAAGATTCATGGGTTCGTCTGATCCCAAGGATGCCGAGAATTGGTTAAAGGAGATGGAACGAATCTTCCGTGTGATGCAATGCATGGACGAGGAGAAGGTTCTATTGGCCATATTCCAGCTGGAGCGGGACGCTCGATGTTGGTGGGATTCCATAGAAGCAACACAACCAGAAGTCCATGTCACATGGGATGAATTCGCGGAGCATTTCAACAATAAGTACTTCTCCGACCATATCCAGGAGAAGAAGGCCGCGGAATTTGCCGTTCTAAAATAACGGGGCTTGAAAGTAGCCGAGTATGAGGCCCAGTTTTTGAGACTATCAAAGTATGCACCCCACTTGGTGTATACAGAAAAGATGAATTGATGGCTAGAAGGTTCCTCAACGGGCTTCGGCCCTACTATATTACGCAACTTGCACCGATGGACGTCTAAGTCTACTCGGAGATGGTTCGGCGTGCTCAATTGCTGGAAGACGCCACCGAATTATCTGAAAGAATCCGAGGAAGGGACAAGAAGAAGGCCGTCACAAGCCCAGGAAAATTCAAACAATCATTCAATAAGAAGCGGTTCTTCATGGGAGGGGAGCCCTCCAAGTCAAAGAAATTCCAGAAGAACGACATGCCATTCCCCACCGCCACACCCTCTAAGGATACTTGCAAGTATTGTGATAAAGCTGGCCATAAGATCGAGGAATGCTGGAGACAGTTAGGAGCTTGTCTTCGATGTGGGAGCCGAGAGCATCAAATCCCAGACTACCCATTGATTAAGGAGCAAGTCACCAAAGACGAGAAGCGCCCGGTAAAGAAACAAGGCCGTCTGCAAGCTCTCCATGAGACGGAACCCACAGAAGGTGGAATTATGGAAGGTACTCTCACTATTTGTTCTAAAACTGCTCAAGTTTTATTTGATACCGGAGCAACTCATTCATTCATTTCCAAGAAATGTGCTGCTTCATTTTCTAAGAAACACGAACTGTTAGATTTGGTCATATCTACACCTCTTGGGAATGAGTCTGATATCACTTATCACTATCCAAACTGTGAACTGGTGGTTAAAGGAAACAATTTACCTGTTGACCTGATATGCCTAGATATGAAGGGTTATGATGTCATACTAGGTGCTGACTGGTTATCCACATACCAAGCAACTGTAGATTACCGGCATGGCAAGGTAACTTTCGTGGATTTTCCAGAACTAGCTTACACTAGCCCTTGGGCTAGATCACCTCTTATATCAGCCCTCCGAGCAAGTAAACTTATGAGCAAGGGATGTATGGCTTTCATAGCATTCGTGACTGCCACAGGAGTCGAGGAGATTAAACTTGAAGACATCCATGTAATTCGGGATTTTCCCGATGTCTTTCCAGAAGAATTGCCCTGCTTACCCTCGGAAAGGGAAGTGACGTTTACAATCGACCTTGTCCCTTGGGTTGGTCCTGTTTCCAAGGCACCGTACATAATGTCCCCTGCTGAGCTAAAAGAGCTAAAAGAGCACCTAATAGAGTTATTGAAAAAGGGTTTCATCAGGCCAAGTACTTCCCCATGGGGAGCACCCGTGCTATTCATCAAAAAGAAGGACGAATCGATGAGACTATGCATTGATTATTGGTAGCTAAATCACCTTACAATCAAGAGCAAGTACCCACTGTCGAGAATTGACGAGCTGTTCGATCAGTTATCTAGAGCTTCATATTTCTCCAAGATTGACCTTCGTTATGGTTACCACCAACTGAAGATCAAAGAAGAAGCCATTCATAAAACTGCATTCCGGAGCAGGTATGGGCATTATGAATTTATTGTTATACCTTTCGGACTAACGAATGCCCCTGCAGCTTTTATGCAGTTAATGAACAACATATTCAGGCCTTACTTAGACCAATTTATTGTGGTCTTTATTGATGATATTTTGATTTACTCAAAGTCCGAGGAAGACCATGAAGAACATCTCAAGAAGGCATTGCAAATATTGAAGAAAAATAAATTATATGCCAAATTCAGCAAGTGCGAGTTCTGACTTGAGGAAGTATCCTTCTTAGGCCATATAATTTCGAAGAATGGAATTTCCGTTGACCCATCAAAGGTCGAAGCCATGAAGAACTGGGAATGACCCACAAATGCAATGGAGATTCGAAGCTTCTTGGGTCTAGCTGGTTACTACCGGTGTTTTATCAAGGACTTCTCCAAGATTGCTGTTCCTCTGACTAGGTTAACTCGCAAGGAAGTGCCTTGTGAGTGGAATGAAGACTGTGAAAGGAGTTTCCAAGCTTTGAAGGATCTCTTGACCACTACTCCAGTCTTATCATTACCAATTGAAGGAGAGAAATACGAGGTATATACCGATGCTTATGGTATTGGCCTCGGATGTGTATTGATGCAAAATGGAAGTGTCATTGCAAACTCCTCTCGACAATTGAAGAAACATGAATAGAACTACCCGGTGCATGACTTAGAACTGGCCGCGGTAGTATTTACCTTAAAGATCTGGAGACACTATCTCTACGGAGAACAATTCACTGTGTACTCCGATCACAAAAGCCTCAAGTATTTATTCTCCCAAAAGGAGCTAAACATGCGGTAAAGGCGTTGGCTCGAATATCTCAAGGATTTCGACTTCACTATACAATATCATCCTGGAAAGGGTAATTCTGTAGCTGATGCCCTTAGTCTAAAGCCGAGAGCAATATTGGCCAACTGTATGATACAAGAATGGTAGTTGCTAGAGAAATTCTCTGAACTTGATATCAGCACAAATGAGAAGAACTAGTGTATTATTCTATTTCATATGAGTCTACATCCAAATTGCCTACCTGAAATCAAGAAGCTGCAAGAAGAAGATCCTGCACTAGTGGAGATAAAGGTGAGCTGGACGAGAGACTTGATTTCAAGCTAGCACCTGATGGTAGATTACTATTTCATGAACGGACATGTATGCCCGACTGTCCCGAATTGATGAAGAAGATTCTTGAAGAAGCTCATCGATCGAAGTACACGATCCACCCTGGAGCAACTAAGATGTACCAAGACTTGAAACGAACTTTATGGTGGCCTAATATGAAAAGGGAGGTAGCGGACTTCGTATCTCACTGCCTGACATGTCAACAAGTGAAGGCGGAACATCAGAAACCCGCCGGAAAGCTACACCCACTAGACATTCCCAAGTGGAAGTGGGAAGATATTGCCATGGACTTTATCGTGGGTTTGCCCAAGTCTAGGGGCAGACACGATGGAATTTGGGTAATCATTGATCGCCTAACTAAATCGGCCCATTTCTTACCCATCAAAAGCCGATGGTCAGTCGATGTATGATGCAGGGCGGGCATGCGTCTCGACTCCAATTTGATATGCCAACCTTGGACTCTAGACAAGCTCGTGATCATCCCTTAGCGAGGGAAGCGTACGGACGTGCGAGGTTGAGAAACCAGGAATGAGCTAGGGTGGTCGGCTCTCTCTCGTACCCGGATCGGGTCACGGCATCGATTTTGCACCGATCCGACGTCGGTGCTGGTCGCAGCAAGCTTTGCCACCGGAGCGCGCGGGTCTGAAACAGAAGTTCAGATCCATGGACAGCAAGTTCGCCAAGTACCGGATATTGCTTAAGTATAGGTTCATCACTTCCCCTTGGTCGGTTCATTCCAACCCCGTGTCCATTGCATGCCCACTCGTCGGGGTACCCAATATTCACCACCACTACCACCAATGGCAGATCCCCGAGTCCCTAGTCCCGATGAGTCATCGGTGGTCGACATGTTTCGAGCTCTTATGAAACAAATGGGAGAGTTGACTACACGAGTGGACAAGATGGAAGGATTGAGTACGCGAGTGGATGACCTAGGTGCTCGTTTGGAAGGAAGGATGAAGGCCTTAGAGGGTAAGGCCGTAGAGTCGGACTAGTCCTTCCATGGTCTAGTAGGGAGGGTAGCAATCCTAGAGAGACCCCCGGTTGAGGTGCACCCTGCGCTGACACATGGTCAATAGGAGCCGGTTCAGCCGCCTACTGCTCCTATGGCTCAAGGAGTAGTTGTGATGAGGGCATCTCCCGACACCCCTCTAGCTTTGATCGCCTGCACACTCTTGATATGGATTGATCATGAACTACACTTGTTATCTTCATTTCCCAAGTTTCATTTTATGTATTTTCTTTTTATTGAGTCCTATCTTATGTATTTTCATTTATTGAGTCATATGGTTTTAGTCCATTTCCCTTGTTATGTTTAATTGGGCCTTATTACTTTAGTTATGGGCCCATAGGATTGAGTCTAGGATATGCTCGGTCTTTTATCTTATTGTCAAGGGTATTTTGGTCATGTAAAGAATGGTTGCCTATATATAGGCCCCATCTCTCCTCTTGTATTCAACTTTTGATGAATATTGAAGAAAACCCTTTCAAACTCTCTCAATATCTCTCTCTCTCTCATTATCTCTCCATTCTCTCTCCTCCTCTCTCTAAATTTCGAAATTCACTCTCTCTCCTCCCTCTCTCAACCACTTCCAACCCCCACCTACCTCCATTAACTCCCCACAACTTCCCACAACCCCCCTTTAATCCTCACCTAGTCCCAAGGAAGTTCCACCACTCAAAACCCCACCCTCCAACCACCACCTACCCCTTTCACTTCCCTAAGCATATCTCCACCTTCCCAAGGCTGAATTAACTCATTTCAAAGCCCAAATTCGAATCTCCCCTTCCCTCCTTGCTCCCTAGGTCGCACCCCTCCTCTCCCCTCAAGCCAAGTTCGCCCCCTCCTCTCTTCTCCACTCCAGCTTTGTGTGCAGGCCGACCTGTAGTTTAGCACTCTGTTGCAGTGATGTCCACGACTGCATCCTGATTCTGCTGGTGGCGTGGCCTAACTTTCTAGAAAGGCCTCCCTGTGCTCTTCGCAGGCGAGGTGGAATCACTCCATTCCGAGTTCGTGGCCATCCGTGAAGGCAGTTCTTCCCCGACTGCGCAGAACCTCTCAGACCAGGAGCCAGAGCGGCAGAGAAGACTCTCCCACGACGAACCTTGAAGGAACCAGTCTTCGAGATCTTCTAAAAAGTTCTTCCTCCCCCTGTCAGCGTCCAGGAACAGAAGGCAGAACCCCATTCGGCATCCGACAACCAGAGATACCAATTTTCTACCACACCCACGCCGGTCTACCTCTGCACCGACCACCGTCCACTTCTCTGGACACCCAGCTCATCTCCAACATCAGAAGACTTCCCCGTTTGTTTTTCTGCAAAGTAGACTCGTCCACAATTCCAAAGAGTCTAGCGGTGCCAAATTTGGAGCTCAGGAGCGATCGTGGCAGCTTCTGCAACCTGCTGTTTCAGACTGAACTCGGCCAGAGACCAGAGCTGCATCCATCTTCCAGTCGCTGGAGCAGTCAGTCCCCAGATCAGAACGTCGTCCAAAAATTCAAGCCGGACCCCTCTCCGGTTAGAAAGCTTTTGGCGCAAGTTTCATCAGATTCCAAGCTCGGTGGAATTATTGGCAGCATCGACATCGGCCCTCTATCTAGAATTACAGAAGCTAGGCAGAATCGGCAAAGCTCGGAAAGTCGACTCTATCTCGCTCGTTCCCCTCCCCGCTTGGCCGGCTGAAGGCCCCTCCCTGCGTGGAGGTAATTTTTGGTTGTAATACATTAACCCCCACCCCAAGATCCCCCCCTTGCAAGGGGCGTAGTGCTGTACCTCTTCACATTTTCAGGTCAAGCTCCATCGCCGCGGCGATCGGGTGTATACCCTCGCCTCCCGGCGCGCCCTCGTCTCCGAACGGGATCGGTGTCTTCACACCGATCAGGTGAGCTTCTGATCACACCCTTGTAGCTTCAATTCTGCAAATGTAGTATTGCCTTGAATGCCCGTCAGACGGTAAGAGAGTGCTCGGAATTCATTTTAAGTAATATCGTGCCCACCGCGGCCCGTGAGTGAGTGCCACCCCACACCCCACCTTGCGGGCCAGCCACCCACAAAGTTGGGACTCCCAGGCCCATTGGAGGTCAGCCTTAGCATTGTAAGTCCATTAGGACAATTGGGTCCCGCCTCGGACCCTCACCATCATCTCCCGGACCCACCGGGTGAACGTGTGAACCGAGTGAGCAGAAATCGTCGTTGTGAGAATCATTGAGCACTTGTATGCTTGCGGGTCTAAGTCCTAGGGTCACCTTATCATATTTAGTGGTCTTTGGGCTGTGCCACATCAAGTGGTATCAGAGCGGTCATAGGCTTGTCCTTACAAGTCTAGTCTTGGGTCACACTAAGTCTTTCATAGGTGCATCCGCACACCCTTGCATAGCCCACCCAACCATGCATGACCACTCGTAGTGGTACTCGCTTTCAACCCAATACTACATCTTCCAATCCCACAATGAATCCAAAACCCCAAGGGATGCCTACCACTAACACTCATGACTTCAACTACTTCATGAAAGCCTTGACCTATGCCAATGAGCAGCTTGATAACATATCGGGCCGACTCAACCAACTTGGAAAAAATAGGCCCGCCCTAAGGACAGACGATAGGATGGCCCCTTTCCCACTTCCCACCTTTGATGGGACCTCTCCTAGCAAATATTTAGATTGGGAAGCTACAATGGACCAATACTTCAATTGGTATCATATTTCCGAGGATGAAAAGGCATGGGTTGCCAAAATACAACTAACCAAAAGGGCTCAAACTCATTGGTGTAAAATTGAGGGCTTAAGGATAATTAGACGGGAAGCTCCCCTCACCACATGGGAGGACATGAAGGATCAACTAAGGGCTAGGTATGTGTCCCCTTCCCACTCGGATCACCAAAACCCAAGGAGCACTCCCACTCCTCCCACCCCACCCGTCCAAACCCTTATCACTAAAACCCAAGTACCTAAGACCTCCACCTCCCCACCTAACCCCATGAGGTCCCCCACATCCCAACCAAAACCCCCTTCCCTAACCTACACTAGTCAAGCCCCTTTAGCCCCCACTTCCACCCCAAGTGATCCCAAGGGCAAGAGACCCCTAACCAACCCAATTCCCTCCATGGTGACCACCACTCATCCAACCCTCACCATTAAAAACCATGTGGACACCATGTCCACCCCTCCACCAAGGCCCATAATGGCCACCACCCCAAAACCCAAAACCCCTCACCCAACCCACCTCCCGCTTCCTACACCAATCTTACCCCAAATTAGGCCTCCACTACTTCCACTCCCAAGTCCAACCCATGTCCGACCTTGCTCACCTCCTCGAGTGCGCCATGCCTCGACTAACACCAACCCACCCACCATAGACCTTCCTACCCCATTGTCCTTAGGAGTTGTAACCCACACACCTACCCAAGTGGAGAGGGATACCAATTCGGATCCACCTCCCAAAATCAAGGAAATCCAAGGGCCATACAACTCACCCACCCCTCCTAACCTAGTTCCTCAAGAGCTATACACCCTTCCCCATGACACCATCACCATAGATAAGTCCATATTCCTATGGCTCAAGCGAGGCCTCACCATTCCTAGTTTACAACCAAGCCACTTACTCATGGGACATCAATCCCAACTCATTCCCACTCAGCCTCATGTCACTTATCAAACCTCCTATTGTGTAGAAGATTTGGGAGACTTAGTGGCCTACCTACATTGGCAAGTCCACTTGACCGATATGCTAGCCATGAGGCCATCAGAGTCTAGCACCATTAGCTTAGCTTACCCCACCATTGGCTCCATCACTTCCATCTACACCAATGGCCAATTTACAAGTGAGATCATACTCCTTCTTCCCATGGAGGAGGAACCCATCCTAGTCTACTCCCCAACCATTGAGATCCCAAGTACTTTGATTGGCCAACCCATTAGCAACCTTGGCCCAATTATCTTAGAGAGAGATGATTCGCCATTTGAGGACCTTGAGAACATGGAGTACCCCTACCTAGGTGACCCTTACCATAATCCCTTTGACCCTTTTCTATGGGAGCCTAAATCTCCATGTGACCCACTTTCCCTATTCACCACCCACCTCACCTTACCCACATCGCCCATGTCGACCCAAACTCCTCCCTTCCTAGAATCGGGTTACAACATGAGAGCCTTGACCTTAGGCAACGAACACCTTGGGATTGATGAAGTGCCCCACCCCATAACCACGTTCGTAGATCCGTTCGACCCATTCACGTGGACGTTCAAAAGTCATCCCACATCTATGCACATGGAAGTCACCTTTGGGATAAACATGCATGTGTCCAGGCCTACCACACCATTTGACATGATTCATAAGTCGGGTACATTCATCCACATCACCCACATGTCAAGTAGGCAGCATAAGTGGACCATATTCGGATGTATTGGCCCACCTTCATTCATCATGAGTCTTAAGCATGATAGGAGCATACATGGATGTCCGGGTCCCCCGACATTTATCACACCCATGCATAAAAGGTTCATCTATGGATGTCCCGGCCCTCCTAAGACTACCACAGTCTTCATAGCATCAAAGTGTGATCGGTCTACATTTGGCTGCCCAGGTCCACCTTGGCATACGCATTCTCGCAAGCATATAGGAAGGATCAATGAGACTTACAAAAGGCGGGCAGATGCTCATCGGCGCCACTACGAGTTCCAAGTGGGAGACTCGATGATGGTGAGGACGGAGCAGCTCCTTCCAGGACCTGCCTCCAAGTTGAGGGCACGGGGTTCGGGACCCTTTCGAGTTCTACGACGACTTGGCAGCAATGCTTATGAGCTTGACCTACCAGAAAGCTATGGGGTGCACCCTACCTTCAGTGTGGCGGACCTGGTACCCCACAAAGGCCCCGCGGTGGAACCCAGTGAGGAGCTTGAGCCTTTACCCCCCCTTATGAGAGACACTCCCGGAGGGACTCCACTTTCTAGCTTGAGAGACCGACGAGAGCAGGTAGAGGCAATACTGGATGAGCATAGTATCATTACGAGGCACAGGGTGTATCAGCGCTATCTGGTTAGGTGGAAGAGCCGTCCCCCGATCGAGGATACATGGGTGAGTCGGGAGGATTTGATATGCTTGGATCCTGACATGATGGAGCAGTACGACAGCCAAGCAGACCCATACTCGACAGGGTCGAGCTCTCCCCACCCCGGGGGATTTGATGAGGGCATCTCCCGACACCCCTCTAGCTTTGATCGCCTGCACACTCTTGATATGGATTGATCATGATCTACACTTGTTATCTTCATTTCCCAAGTTTCATTTTATGTATTTTCTTTTTATTGAGTCCTATCTTATGTATTTTCCTTTATTGAGTCATATGGTTTTAGTCCATTTCCCTTGTTATGTTTAATTGGGCCTTATTACTTTAGTTATGGGCCCATAGGATTGAGTCTAGGATATGCTCGGTCTTTTATCTTATTGTCAAGGGTATTTTGGTCATGTAAAGAATGGTTGCCTATATATAGGCCCCATCTCTCCTCTTGTATTCAACTTTTGATGAATATTGAAGAAAACCCTTTCAAACTCTCTCAATATCTCTCTCTCTCTCTCATTATCTCTCCATTCTCTCTCCTCCTCTCTCTAAATTTCGAAATTCACTCTCTCTCCTCCCTCTCTCAACCACTTCCAACCCCCACCTACCTCCATTAACTCCCCACAACTTCCCACAACCCCTCTTTAATCCTCACCTAGTCCCAAGGAAGTTCCACCACTCAAAACCCCACCCTCCAACCACCACCTACCCCTTTCACTTCCCTAAGCATATCTCCACCTTCCCAAGGCTGAATTAACTCATTCCAAAGCCCAAATTCGAATCTCCCCTTCCCTCCTTGCTCCCTAGGTCGCACCCCTCCTCTCCCCACAACCCACGTTCGCCCCCTCCTCTCTTCTCCACTCCAGCTTTGTGTGCAGGCCGACCTGCAGTTTAGCACTCTGTTGCAGCAACATCCACGACTGCATCCTGGTTCTGCTGGTGGCGTGGCCTAACTTTCTGGAAAGGCCTCCCTGTGCTCTTCGCAGGTGAGGTGGAATCACTCCATTCCGAGTTCGTGGCCGTCCGTGAAGGCTGTTCTTCCTCGACTGCGCAGAACCTCTCAGACCAGGAGCCAGAGCGGCAGAGAAGACTCTCCCACGACGAACCTTGAAGGAAACAGTCTTCGAGGTCTTCTACAAAGTTCTTCCTCCCCCTGTCAGCGTCCAGGAACAGAAGGCAGAACCCCGTTCGGCATCCGACAACCAGAGATACCAATTTTCTACCACACCCACGCCGGTCTGCCTCTGCACCGACCACCGTCCACTTCTCTGGACACCCAGCTCATCTCCAGCATCAGAAGACTTCCCCGTTTGTTTTACTACAAAGTAGACTCGTCCACGATTCCAAAGAGTCTAGCGGTGCCAAATTTGGAGCTCAGGAGCGATCGTGGCAGCTTCTGCAACCTGCTATTTCAGACTGAGCTCGGCCAGAGACCAGAGCTGCATCCATCTTCAGTCGCTGGAGCAGTCAGTCCCCAGATCAGAACGTCGTCCAAAAATTCAAGCCGCACCCCTCTCCGGTTAGAAAGCTTTTGGCGCAAGTTTCATCAGATTCCAAGCTCGGTGGAATTATTGGCAGCATCGACATCGGCCCTCTGTCCAGAATTACAGAAGCTAGGCAGAATCGGCAAAGCTCGGAAAGTCGACTCTATCTCGCTCGTTCCCCTCCCCGCTTGGCCGGCTGAAGGCCCCTCCCTGCGTGGAGGTAATTTTTGGTTGTAATACATTAACCCCCACCCCAAGATCCCCCCCTTGCAAGGGGCGCAGTGCTGTACCTCTTCACATTTTCAGGTCAAGCTCCATCGCCGCGGCGATCGGGTGTATACCCTCGCCTCCCGGCGCGCCCTCGTCTCCGAACGGGATCGGTGTCTTCACACCGATCAGGTGAGCTTCTGATCACACCCTTGTAGCTTCATTTCTGCAAATGTAGTATTGCCTTGAATGCCCGTCGGACGGTAAGAGAGTGCTCGGAATTCATTTTAAGCAATATCGTGCCCACCGCAGGCCCGTGAGTGAGTGCCACCCCACACCCCGCCTTGCGGGCCAGCCACCCACAAAGTTGGGACTCCCAGGCCCATTGGAGGTCAGCCTTAGCATTGTAAGTCCATTAGGATAATTGGGTCCCGCCTCGGACCCTCACCATCATCTCCCGGACCCACCGGGTGAACGTGTGAACCGAATGAGCAGAAATCGTCGTTGTGAGAATCATTGAGCGCTTGTATGCTTGCGGGTCTAAGTCCTAGGGTCACCTTATCATATTTAGTGGTCTTTGGGCTGTGCCACATCAAGTTGATAGGAGGCGTCAAGTCCCCGAAGTCGTTGATTATGGATCTGAGAACGAAAATGGGGGATATGGTCGTGACCGTCGTGTTCAACGACGGAATCGTGAGTTGGATGAGGACAAGCGGACCCTCAGGACCGTTCGTGCAGACCCTCCCACTTTTGACGGGTCCTTAGACCCAATGGTCTATCTTGATTGGGAGGCCGGCATGGACTGATATTTTGAGTGGTTTGAGATGTTGGACCAACGGAAGGTCAAGTTCGCCAATATGAAACTATTAGGGCAGGCACAAACCTTTTGGAGAAACATGGAGAACCTATTCTTTCATCGCCAGGAGCCCCAGGTAGAGACGTGGGACGAGATGAGGTCCAAACTTAGGAAAAAATGCCTCCCTACTTCCTACCACCAGCGTCTCATAGACAGATGGCAAAACCTTACCCAAGGAGACCTATCCGTCTCCGAGTACATCATCGAGTTCGATGAATACTTTTTGGGATGTGACGCCACGGAGGAGAGCTCCCTTACTGTCTCCCATTTTCGGCGTGGTCTGCGACCCCACCTACAGTATGAGCTTTTTCACCGCAAGGTGGACAAGTTGGAGGATGCGTATCAGGTTGCTCTCGAGATGGAGCAGTTCGAGGAGTCTACCCAACGGTTGGGCCCCGTCCCTCTCTGTAGTGCTGAGCCCCGTATCTCTTTAGGTCCATACCCGAGGGCCCCCATGGCTCGACCTCACGAGCCCGCCCGTCAGGAGCCATTCGCTCCAAGGCCTCGCCCTCCCCCGCCAAGGGATCTATTTACACCCCAACCACCGGCACCCATTGCCCACCCCCCGGGACCTATTGCCCATTCTCCGGCACCCACACCTCCTCCCTTGTTACCTACACCCCTTGTCCGTCGGGGGGATAAGGGTAAGGGACCACTCATCGGAGAGAGTAGTAGGTCTCGAATGCAGTGTTATCACTGTCAGGGGTTTGGCCACTTTTCCAACCAGTGCCCCTCTCGTACCTCACTAGCCCTAGGGGATAAGAGGGTTGGAGAAGACCCACCATCTGGGATTGTGTCTGTCAGCTTTGAGGCCGAGTCGGCACTAGCTGATGAGTTCTATGAAGAAGATCTGGAAGAAACCACCGACACCCAGGATGCAGCACTCGGATGACGACCACCTAGGGGTGATGTCACTGCATTAAGTCTTGGGTCCTTCATGAGTTTATTTTCTTCTTTGTGTGGTTTGTTTGTGTGGTTTGTTAGGAGTCTATGCATACATTTCTCAATGCATGATGAGTCTGCATGTGTCTTGTGCAAGCTCGTAGATGTCAGTCCCTTACGCGTGTGAGGTAAGTCGGCTCTATTGCATGCGTTGTAGTCTTACCGGAGTATGGGATCAGCTCTACATCCATGTCCCGGATCTAGTCACCTACAGGGACCCAGTGGTGATTCCTAATGAGTCTTCGAGCCGCCTCCTCCCCTTTGAGAGTGACCCCACCCCGGAGTGTCCACCACTAGCCTTGTTCCCGCAGCAGCTTGTGCACATCTAGTATATACGGAATGAGCAGGTGATGACTACTTGGAGTGGAGCATACCTGCGCTACTTGGTAGGGTGACGGATCCGCTAGAGGTACTTGAGCAGCGGCACCCCTTACTCGACGGGGTCGAGTTCTTCCCACCCGGGGAGAATTGATTAGAATCAACTCCGAGCATGTACATTTTAGTTGGCATTTGTGTCCTCTTTATTTGCATTTATACCCTTGTGTAACTAGGTACCCAATTGTATGGCAAGTATAAGCTAAAATGTGAGTCTTTAGGTTTTAGTGAGTTTATTTGTAAAAGTCTAGTAGGACCAGCTGGGGGCCCCCACCTTCTTCCCCATTGGTCCACCTAAGCCTTTGGGCCCATGTGGGACTGGTCAAATGTCTAAGGTGGGCTTCTAGATGGCTTGACCATTCAAGGGGACAAAGGGTGAAAAAAATTCAAAAATAAGGGCTTGGAAGTCAAGGGGGCGCCCCCCATTTAGCATATATTAATAGGTTTTGTATTTTTATTTTATTTAGGTCCAAAACACATGGGAGAATTAATTCTCTTATTCCGTTAATGCCCCTCCCAAACCCTAGATCTCAGGGTAGGAGTGGTCATTTGTATTTCCATATAAAAGGCTTGTATTTTCCATTTGATAGAAGTTAATGAAGAAAATTTTGTGAAATTGCAAGAGAGCCTTGTGCGCCCTCCCCCCCCTCTCTCTCCTACTGTTCTTCTTCTTCCTCCAACCTTCCAGGGTGTGAAGCCCTCTCTCTGAGTTCTATCTCTACCGCCGTTGTTCGTGCCACCGACGAGCCACCGCGACCATTCTCCCGAAGTGTTGTCTAGGGTGATGTTCTACTGGACAGAGACCTACTACGATATTTTTAGCTCTCAACTCCCAAATCTTCTGGAGCTGATATTTTTCGGGTAGGTTCCCCACATGATTCCCCACCTCCAGTAAATTTCCTTGAATTTAGAACATCATCCAATTTTCTTTTCCATTTAAGCTTCTAGATCCACACAGATCTATCCCTGTGCAGATCATGTTCCAGCCACCCTGTTCTTCCTATGTTCGACCCCCTTCCCAATTTCTAATTGAGCCCAAATTTGGACTGGGTATTCTGCCCACCAAATCCCATCTCCCTAAATTTTTCCACGAATTTAGGAGTTCTTTTTCCCTTCAAAACAAGTAAAACTCAGTCAAAATTCTATTATGTCCTGTGCAGTCCAGATCCGACCCACCTGTGTTAGAAATTCCATTTCTCCAACCAAACCTCCACCATAAATTCCAAACAAAATATCACAATGTTCCTTACTTCCCCCTCTCCAACTTTCATCAAGGGGCCAACACCCAGATCCAAAGTTAGAGTCACGGTCAACGCACTTTCTCAGTCATATCTCATTCTACCTGGCCAGATCTAAGACTGAGAAGAGCCCCCTTTGAAATTCTACCAAGATAGTGCGGCCCCAAAAAAAATCCTGTGACAATAGAGTGTCGAAGTTCTTCGAGTCAGCTTTCCAATGGCGTAAATTTCGCGTCGATCCGATGTCAGGATTGATTGCAGCATCCGTTCTCGCCGGGTTGCGCACTGCAAAATAGAAGGTCCAGCCCGTGGACAGCAAGCCGCATCGACCGCCCGGCCGGCCGACTCACCTTCCACAAGGTGAACCAGTACGACCCCTTCCCATGGATCGTCCCTCCAAGCGTCCACGTCACAGCGGTGTCACTCCGGGCCTGCTCGGCCCCACCGACCAGAATGTGGGTCCCACAGTTGCTGGCTTGCGCTGCCACCGGAGCTGCCCGATTGCTGCCCGTCAACCCGAACCACTACTCCCGGGTCCCACCTTGTAGCCCTTTACCTCTCTTCGTGGAGTGGGCAATAATATTTAATGTTGTAATTTAATTATTTACTGTTCCGGGAGTACAAGTTTGGCCGGGGTCATCTTCCCCATGCCCGGCGCGTGGAGGTAACGTTTCCACTCCCCTCTCGGCATTTTACTTTATTTCGTATATATGTCATATGCCGCTGTTTGAGAGTTAGGAATTTTAGCCCATTCAATTTTATCACTGTTGCGAGAGAGAGCGAGACTGTCCCGTGACCCGATCCGAGCAAGAAATTATGAGTTGACCACCCTAGCTCTTTGCCGATTTCTCAACCGCGCACGTCCGTACGCTTCCCTCGTTAAGGACGATCGTGAGTTTGCATAGAGTCCAAGGATCGCATATCAATTGGTCTCGAGTCATGCGTCCATCTTGCATCAAATTGGTATCAGAGCGGAAGGTTGAGTCTAGGGTAGTCATTAGTCTTTGCTTAACAAAAACAACAATAAAAAGAGTCATTTAAGTCTCGGAGTTTAAGTCTAAGTCGGTCATTGCATTTGCATCCCAATAACCTGGTATCTCAAAAGGTGTTGTTCGAACGTTAGGTTACGCCTCTTGGGAAGGCCACACACTTGCGCGAGAGGATCTTCAGGTCCCGTAACTCCACCAAGTACCGGATATTGGTTAAGTCTAGGTTCATCACTTCACCTTGGTCGATGCATTCCAACCCCGTGTCCATTGCATGCCCACTCATAGGGGTATCCAATATTCACCACCACCACCACCAATGGCAGATCCCCGAGTCCCTAGTCCCGATGAGTCATCGGTGGTCGACATGTTTCGAGCTCTTATGAAACAAATGGGAGAGTTGACTGCACGAGTGGACAAGATGGAAGGATTGAGTACGCGAGTGGATGGCCTAGGCACTCGTTTGGAAGGAAGGATGAAGGCCTTAGAGGATAAGGCCGTAGAGTCGAACCAGTCCTTCCATTGTCCAGTAGGGAGGGTAGCAGTCCTAGAGAGACCCCCGATTGAGGTGCAGCCCGCGCCGACACATGGTCAACAGGAGCTGGTTCATCCGCCTGCTGCTCCTATGGCTCAAGGAGTAGTTGATAGGAGGCGTCAAGTCCCCGAAGTCGTTGATTATGGATCCGAGAACGAAAATGGGGGATATGGTCGTGACCGTCGTGTTCAATGATGAAATTGTGAGTTGGATGAGGATGAGAAGACCCTCAGGACCGTTCGTGCAGACCCTCCCACTTTTGACGGGTCCTTAGACCCAAAGGTCTATCTTGATTGGGAGGCCGGAATGGACCGATATTTTGAGTGGTTTGAGATGTCAGACCAACGGAAGGTCAAATTCGCCAAGATGAAACTATTAGGGCAGGCACAAACCTTTTGGAGAAACATGGAGAACCTATTGTTTCATCGCCAGGAGCCCCAGGTAGAGACGTGGGACGAGATGAGATCCAAACTTAGGAAAAAATACCTCCCTACTTTTTACCGCCAGCGTCTCATAGACAGATGGCAAAACCTCACCCAAGGAGACCAGTTCGTCTTCGAGTACATCACCGAGTTCGATGAATACTTTTTACGATGTGACGCCACGGAGGAGAGCTCCCTTACTGTCTCCCATTTTCGGCATAGTCTGCGACCCCACCTACAGTATGATCTTTTCCGCTGCAAGGTGGACAAGTTGGAGGATGCATATCAGGTTGCTCTCGAGATAGAGCAGTTCGAGGGAAAGTTCGATTCTACCCAACGGTTGGGCCCCGTCCCTCTCCGTAGTGCCGAGCCCCGTAGCTCTTTAGGTCCATACCCGAGGGCCCCCATGGCTCGACCTCACGAGCCCGCCCATCAGGAGCCATTCGCTCCAAGGCCTCGCCCTCCTCCGCCAAGGGAGCTACCTACACCCCAACCACAGGCACCCATTGCCCACCCCCCGGGACCTATTGCCCGTCCTCCGGCACCCACACCTCCTCCCTTGTTACCTACACCCCATGTTCGTCGGAAGGATAAGGGTAAGGGACCACTCATCGGAGAGAGTAGTAGGTCTTCAATGCAGTGTTATCACTGTCACGGGTTTGGCCACTTTGCCAACCCATGCCCCTCTCGTACCTCACTAGACCTAGGGGACAAGAGGGTTGGAGAAGACCCACCTTCTGGGATTGTGTCTGTCAGCTATGAGGCCGAGTCGGCACTAGCTGATGAGTTCTATGAAGAAGATCCAGAAGAACCCACCAACACCTAGGATGCAGCACTCGGATGACGACCACCTTGGGGTGATGTCACTGCATTAAGTCTAGGGTCCTTCATGAGTTTGTTTTCTTCTTTGTGTGGTTTGTTTGTGTGGTTTGTTAGCAGTCTATGCATACATTTGTCAGTGCATGATGAGTCTGCATGTGTCTTGTGCAAGCTCGTAGATGTCAGTCCCTTGCGCGTGTGAGGCAAGTCGGCTCTATTGCGTGCGTTGTAGTCTTATCGAAGTATGGGATTAGCTCTACATCCATGTCCCGGATCTAGTCACCTACAGGGACCTAGCGGTGATTCCTAGTGAGTCTTAGAGCGGCCTCCTCCCCTTTGAGAGTGACCCCACCCCGGAGTGTCCACCACTAGCCTTGTGCCCATAGCAGCTTGTGCATATCGAGTATATACGGAATGAGCAGGTGATGACTACTTGGAGTGGAGCGTACCCGCGCTACTTGGTAGGGTGACGAATCCGCCAGAGGTACCCGAGCAGTCGCACCCCTTACTCGACGGGGTCTAGTTCTTCCCACCCTGGGAGAATTGATGGGAATCAACTCCGAGCATGTACATTTTAGTTTGCATTTGTATCCTCTTTATTTGCATTTATACCCTTGTGTAACTAGGTACGCAATTGTATGGCAAGTATAAGCCAAAATGTGAGTCTTTAGGTTTTAGTGGGTTTATTTGTAAAAGTCTAGTAGGACCAGCTCGGGGGCCCCACCTTCTTCCCCATTGGTCCACCTAAGCCTTTGGGGCCATGTGGGACTGGTCAAATGTCTAAGGTGGGCTTCTAGATGGCTTGACCATTCAAGGGGACAAAGGGTGAAAAAAATTCAAAAATAAGGGCTTGGAAGTCAAGGGGGCGCCCCCCCATTTAGTATATATTAATAGGTTTTGTATTTTTATTTTATTTGGGTCCAAAACACATGGGAGAATTAATTCTCTTATTCCCTTAATGCCCCTCCCAAACCCTAGATCTAAGGGTAGGAGTGGTCATTTGTATTTCCATATAAAAGGCTTGTATTTTCCATTTGATAGAAGTTAATGAAGAAAATTTTATGAAATTGCAAGAGAGCCTTGTGCGCCCCCCCCCCCTCTCTCTCCTATTGTTTTTCTTCTTCCTCCAGCCTTCCAGGGTGTGTATCCCTCTCTCTGAGTTCTATCTCTGCCGCCGCCGCCGCCGTTCGTGCCGTCGACGAGCCACCGCAACCATTCTCCCGAAGTGCTGTCCAGGGTGCTGTTCTGCTGGACAAAGGCCTACTACGGGATTTTTAGCTCTCAACTCCCAAATCTTCTGGAGCTGAGATTTTTCGGGTAGGTTCCCCACGTGATTCCCCACCTCCAGTAAATTTCCCTCGAATTTAGAACATCATCTAATTTTCTTTTCCATTTAAGCTTCTAGATCCACACAGATCTGTCCCTGTCTAGATCCAGTTCTAGCCACCCTATTCTTCCTAGGTTCGACCCCCTTCCCAATTTCTGATTGAGCCCAAATTTAGACTGGGTATTCTGCCCACCAAAGCCCATCTCCATAAATTTTCCCACGAATTTAGAAGTTCTTTTTCCCTTCAAAAAAATTAAAACTCAGTCAAAATTCTAATCTATCCTGTGCAGTCTAGATCTGACCCACTTATGTTAGAAATTCCATTTCCCCAACCAAACCTCCACCATAAATTCCAAACAAAATGTCACCGTCTTCCTTACTTCCCCCTCTGCAACTTTCATCAAGGACCCAACTCCCAGATCCAAAGTTAGAGTCGCTGTCAACGTACTTTCTCAGTCAGATCTCAGTCTGCCTGGCTAGATCTGAGACTGAGAATAGCCCCCTTTGAAATTCTACCAAGGAAAGTGTGGCCCCAAAAAAAATCTTGTGACAATAGAGGGTCGAAGTACTTCGAGTCAACTTTCCAACGGTGCACATTTCGCATCGATCCGACATCAAGATTGATCACAGCAGCCATTCTCGCCGGGTTGCGCACTGCAAAATAGAAGGTCCAGCCCGTGGACAACAAGCCACATCGACCGCCCGGCCGGTCGACTCGCCTTCCACAAGGCGAACTAGTACGAGCCCTTCCCAAGGATCGTCTCTCCAGGCGTCCCCGTCACAGCGGTGTCACTCCGGGCACACTCGGCCCCACCGACCAGAACGTGGGTCCCATAGTTGCCGCCGTACGCTGCCACCGGAGCTTCCCGATTGATGCTCGTCAACCCGAACCGCTACTCTCGGGTCCCACCTTGTATCCCTTTACCTCCCTGCGTGGAGTGGGCAGTAATATTCATTGCTGTAATTTAATTATTTAGAGTACAAGTTTGGCCGGGGTCGTCTTCCCCGCGCCCGGCTTGTGGACGTAACGTTTCCACTCCCCTCTCGGCATTTTGCTTTATTTCGTATATATGTCAGATGCCGCTGTTTGAGAGTTAGGAATTCTAGCATGTTCAATTTTATCACTGCTGCGAGAGAGAGCGAGACTATCCCGTGACCGGATCCGGGCACGAAATTGTGAATTGACCACCCTAGCTCTTTGCCGGTTTCTCAACCGTGCACGTCCGTATGCTTCCCTCGTTAGGGACAATCGCGAGTTTGCATAGAGTCCAAGGATCGCATATCAATTGGTCACAAGTAGCGCATTCGTCTCGCATCAATGTACTTGCTTCCCTGTATATTAAGGAGATGGTTAGATTGCCTGGAGTTCCCGTGTCGATTGTATCCGACCGAGACCCACGCTTTACCTCTCATTTTTAGAAAAGTCTACAACACTCTCTGGGGACGAAACTCAATTACAACACTACTTTCCATCCCCAGACAGACGGACAGACCGAAAGGACAAATCAAGTTGTGGAAGATATGTTGAGAGCATGCATTGTAGACTTTGGCGGAAGCTGGCATGACCACTTACTACTAGCCGAATTTGCATTTAACAACAGCTATCAAGCCAGTATACAAATGGCGCCTTTTAAGGCACTGTATGGCAGGAGTTGCCGATCTCCAATATGTTGGGATGAAGTTGGTGAAAAACAAATTCTAGGCCAAGACATGGTAAAAGATTCCACCGAGAAGATACACCTCATTAGAGAAAGGTTAAAGATAGCACAGTCCAGGTAGAAATCCTATGCTGACAACAGAAGACGAGATCTGGAATTTTAAGTCAGAGATCATGTTTTCCTCAAGGTATCTCCCGGCCGAGGTATTAGAAGATTCGGTGTTAAGGGCAAGCTAACACCAAGGTTTATTCATCCATTCGAAGTCCTGGAAAGAGTAGGCGAGGTGGCTTATCGCATCGCCCTACCTCCGCAACTATCAAAAGTGCACAACTTATTCCATGTTTCTATGCTGAACAAATACGTGCACGATCTCTTCCATGTCATTGACCACAATGACTTAGTGATATAGAAGGACCTTACCTACGAGCAGAAGCCAATGAAGATCCTCGACCGAGAAGTTCAAGTTCTAAGGAACAAGATGATCCCTATGGTAAAAATCCAATGGAATCGATGCTTAGAACAAGAAGCTACATGGGAGACTGAAGAGTCTATGAAGAGAAGATTTTCGGAGTTATTCTAGTTGTATGTACTTTGCAACCTTCCTATTTCTCGCATAATACATTTGAATTTGGGGACCAAATTCTTTTAAGTGGGGGAGGGTGTAGCACCCCCGATAAAATAATTGAGAAAATTCTTCCTAAAGAATCCTACCTGAATGCCTTATATAAAGAACCATATCTTGTGAGGACTAGTATGTAAATTTACAAACCAACATCACTTTATGCCGTCATGGGCATTACGTAGTGAACTTCTTCTTAAAAGAATCCTATATGGACGCCTTGTATAAAGAACTAAATCATAGGAGGACTAGTATATAAATGTACAACATAACTTTAACACATTGGCACATGGGTAGTACGTAAGTGGGTTTCCACCTTTTCTAACCAAGGGAATGGGCGCCCCTTACCAAGGCGCCATTCAACAAATTGAAGACTATATGAAGAGGCGCCATTTCCCTTGGGGCCACCATTCCCCTATAATATATATATATATATATACCATGAAGGCCAACACGTGAATGTGGCAGAATTGTCTAAAATTAATGGCCTCTTGCAAGGCCGTCATTCTCATGAATAATGCCACCCAGACGAATGGACGCCCTCATGCAGAGGCGTCATTTACATGAATAGTACCACCTAGATAAATGGACGACCCCTTACAAGGGCATCATTTAATCTGTGTTTCTAGAAGATTGAGGCACGAACAACCCCATTTAGCTGGCAAAGCACCTCGGACAGTAATGATCTAGGATCTTGTTCCCCAACCAGACCCGCAAGGCACTACACCATGCTCTGCGTTTCCTATAACTAATTCCCTCCGTAGCACTGACAGAGGCTACTGCCATCATTAGTGCTGCTTGCAGAAGGGAATATTTCCCTTCGTTCCCTTGAAAAATGTGAAGTCTACGTCTTGTTGCTGGAGCTTTACGGCGGCAGAGAATGTGTGGCTTCATCCTTGGATTTCTATTCTGTCATCTGTACCTCGTAATCACGCCAAAAAGGTAGGTGTTATCAAGATCTTTCCTAACTAGTAGCTAAATAGGTTAACGTAACATGCATGCTTAGAGTTAGAATTACTCATCATCCATGCTATATTACCTGGCTTTATTGTGATCAAAAATGACCAAGTATATACCATGTTACATGGATTTTAAATAGCCGGTTACACCTGTCATATATGATTTTATACACCATCTGTTACCATGATTTTATGAGTTTTGAACATATCCTACTACACGAGTTTTACAGCCTTGAATAATCATGTTTTAGCCTTAGTATATAACCTCTGTTACATGAGATACACGCTTGTTTTAACAACCCGTAAAAAGCCAGCCCTCAAGTGAATAGCGCCCCTAGCCAAGGCGCCATTCACTAAAGAGGCGCCCCCAGCTGGGGCGCTAATTCTTGAAGAGGTGCCCCCAACCAGGGCGCCAATTAAATGAAGACACTGCATAGTGTCGTCAATTCCATTTATGGAATTTTTAGTAATTATTAAATCAACGCATTCAAAAATCCATAATTATTGAACTAAACCATGAAAATTTTGCATGAATATAGTTCTATGATCCTGATATTTTTCTCTACCTGTCCATGTCCTCGATTTCTGATTCGCAGAAACTTTGAAAAAATGAATAGTAACTTGTATCACAGAATGTACCTTTCTGATACTAAGCATGACTCACTTGAAAAACAACTCAATTGGTGACTCTCCACAATGTCGTCAATTAGTTGAGCCATGTATATCAATTAGTGACACCCCGAGGAGTTTTTAATTAAATGAAGACTACTCAGAAGAGCGCCAATTGTATTTTTTAGAATTTAAAAACATAGCATTTGAAAATTCATATCTGTAAAACCAAAACCCAACAATTATACATGAACATGTTTTTGAACTCCCGAGAATTTTCACTACCCGTTCATGTCCTTACTTCCTCTTTTCGAGAAACTTTTTCAGATGAATAGTGTTTTGAGGCACAAACGTATCTACTGGGTGAAAATCACCCAATGAAATTGGCGCCCCAAGCCAGGGCACCAATTCCCTAAATAGCGGTAGCCAGGTCGTCTTCAATTAATTGAAGACTTCCGGAGAAGGCGCCAATTTCCTTATGAATATATATTTTCTGAGAAAATCAAAAAATTGAAAGATTGGTCCTCCCCCAGGCGCCATTTACCTGAAAAGGGGGTCCTCCCCCAGGCGCCAATTCCCTGAAATGGGGGCTGTACCCCAGGCGCCAATTACATGAAAGAACCCCTGACCCCAGGGTGCCAATTCAGTAATTGCATCTTCTGATTTTGATCTGTCTCGTGATTTGTACAGACACAACGCTAATCCATTTTCCTGCATATTATGAGTTCTTGAACTCCATTCCATGAAAATATACCTGTTGGAACCCTGGTTTTGATAATGACAATATTTGAGTCATGTATGATAGAATTTTGGTCAGTGCATCTGATTAGAATATCTGATTAATCCTTGTGAACTGTTTGCATGATGGATTACTCATTTCTGGAAACCCTAGTCTTGATAATGACTTTGTGATGAATCATGCTTAGCTATTGGTGTTTTAATTCTCCAATTTCATCTGTTGAGTATGGTCTATGTGGTCCATGCTATGTCATAGACTAAGTCATAGTCAGTGCATGCAGTGTCTCGCTCATAATCCTTCGATGCAACTTCGTGCACCTCACATATAAGTGCTTGCCTCGGTGCAAGCTCTGCTCATGCTCACATACTGTCGATAAGCCTCCTTCTCGGTGCATCCAAATGCATCATGCCTCTCTTGACTCGGTGCGAGCTTTGTCATGTATCTCTCTCTCTGATTAAGCTCATCTCTGACCAGCATCTCGGTGCAGATCTTGCTTGGTCAGCCCAACCTAGTCTCTTCATCTCAGTGCAAACATAACTCGGTGCAAGCTTTGTCTTGTACTTCTCTTTATCAGCTCGGTGCAGTTCCTGCTTGGACTGCATATCGCGACTGGTGCATACTTTCCCTTCTGAATAACATTAACTCCGTGCATCTCCGGGTTAGTCAAAGTCAGTGCTTGTGTCCATCTAACCTTGCATCTCATATGTCTTAAACTTTGTGCATATCCCATGTCTCACGTTGCGTCCTACGTGGCTTAGAGTATGTGCAATCTTTACCTCGGTGCAACGTCCATACAAAGTTCATGCATATGTGTGCATGTCGATTCTATGTGTATGACATTTCGTCATTATACTAGTCTCAGTGCATATCTTGCATTTTGCTTTCAGAAGTCAGTACAGCCTTGCATTTTTGTCGCTTCCTGTCCGTACACTACAACTCGGTGCAAAGCATTATAGTACTTGGGTTAGGTCTGTGGATATGTCTGCTTGCGCATTTCCCAGTCAGTGTATATCTGGTTTGAATAAGCCTAAGGTTGTGCAAGGTTCGCTCATCCACGTGATGAACTCTAAATTTCTGCAAGTGAACCTAAACAATACTCTGTCTTTTACAGGGAACAATTTCCTTCGCAGGAGAGTCACCTGAGCTCTTAAAAGGCACAAGGCTGACCCATGAAAAAGAATGGAAGGGGAGAAATGATAGGCACGTGATCTAGGGAAAAGAAGCCTCATTCCTGAACACGTGGACGAATGGGAGTCTCCGTAGAATTCTTTTGGTTCATTCTTACCGAGCCCCTGTTCCTATAAGAAGCTATATACCCTTCGAAGAAGGTTAGGCCAATATAGAAAAGAGTGGTGGTGCTGGAAGAAGAGGCCTCTAGAAGAAAAGAAAAGAGAGCCAGCAGCTAAAGAAAAAGAACGAGAAGAAGGAGTTGCCAGAGAGTGAGAGAGCTGAGAAGTGAGAAGAGAGAGACTAGAGGAAGAGATCGTGGAAGCAAAAAGAGAGAAAGAGAAAGTGCAGTTACTCATTCTGAAGATCTATCTAGTCTGTTCGTGGATCAAATCCAGAACGACCGTGCTTATTGGAGATTACTATTTTTGTCCTTTTTTCTTTTGATTTTTCTTTTGGTTGCCCCTTTTCGCATTTTCTTCGTGTGCTTCCGACACTCTATTTTGAGTTCGGGTTCCTCCTGTGGACTCAGGAGAAGGGAGAAGTGTTCTCCGATTTGTAAGTAGTGGTGTGCTATTTGTGGGTTACCCTCCGGTTTGGAGGAAGGGAGGATTGTCTCCGGTTCTGGTCTTGTGGGTAGCAAGTCTAGGTGCCAAGCTTCTGTGAGTTGCAGAACTTGGTGTGAGGGATTTGTCTCCCTCGATTTGTCAAGCTGTTAGACAGCATCTGTTTGCAGACTGAGTCAGCGGTTCTTGCTATTGCAAGGGAAGCCTCACTCTGGTTTGGAGTGAGGGGTGGACGTAGGTAGACTGTGGGTCTGGCTGAACCACCTAAAAACTTTCCGTCCATCGTGGTTTGATTGCTCTGTCTGATTCGCTAGATGTATGCTTAGGCTCGACCTATATTTCCCGTCTAGTGGGTATTTGGTTTACCTGAGCACCGATCGTATACATTTGATTTACTCTAGTTGATGTTCTGTGTGGGCTCTCAGCCCTGCAGCTGTTTGCTTTAATTCCGCATATCAGGTTGATTTAAGTTTTTATTTGAGCAAAGTTTTTAGAGGGATTCATTCACCCCCCTCTGAATCAGGGCCTTGCTCCACAACAATTGGTATCAGAGCGGGTTCTTACTGCCCAGATTTATCGATTCTAAGTGGATCCTGTGTCTTTGTGGTACGTATCCGGTTGTTGTCTTAGATCCATGGCTCATCCACTGATCTTCAAAGGTTCGAATTTTGATTCGTGGTTCGCAAGTCTGCGCAGAAGTGTAATCACAACTGATTCTGATCTATGGAAATTAATTTCACATGGTCCTCACAGATTACGAAAGAAAATGTCCAAGTGGACCGACAGTCACAGATTAAAACACGAGAAAAATCAGAAAGTCTTGAATCTGATGAAAGCAGCTATTGACAAGGTCTTACATCCTTCTCTTCTTGACTGCAGGTCTGCAAAGGACGTTCTGGAGAAACTAAAAGTAGCTCATATAAAAAGGGAGGACAGCTGCATGATGGCTAATGGAAGCTATGAAAGTAGCAACCAAGATGGAGAAGAGGATGATGATCAGGTAAACCCCTTCAAGAGTTATACTCTAAATGATTGGCAGAATGCATATGGTGATCTGCTAGAGTCACATGAAAAACTTAGAAAACAATACAAAAGATTGAAAAAGAAAACTAGTCAGAATATCTCTGATCTCACAGATGAAAATTATTTGGAACTGGAACAATCGCATGATGCGTGTAAGTCTGATAATCAAAAGTTGCTGAAACTCTTGAAGGATCTTGAACAAGTAAACTCAGATTTAAACAAGGTAAAATCTGAAAATGATTCCCTTAGAAAATATGTTAAAGAAAACCAAGAAAAATGTGGAAAACTTGAGCAAGAGAAGAATTTGTTAGCTGAAAAAATTGAAGCCATCAAATCTGTAAACATGGAGTTGCAAAAAAACATTTAAAATCTTCAAAAAGATCTGAAGGAAACTTCTAAATTTAAAGGGAGAGTGGAAGCCAATTCAGATGATCAAGTTTTAGAAAATGAATTAGTTCAAAATGATAAGCTTAAAGAAGAAATTGAAAAATTAAAACTGTTGAACAATGCCATGTCTGAAAGACTTCTTACTTTGGAAAAAGGGAAAATCATCTGTACAAATGAAACTGAAAAAATTGATGAGCTGAGAAAGGAGATCGAAGAATACAAAAATACCAACAAAGTGTTGAATAAAGCTGTCAATTGCAGCGATCAAGGGATTGCTAGTTATGAAATACACATTGCATCTCTTGAAAACAAAATTCAAGATTTGAACAAAGTTTTGTCTAAATTTGTTGATGGAAAAGAAAATCTGGACAGGCTACTAGGAGTTAAGGTGAATGCTCAAAAGGAAGGGTTAGGCTACAACAATGTCAACAAAAAGGCTTTCAAAAAAAAGATAATGACAAGCTTTATCAAAGCATCAAATGTAGCCACTACCTCAGAAAATGAACAACCTAATGTTCAGAAAAATCGGAAACAAACTGGAAAAATGGAAAAGGCCAGTCATGTGAAGAAAGGATTGAATCACACTCATATTGAAAATGTGCATGCTATAAAACACACTAATACACCTAGACATGCACATAAAAGAGAACTCATGAAATGTTATTACTGTAACAAGATTGGTCACTTGATGCATGAATGCAACTTAATGGAATCAGATGATCTGAATGCTAGAAAAATGCATGCTAGGGATCTTCAGGCCATGTTCCCTGTCACTTAGAAAAAGAGTGTCACATGTTCTAATTGTGGTAAAGTAGGACACGCTGCTGCTCATTGTTGGTTTGGAAATGGTAAGAAAAGACCTCGTTCATATCATGTTAAATTCCCTGCAAGCCAACATGGTTTTAAGAGAAAACTTGTTGCAATGAACCAGCACATCACTTGCTTTAACTGTAACAAGATTGGCCACAAGGCCACTGAGTGCTGGTCAGGCTCGTTCAGAAGAAATTCTCTCAAATGCCCTCACTGTAGAAAGCATGGCCATACAGTCAAAGACTGTTGGCACCTTCAAAAGTGGCGGGAAAATTTCAAAAATGCTAGACATCCTGTTGAGGAAAAAAAGTTTAGCAAAATAAACAGGAACAGCCTCCATGATAGAAATAATACTTCCATGAAAATGCACCTAGAGTTCGTGGCTCTGTCAATGTGCATCATAATATTAAAAACTCTATTGGTGCATGTAGATATTGTGGAAAATTTGGACATTCTATGACTAATTGCTATTTGATGAAACTTGATGACAATGCGACTAAAAAATTGCTCAGAACACCTGTTAGGGTTAATACAGGACCTAAGGTTGCATGGGTTCCTGCTGGAATAAACTGACCAAATTGTTGCAGATATGCCTTGGTCAAGAAATAAAAGGGGTAAATGAACCAAGGCATTTGAAGAAGAAAACCCCAGGTCTGCACATTTTAGGTTAGTCTTCCAAACTCTGTTCCATTACTATGCGCTACTATCTAGATGAATGCATGCAAATGATTGAAGCTGTTGCATAACTATGAAATGCCACATGAATTATCACACTCCCTACATGTTAGTTCATTACACAGTTCACTAGTATGAAAATCTAAAAGGAGTCAATTGAATGCTTGCATATGCGTCAAGAAATAAAACATGCATACACTTCTGTGTATCTGTAAGAAAAACAAAGTGATGCTTGATTGGGATCTTGGCACTCAGCAAAAAGGAGCTGAACTTTTTTGAGTGGAATGAAGTAGTTGGTGCACTTTGTGAGTTTGAAAACTAGAAGTATTCAAGATGAGATGATGAGCTGAATTTGTCAGGTCTAGTCAGAAGTGGTTGGGTCAAGAGTTAGCTAAGGATGTCCTTGGATTGAAGCTGTCTGCAACTCTACACCACTTTCGACCTCTACTCCAATGTCGTTGGAAAGCTCACTTCTTCATCTTTCATCTTTATCATCAAATGATCCATCTCCTCTCATCTGAATTCCTTTCCCTTGGGCTGACACTTAGGGGGAGCACTGTATGGAACATTATTATCTTTGTCCATGGTGTATTATTTCTATCATCACCACTCATAGTAGGTGTAACACCCCGGTTTTTAAAATATGTAATAAATGAAGTTTTAGTTTAGATAATAATATTCATAAATTAATATTTAATTCTTTAGTGAATAGTGGTTAGTGAATAGTACCTTCGTGAATAGTACCTTCCATAAATAGTATTATTAGTGTAATTTCGATATTTTCATAAAACTCTAGAAAAATACAAAATTGGTAGATCATGATTTATAGAACAACTTTATCTTCTTGAGTTTTATTAGTAAAAAATCTGTATTTAGATCTATTTACCATTTAATTGAGTATAATTAATTAATATTTTATTCATGTGAATAGTACCATCGAAAATATTTCTACTTGATAAAAATTCACAAAAATGGTACTTTGATTTCTAGAAGTGTATGTAACAAACTTGTCTTCTATTATTAACCCTGTGAAAATCCGTGGTAAGATCTATTTAGAGATTTAACTAGAAAATTCAAACTTTTCAACCTTTACCTAACCCCATTTTAAAACTCAAAATTCGAGCTCATTTCTCAACCATTTGATCTGAAATTGGTGTCAAATTAAAGGTCTTGATTTAATCTTCAAAAGCCCTCTCATAATCGGTCGAAACCCTAACCCTAATTGAGGCGGCTAGACAAATTAGACTTGGTCTCTCTTTTCGGCGCCGTTTCCAAGATGCCACTTCAAGCGCCGAGATCTCCCTCTCTCGACCACCTCAGAAGGCCCATGAGCTATTAAAAGAAAGCTCTCTGGGTCTATTTTCTTTTTATTCCCACCATTGGTGTTGAAGTTTTTGGAGCTGGGCGATATCCTGCGAGGAGTGCAGGGGTGTCCAAGTTCCTTGTTCTTCATCTATCTTTTGTTCTTCATCAAAGTGAGGTAGGTTCTCTCGGGCTCAAACCCTAAATAATATATCAAGCTCTTCAGCATGAATCCCTCTTTCTTTTGATACCAAAAGACCCATCATTTATTTAGTATTTCATGAGATTTTAATTGTTTAAGTTAGACATGTTAAGTTAAGGCTAAACTAGGATTTTAGTTGTTCTTTCTTAAATTACGTGATCAATTCATGTTGTAAATCAACTTTTAAGCTATGCATCTTATGTAGAATTTCATGCTCGTCATTTTGGTAGCAAAAGCCCCTTGTTTCATTAAGTATATCATGAGAATTAATTCATTTAGTTCTGACTTATCCAATTAGGGCAGAAGACTGTTCATTCGCTGTTTTAGTAGTAATTAAAGACTGTAAATCTGAAAGTGATTCATGTAGATTGTAGAGCTCTCTGTGCTCTTTCCATGGACAGTAAGAACACTAAATTTCATTGAGTATAACTCCCGGAATTAATGTTTTAGTGTAACCCTAGCAAGCCCCCATCTTCCCGGCGTTCACCGGCCGCGGAAGGGACGACCGGAGACACCCAGGGATGGGCGGTCTTACGATAGACCGTCCAACTCCAGCCCACACCGACCCTGGCCTAGACAGGAGTTAAACGGTTCCAAATCAACCACTTAACCTAGTTAAACGGTCAGAAACTAACCACATATCTAGATAAACGGCCCAAAACTGACCACACAACCCCTCCAGGATAAACGGTCTTACGATAGACCACATATCCTAGATGGACGGTCTACAAGTGACCACATAACCAGGATAAACGGTCCCTCAGGAACCACACATCCTGGGATAAACGGTCCCAAAGTAACCACATATCCAGATATAAGGTCCCGGAGTAACCACATATCCCCCTGGCAGGATATAAGGTCCCCAGAGGACCACACAACTGGCAGGCCAGGGAGATGGACGGTCCAGAGAGGACCACATAACTTGGGCGGCCCTCTAGGAACCGCCCAAGTACATGGGCGGCCCTTCCAGAACCGCCCAAGTACCCAGAGTGCCCCTTTCAGCCCGTTCAGCCCCGTTCAGCCCCCGTTAAGCCTGATAGTTGTGCGGTTCACACCGAACCGTTTATCTACCCAGTAAATGACTTAGTAATGATTCTAATGTATCCTTTTTCATGTCATTAGGTTTGGACGGTTGCCCCCTAACCGCCCAACACCCTGGAGCCCTAAAACGGCCCTTGTGCGACCGTTTAACCTCCAGAGCCGGTTTTCGCGCCCGGTTTCACCGTTTGACGCCCCAATCGACTTAGTAAATGCATGATTTGATAATATATCTATATTTCTGTCTCAGAAATCTATTTATCATATAAAATGATTTTAAAGTGCTTTTTAATTATTATTTAGCATCTTACTTGTTAATTAGTTCTTAAAGTGATAATCAGTATATTTAAGCGCTAAATTAGTATCTTAATTTCATACTTAGCCAGTAAATTTATCTTTCTGTCTCAGAAACATGTTTTCACAGAAAATGATCTTATTAATTACAAATTAGTATTTTTGATTATTAATTAGTATCTTAATCGCATTTTAATTGCTAATTGGTACTTAAATTACAAATTAGTATTTTCAAGTGCTAAAATTAATATCTTAATTACTGTCAAAACAATAGATTTATATTTATGTTCCAGAAATATATTTTTCACAGGAAATAACTTCATGTATAGATAATTAGTGTTTTTAAGTGTTAATTAGTATCTTAGTTACTAATTAGTATCTTTACTTGATAATTAGTGTGTTTAATAGATAAATTAGTATCATGATGCTGTTAAGATAATAAATTTATATTTCTGTTCCAGAAATATACTTTTCATAGAAAATGATTTAATGTGTAGTTAATTACGTGTTTTTAATGTTACTTAGTGATTTAAATTGCTATTTAGTATCTTAAGTTGATAACTAGTGTTTTTGATGGTTAGATTAGCCCCAAAATTTGCTGTTAGAAAGTAGATTTTATATTTCTGAAATCAGCAAAATATGTGTTTATGGGAAATGATTTAATGTAATTCTAGATTGTTAATTGGTATCTTAATGGTTAGTTAGCATGTTAAATGGAGTTAATAAGCATCTTAAACTGTTAATTGGTAAGAAACGCACATGATAAGTGGTAAATATACAAGTAAATTTCTTTAAATGCATGCTATCCTTTGAGCTTGATTCCTTGTCTATCTTGATCTATCTTCATCCTGTGAATGAAAAACCTTATACCTAATTAAGCATGTAAAATTAGGCGTGTAAAGGCTTTTGTTGGTTTTTCTTAATTCTGTCAATCAGTTCGTACTTAGAGCTAGCGGCATATTGTCAGTCGCTATTGTTGGCCTCGTGACTCGTGGTTCGTGACTCTTGGGAGTACGGCCGGTGTGGCCGTATAACCCTCGGTATGTGAGTTTTATCGTGTTTTGAACTCTTGAATCCAAGGACAAGTTAGTCCTTTAATCTTGAGCTTATGACAGTAATTTCTCCCGATTATCTGGCCATTTACTTGACTATCTAGACATTTGGATCTTGGATCCATTTTTTATGCCAACGCACCATAAGGGCCCGGTCTGGTCCTGGGGAGAGCGCCCGAAAGTTAGTGAGCCCATGGGATGTTAATGACAGGGTGAGGCATACACCCGAAATGCAGGACATGCTTGTTATGTCTAGAATAAACTCTTGTTACTTATTACCAGTTACTTGGGTACTTGAATTACAATGACGTCGCCCCCAAGGTTTTGATAAGTAACGTACTTGAATCTCGCTGAGCGTATAAGAGACGCTTGCCCTACTTGCTTGCTTGGCCAACTCTTGCTATTTCCTGTTGGAAACCATTGTATTTGCAATCATACATGACATGTTTGACCAAAGAGGTTAATATACTAGTGATCGATCTTCATGCTTATACTTGAGTTCTATCTTGTGGTAATTTTTGACTTGAAAACTCCTGTAACAAATTCTTGTAGACTCTTGTTCAATCTTGTATTTGATATCTTATTCGTTCTTACTTGATTTTCTTGACCTTGCAAGATCTGTTTATTACATTATATCGTCATTACTTCTTTTACTAGCATGCTACCGTCTTTTACATATTTAGCATGGCATGAAAAATGAAATTACATATTAATCACTTTAACCACTGCCTGATGATAGAGTATAATTTCTACTGAGCTTCTTGCTCACCCCTACTTCCAACCCTTTTCAGGTGCGCGAGTATTGGTACGTGCATGGGAATCGGATCGGTGTGATCGAGTGGTACCTGGACCCTAGAGTTGGAGTCTATGTCCTTTCTATTTTCTTGAGTCTTGTTAGTTTAGTTCCTTCTTTTTGTTATCTATTTCGAAGCTTTTATTGTAAGTGGTGTCAAATATATCTTTTTAAATTAATAAGAGTTCGTATTTTCTCAAAAGTGTGTCTGGCCTCTTTGTATTTTATTGTGATTATTTATCTTCCGCTCTTGTTATCGTGACTTCTCTCCTGCCACGTTCCGAGCATCGCTTCCCGCTGCTATCGGTTCGGGGCGTGACAGTAGTGTATAAAAATGTTGATCTTCCCAGTTGAGTGATCCTCGGCCTATAAAGATTATATCTTATAGTAACTTGTTCAAGAGGACTCTTGAAAGTATTTCAATGGAGCTGAAAACATCTCTATATTTGGAAGTGTCCAACTAAATGAATTCATCAATCTGAAAATCATGAGTATTGGGATAAACTGGTAGAAGAGGTTGTCTTATAGAGTGCTTTTAAATCATGTCTTCAAGCTAATATGAATGTAGACCAGGGAATACGCCATTAAGTAATATAACTGAAATGGCAGAGTAATGGCAAAATTTCTGATAAACTGGTTATCTAGATTAAAGAAATCTAAAAACTATGACATGAAGAAATGAGCTATCTCTGTTCAGAAAAGATGGCATAAAAGTATATTGTGCTGAGTAACCAGGGACTCTGGTGTCTGATAAACATGTCTCCTTGTGTAAAAAGACCAGTCCTACGAGAATGCTCCTTTTTCCTTAAAAAAAATAAAGGAAAAGAAAAAGAATGCATGGTAATGGTTGACTCTGGTCCTTCTTCGGAAGCTGAAACAAGACTTAAACGCAATATAAGACATACTTTTGTAAACCAGACTTATTCTATGAAAATGATGAATAATCTTGATGAATCGTATTAACTGGACATTGTTCTGTGTAAAAACGGGGTATGTTCATCTCCATTGGCTGTGCAATAAAAGATGAATTCTTTGAGCAACAAACGTATAAGATATAAGCTAAATACGCCCAAGACCATAAAAGAGGTGAAGAAAAATATCCACCCGGTCTCGCCATCTCCAGCTCTAAAGCTACAACTGTCTGACACGCAGTATCGAGATCCGCAACACGACTCGCTATCAGCGGCATCTTCAACTCTGGCCTCAACCCACGCAAAAATTGCTGGGTCTTCAAAGCTTCACTGGCCAGCACATGGGGCGCATACTGACCCAATTCCAAGAACTTATTCCTGTACTGAAGCACGGTCATATTGCCCTGAGTCAATTCCATAAACTGGTACATCTTATCCATCTGCAAGCAGGCAGGAGTATAGGCATGCTCAAAAGCAGCAACGAACTCTGCCCAAGTGATTTGCCGAAGAGGTCTGGATCGGAAGGAAATCTGCCACTCGGCTTTCCACCACGCAATGGATGTACCCTGGAGTTGAAAAGCAGCGAGCATGACTTTCTCATCTTCAGCACACTCCATCGAGACAAACACACGCTCTATCACATCCAGCCATTGCCTCGCGACTTCTGGATCAGCTTGGCCATCGAAAGCAGGCGGATTGAACATCAGAAATTCCTTCAAAGCCTTGCCTCGACTGCCAGGCACTTCAGCTTGAACGATCGGCACTAGAGGAGCAACTGGAACGACAGGAACAGCGGGAACTGCAGGAGGAGGTGCAGAACCGCTATCTTCCCTGGGCGCATCTCGAGGAACACGAGGAGCTCGAGGAGGTCTTCCTCGACGAGGCGGCATAATTACGCTGCCAAAAACACAATCAACAATGAAATCCATCAATCACGCGGAAAACATCCTATGCCAGCAAGAGACGACAACAGGACTAGCTCTGGACAAAGCGTCAATTCCAATTCTTTACGCAAATCCTCAACCTACGCTCTGATACCATCTGTGACGACCCAGAGTTCAGGACACCGATATACCGATAACACCGATACACCGACATCAAGAACTGGGGAGGCCACCCAAGAGGCTGATGAGGCCCCTGAAGGGTTAGTGGGGGTTAGCTGAGGAATATGCATAATTAATTGCGAATTGGGGCGCGCAATACAATTAAGTATTAAGATTTAAACACAAGAGCGGAAGCAATTTAAAAATAACCAGAGTGATATATGCATAACTAGTCCAGAGTCACAAACACTAGTCCTCAAGGTACAACTACGCGGGGCATACCCCGGCAAAAGTACAACACAAGCCTCAAAAAGGCAGCTCGTGCACAGTTGGCAGCTAAAGGAACGGTCCCGAAATAGCACGCTAAACACCGGGAGACGTCGGGCGCGGCTCACCTGAAAGGAGAAGGGTGAGTCACAGCCAGACTCAGTAGGGGTCACGCGGATCCCTACCTCGCACTAAACAAGCAGACATGCATAAATAAAGCAATTAAAGCATGCCTTTAAATAAACACACAGGCAATGGCATGAATATCTAATCACAAGGAAGCTGTAAACTCTAACTAAGCAGGTACAACAGCTAACACATGCCACTACTACTTAAATGCAAGCGATTAAAGCCAAAACTACCAAATAGAAGGAGTTGCAACTAATCCAAGCAACAAGGAAGGACAACCACTGGAGCAGAAACCAGAAGCGTCCACTGACGGCTTACACTGCATCTCAAGCACTCGCAGTCGACGAAGCGACAAGCTAAGCGCGTAAATAGTACCAAACCAAGTGACCAGCCGGAGTGGCACCCGTCGGTGTCAGTCCACAGTCTCCGACCACGTGTGCACACACTGACTCTAGCCTGAGCCAGGCCCTCTAACTAGTTTTCTCCCTTGGCAGGACGCTACCATTGGCTGGGAGCCCACGGAACTAGCTTACAAACCGTGAATGGGAAACATACCCCTCCGCCATCCTCAGGCGGGTCGGTACTCAACAGACCTTAGGGCAACAACAGTGGCTCCATTGCATGGAAAGAAAAGCTACTCTATTGGCATATAAAACACGCCACAATATAGTAAAACAATACAACTATGGCATGAATATAGAATGGAACGCATAAGCAATGGGCTGGGAACATAAGCAAACTGGCGGGCAAGCGGCGGTCAGAGGCCCACGCGCTACTTGGAAGTGACGGTCGGGGACTGGTGCGTTACATCAAGAGTGACGCGCTGGTCTCCAGCCGTTACTCCCTCCCGAGTTCCGACTCACAGGTGCAGGGGGGAATGTGACGGTAGGGGCCCTGCGCGTCGCTTCCAAACGGCGCGGTAGGTCACCGCCGTTACATCCTCCCGAGTACCAAACCCAAAGGCCCTGAAGGGGAGAGTGACGGTGGGGGTCCTATGCGTTGCTTCCAAGCGACGCGCGGGAACTCCGCCGTTACTTTCACCCGAGGCTCAAAACAACACACAGCGTTCCAAACGACAGCAGATGAAGCGACACCCCAGTCTCGGCGCGTCGTTACAAGCGACGGCTGGTCGACAGACCGCTGGGCTCACCGCCTCACCGGGCTAACGAAAAACAACGAACGAGTAACGGATGGGGTTCCCACCGTTACTCTCCAAACGACGCCCCTCGATAGGCCGTTATTTGGGAAGTGACGCATCCATCTTGGACCGTCAGGCAAGTGACGGTTCCTGGCAGGACCGTCACTGCACCTGGGTTACGGGCGGGTACGGTTTATAAACCGAAGCCCTCCCGGACGGCTGAAAACGCCGGGTATCGACGAAAAACCTGATAACCTGTCAAACCACGCATGCCAAACAACAATTTAACATCTAAATCTAACACATGCAAGGCCTAAAACGCATTAAACTCAAGATTTAGGCTAAAACCCCAAAAATGGAAATATGAACATCATGCATGCTACGGGGTGCTAATCAACAAACAGGCTAAGGGAAACGATCCTAGCAAGATCGAGATTCCATCCCCCTACCTTTCGCAAGCCGAAACCGTCGAACGGGCCGCATGCAAGAAGGAAGAGCCACGGAGCTTCCACGCTCCACCTCGCTCCTACGATCACCGATCCACGCCGAAGTGGACACCCACGCGCACTACTCGACGCGAGGAATCCAACGGTGCCAACCTCGCCTCAATCCGATCTCGTTTCGCCCGAGTTCCCTAGGAAAGGGAGGGGACGATCGTGAGAAGAGAGAGAGGGAGAGGGTGAGAGTGAGATCGACGGGAAGGGAGAGAGAGAGAGTGAGGGTGAGAGATATATAAAAATAAAAATAAAATCAATATATATATAATATAATCATTATATATATATATAAATCTTATTAATATTCAATAACCCTCAAACAGCTCCGAACAAATCCGGAAAAGTGCCAGACAAATTCCTAAAAATCCAGGAAAATAGCCGGAAATTCTAGAACAATTAATAGAACAAATACCACGAAGGATCCATTAAGGCACGGGCCTTACAGTCCCTCCCTCCATACAGAAATTTCGCCCTCGAAATTTACAACAACCGAAAAGGAGGAAACTGAGAAAGGACTTATACCTCACTGGAACAAGAAAGGAAAAAGCTGACGCATCTCATCTTCACGCTCCCAAGTAGACTCGTTACCAGAGTGACGCTGCCAAGCAACCCTTACCAGAGGAATAACCTTATTTCTCAACCGCTGCTTACGACGGCCTTCAATTCGGATAGGAAACTCTGGTGTGGACAAATCAGCAGTCACCTCGGGCCACACTGAATCATCGAGAACATGAGAAGCATCAGGCACATATTTCCTCAACTGAGACACGTGGAACACGTCATGAATAGCTTGCATGGCCGCCGGCAGTTGCAAACGATAAGCCACTGAACCAATAGCTTCAACAATCAGAAAAGGGCCAACATACCGCGGACTAAGCTTTCCACGCTTCCCAAACCTGGAAACAACTTTCATCGGAGATATTTTAACAAACACCATATCTCCAGGCTCAAATTGTAGTGGACGTCTGCGTTGATCTGCATAACTTTTCTGTCGACTCTGAGCCGTCAACAATCTCTGTCTGATCAGACGAACCACATCAGAACACTGCTGTACCATGTCCGGTCCTGTCAACAGTCGGTCCCCAACATCAAACCAGTTCAGAGGAGTACGACAAGGACGACCATACAGCGCTTCATAAGGAGCCATGCCAATACTGGAGTGAAAACTATTATTATAAGCAAACTCAACAAGTGGCAAATGCTGACCCCACGAACCTTGCCAATCAAGGCAACACGATCTCAGCATGTCCTCCAAAGTCTGAATGGTTCTCTCTGACTGTCCATCTGACTGTGGGTGATACGCTGAACTGAAAGCTAACTCAGTGCCCAAAGCTTTCTAGAAACTACGCCAGAAGCCAGAGGTAAAACGCGGGTCACGATCTGACACAAGTGAAATAGGAATTCCATGCAGCGGCACGATCTTCTGCACATAGAGCTCGGCCAATCTCTGCACACTCCAAGTAACTTTAATTGGCAACAATCTGGCGGTTTTCGTCAATCTGTCGACAAGCAGCCAGATTCCATCAAAACATTGAGAAGTTCGAGGCAAACCCACCACAAAATCTGTAGTAACATGGTCCCATTTCCACATCGGAATCTCTAATGGCTGAAGCAGACCACCTGGCTTTTGATGTTCGGCTTTAACTAACTGACAAGTCAAGCACTTAGAAACAAAAATAGCCACGTCCTTCTTCATGCCGGGCCACCAGAACTGCTTCTTCAAATTCTGATACATCTTGGTGACACCAGGGTGAATAGCAAAACGGGAACCATGGGCTTCACTCAGAATCTCATTCCTTAAATCATCATCAACAGGAATATACAATCTGCCCTGGAAACTGACAACTAGCTCGTCATCAAATTCCACATCATATCTTGATATAACACGGGCCAAATCAGAATCAGCTTGCTGGGCTTCTAAAATGTGCTGATACAAAGCTGAACCCAAAACCAAGCTAGCACAAACTGCCATCTTCAGATCGGCAGGAATCTCTACACACAATGCCTCGCTCGAAAGCTGTTCCCACAATTTCCATTCGTGAAGCAACAAATGGCTGACCTGCACTTTCCTGCTCAAAGCATCGGCCACAACATTCATTTTACCTGGCTGATAGGAGAGTGTAAAGTCATAATCTTTCATGTATTCCATCCATCGCCTCTGCCTGAGGTTCAGATCTTTCTGGGAGAAAATATACTGTAAACTCTGATGATCAGTAAGAATCTGAAATTTCTCACCATACAGATAATGTCTCCAGATCTTCAAGGCAAAAATAACTGCAGCTAGCTCTAGATCATGAGTGGGATAATTCCCTTCATGCTGTTTCAATTGCCGAGATGCATATGCGGTAACCTTACCATGTTGCATCAGCACTGCACCCAAACCTACTCGAGACGCATCTGTACAAACAAGAAAACCACCCGAGTCGGAAGGCAAAGTCAACACTGGGGAAGAAGTCAATAGCCTTTTCAATTCAACAAAGCTAGCCTCACACTGATCCGACCAGACAAAAGGCACATCCTTCCGTGTCAATTTAGTCATCGGTGCTGCAATCTTCACAAAATCCTGAATGAATCTGCGGTAATACCCAGCCAATCCTAAAAAACTTCGTATCTCAGTGATGGTCCTCGGTCTCTGCCAACTCAAAATGGCATCAATCTTTGCAGGGTCTACTGCCACTCCATCACCAGAAATCACATGGCCAAGAAAATGAATCTCCCGAAGCCAGAATTCACATTTACTGAGCTTCGCATAAAGCTCGTGATCTCTTAGAGTCTGCAGAACGATCCTCAAATGCTGCACATGATCATCAACAGAGGCAGAATATATCAAGATATCATCAACAAAGATCACCACAAACTGGTCCAGAAATGGACGAAAGATACGCTGCATTAGGTCCATGAAAGCTGCTGGGGCATTAGTCAAACCAAACGGCATGACTAAAAATTCAAAGTGACCATATCGAGTACTGAAAGCAGTCTTCTCCACATCAGATTCCCGGATCCGTAACTGAAAATAGCCAGACCGGAGATCAATCCGCAAAAAGATAGTAGCAGACTGTAACTGGTCAAACAAATCATCAATCCTGGGGAGCGGATACTTATTCTTGATAGTCGCCTGATTCAGCTGCCTGTAATCAATACAAAGCCTCAGGTTTCCATCTTTCTTTTTCACAAACAGCACTGGGGCACTCCACGGAGAAAAACTGGGACGAATATAACCTTTCTCCAGTAACTCTAGTAGCTGTGCACGCAGTACTTTCAATTCAGCTGGAGCCATACGGTATGGCGACTTTGCTAAGGGGCCAGTACCTGGAATCAGTTCAATCACCATCTCAATCTCTCGCTCTGGGGGCAAGCCTGGCAACTCGTCAGGAAACACATCAGGGAACTCATAGACAACTGGAATATCACAAACATCCCGTCGTGGTTTTTCAACAGCCACCACTGAAGCAAGGAATCCCTGACAACCTGCGCTAAGCAACCTATAGGCTCGAATAGCAGAAATAATCATACGAGAAGATCGGGATCGAATACCTTGAAAATAAAAGGCTGATTTTCCCTGGGGCTGAAAATAGACTTTCTTCGATCTGCAGTTAACCACAGCTCCATAATGCTCCAACCAATCCATTCCCAGAATAACATCATAATCTGCCAGCTGCAACGCATACAATCTCGCCGGCAACTGGTGATTATCAATCATGACAGAAGACTCATCCAAACACAGAGGAGTAACCATGAAATCTCCAGAAGGCAATTCCACAAATAGCTCACAAGATAGCTCAGAAGTCGATTCCTCAATACAAGCCATAAAATCCTCAGAAATAAAAGAATGAGAAGCACCAGAATCAAATAAGACATGAGCTGAATGTCCATAAAGCATAATCGTACCTTCCACAAGATGGGACGCAACAGCATCAGCTCTTGTCAAATGAGAAACCTTGCCTTTCTGCTTCTTGGAACCAGCTGAAGATTGCTGAGAAGACGCCGACACTTGAGAGAAAAATTGTTGTGGAGCTTGAGGTGCAGGAGGTCTAAACTGCGGCTGAGGTTGAGAAAACTGAGGAGCTTGCAATGGATTCGGACTCAGCGGGCAATCCCGAACCACCTGACCTGGCTGGTCACACCTAAAGCAAACAACAAGAAGAGAACACGGCTGGCCCTTATGATGACCACCGCATCTCCGACACGTCCACGGCTGACTAGCAGCTGAGCTCTGCCGAGTCTGAGAAGAAGGCGCTATCGGCTGCTGAACAGAATCTGTACCGGACGGCTGCTGAAAAAACTTCTTCTTCTTCTTGAACCTTTTGAACTTGGGCTTAGAAGGAGAGGAAGCACTGGAAACCTCTGACTGGACCGAAGGAACACCGGGCACGGGCTGTCGGTAAGTCTGCTGAACCTGAGCTACCGGCTACACTGACCCTGCTTGGGGATATCCACCCGGTCTCGCCATCTCCAGCTCTAAAGCTACAGCTGTCTGACACACAGTATCGAGATCCGCAACACGACTCGCTATCAGCGGCATCTTCAACTCTGGCCTCAACCCACGCAAAAATTGCTGGGTCTTCAAAGCTTCACTGGCCAGCACATGGGGCGCATACTGACCCAATTCCAAGAACTTATTCCTGTACTGAAGCACGGTCATATTGCCCTGAGTCAATTCCATAAACTGGTACATCTTATCCATCTGCAAGCAGGCAGGAGTATAGGCATGCTCAAAAGCAGCAACGAACTCTGCCCAAGTGATTTGCCGAAGAGGTCTGGATCGGAAGGAAATCTGCCACTCGGCTTTCCACCACGCAATGGATGTACCCTGGAGTTGAAAAGCAGCGAGCATGACTTTCTCATCTTCAGCACACTCCATCGAGACAAACACACGCTCTATCGCATCCAGCCATTGCCTCGCGACTTCTGGATCAGCTTGGCCATCGAAAGCAGGCGGATTGAAAATCAGAAATTCCTTCAAAGCCTTGCCTCGACTGCCAGGCACTTCAGCTTGAACGATCGGCACTAGAGGAGCAACTGGAACGACAGGAACAGCGGGAACTGCAGGAGGAGGTGCAGAACCGCTATCTTCCCTGGGCGCATCTCGAGGAACACGAGGAGCTCGAGGAGGTCTTCCTCGACGAGGCGGCATAATTACGCTGCCAAAAACACAATCAACAATGAAATCCATCAATCACGCGGAAAACATCCTATGCCAGCAAGAGACGACAACAGGACTAGCTCTGGACAAAGCGTCAATTCCAATTCTTTACGTAAATCCTCAACCTACGCTCTGATACCATCTGTGACGACCCAGAGTTCAGGACACCGATATACCGATAACACCGATACACCGACATCAAGAACTGGGGAGGCCACCCAAGAGGCTGATGAGGCCCCTGAAGGGTTAGTGGGGGTTAGCTGAGGAATATGCATAATTAATTGCGAATTGGGGCGCGCAATACAATTAAGTATTAAGATTTAAACACAAGAGCGGAAGCAATTTAAAAATAACCAGAGTGATATATGCATAACTAGTCCAGAGTCACAAACACTAGTCCTCAAGGTACAACTACGCGGGGCATACCCCGGCAAAAGTACAACACAAGCCTCAAAAAGGCAGCTCGTGCACAGCTGGCAGCTAAAGGAACGGTCCCGAAACAGCACGCTAAACACCGGGAGACGTCGGGCGCGGCTCACCTGAAAGGAGAAGGGTGAGTCACAGCCAGACTTAGTAGGGGTCACGCGGATCCCTACCTCGCACTAAACAAGCAGACATGCATAAATAAAGCAATTAAAGCATGCCTTTAAATAAACACACAGGCAATGGCATGAATATCTAATCACAAGGAAGCTGTAAACTCTAACTAAGCAAGTACAACAGCTAACACATGCCACTACTACTTAAATGCAAGCGATTAAAGCCAAAACTACCAAATAGAAGGAGCTGCAACTAATCCAAGCAACAAGGAAGGACAACCACTGGAGCAGAAACCAGAAGCGTCCACTGACGGCTTACACTGCGTCTCAAGCACTCGCAGTCGACGAAGCGACAAGCTAAGCGCGTAAATAGTACCAAACCAAGTGACCAGTCGGAGTGGCACCCGTCGGTGTCAGTCCACAGTCTCCGACCACGTGTGCACACACTGACTCTAGCCTGAGCCAGGCCCTCTAACTAGTTTTCTCCCTTGGCAGGACGCTACCATTGGCTGGGAGCCCACGGAACTAGCTTACAAACCGTGAATGGGAAACATACCCCTCCGCCATCCTCAGGCGGGTCGGTACTCAACAGACCTTAGGGCAACAACAGTGGCTCCATTGCATGGAAAGAAAAGCTACTCTATTGGCATATAAAACACGCCACAATATAGTAAAACAATACAACTATGGCATGAATATAGAACGGAACGCATAAGCAATGGGCTGGGAACATAAGCAAACTGGCGGGCAAGCGGCGGTCAGAGGCCCACGCGCTACTTGGAAGTGACGGTCGGGGACTGGTGCGTTACATCAAAAGTGACGCGCTGGTCTCCAGCAGTTACTCCCTCCCGAGTTCCGACTCACAGGTGCAGGGGGGAATGTGACGGTAGGGGCCCTGCGCGTCGCTTCCAAGCGGCGCGGTAGGTCACCGCCGTTACATCCTCCCGAGTACCAAACCCAAAGGCCCTGAAGGGGAGAGTGACGGTGGGGGTCCTATGCGTTGCTTCCAAGCGACGCGCGGGAACTCCGCCGTTACTTTCACCCGAGGCTCAAAACAACACACAGCGTTCCAAACGACAGCAGATGAAGCGACGCCCCAGTCTCGGCGCGTCGTTACAAGCGACGGCCGGTCGACAGACCGCCGGGCTCACCGCCTCACCGGGCTAACGGAAAACAACGAACGAGTAACGGATGGGGTTCCCACCATTACTCTCCAAACGACGCCCCTCGATAGGCCGTTATTTGGGAAGTGACGCATCCATCTTGGACCGTCAGGCAAGTGACGGTTCCTGGCAGGACCGTCACTGCACCTGGGTTACGGGCGGGTACGGTTTATAAACCGAAGCCCTCCCAGACGGCTGAAAACGCCGGGTATCGACAAAAAACCTGATAACCTGTCAAACCACGCATGCCAGACAACAATTTAACATCTAAATCTAACACATGCAAGGCCTAAAACGCATTAAACTCAAGATTTAGGCTAAAACCCCAAAAATGGAAATATGAACATCATGCATGCTACGGGGTGCTAATCAACAAACAGGCTAAGGGAAACGATCCTAGCAAGATCGAGATTCCATCCCCCTACCTTTCGCAAGCCGAAACCGTCGAACGGGCCGCATGCAAGAAGGAAGAGCCACGGAGCTTCCACGCTCCACCTCGCTCCTACGATCACCGATCCACGCCGAAGTGGACACCCACGCGCACTACTCGACGCGAGGAATCCAACGGTGCCAACCTCGCCTCAATCCGATCTCGTTTCGCCCGAGTTCCCTAGGAAAGGGAGGGGACGATCGTGAGAAGAGAGAGAGGGAGAGGGTGAGAGTGAGATCGACGGGAAGGGAGAGAGAGAGAGTGAGGGTGAGAGATATATAAAAATAAAAATAAAATCAATATATATATAATATAATCAATATATATATATAAATCTTATTAATATTCAATAACCCTCAAACAGCTCCGAACAAATCCGGAAAAGTGCCAGACAAATTCCTAAAAATCCAGGAAAATAGCCGGAAATTCCAGAACAATTAATAGAACAAATACCACGAAGGATCCATTAAGGCACCGGCCTTACACGGCCAGTATTAGCGGCACAATTTTCTACTGCTTTGAGCAACTGTCCAACTCCTTGCAGTCTCTTCAGCATTCCATCCTTGACAGACACCCTCAACGAGGAAGCTCAAGTTCTGCTCCTCCCAGAGATCCGAGAGACCCCAGAAGCTCTCATGGTTTTTGATAATGACAAAGGGGGAGAGGAATCGTCATGTGATCTGATCTACTGAGTAGTTGTGATCTATTTTTTGATGCTAGGCTGATGAATTTTTTTTGCTGAGGATTTTTTTTGTGAATCTTGGATGACTTTAAAAAAATTCCTTTTAGAAAACTTAAAACTTTTTGTTTGTGGATAACTTTAAACCTTCCCTATGGATGTCTTTAAGTTATTGATGAATCTTAGAGTTCTGATGGTAACTGTTTAACACCTGATTCATATTGCTTGTTGTGCTGAAACAGTGGTTGCTATATGCATGACAAAAATTGTTTTCGCTCAATTTATTATGTGAATTATCTTACATGACTCCTTAGGTTGTCATCATCAAAAAGGGGGAGATTGTTAGAACCCTGGTTTTGATAATGACAATTTCTGAGTCATGTATGATAGAATTGTGGTCAGTGCATCTGATAAGAATATCTGATTAATCCTTGTGAACTGTTTGCATGATGAATTACTCATGTCTGGAAACCCTAGTCTTGATAATGACTTTGTGATGAATCATGCTTAGCTATTGGTGCTTTAATTCTCCAATTTCATCTGTTGAGTATGGTCCATGTGGTCCATGCTATGTCATAGACTAAGTCATAGTCAGTGCATGCAGTGTCTCGCTCATAATCCTTCGATGCAACTTCGTGCACCTCACATATAAGTGCTTGCCTCGGTGCAAGCTCTGATCATGCTCACATACTGTCGATAAGCCTCCTTCTCGGTGCATCCAAATGCATCATGCCTCTCTTGACTCGGTGCGAGCTTTGTCGTATATCTCTCTCTCTGATTAAGCTCATCTCTGACCAGCATCTCAGTGCAGATCTTGCTTGGTCAGCCCAACCTAGTCTCTTCATCTCAGTGCAAACACAACTCGGTGCAAGCTTTGTCTTGTACTTCTCTTTATCAGCTCGGTGCAGTTCCTGCTTGGACTGCATATCCCGACTGGTGCATACTTTCCCTTCTGAATAACATTAACTCTGTGCATCTCCTGGTTAGTCAAAGTCAGTGCTTGTGTCCATCTAACCTTGCATCTCATATGTCTTAAACTTTGTGCATATCCCATGTCTCACGTTGCGTCCTACGTGGCTTAGAGTATGTGCAATCTTTACCTCGGTGCAACGTCCATACACAGTTCGTGCATATATGTGCATGTCCGTTCTATGTGTATGACATTTCGTCATTATACTAGTCGCAGTGCATATCTTGCATTTTGCTTTCAGAAGTCATTATAGCCTTGCATTTTTGTCGCTTCCTGTCCGTACACTACAACTCGGTGCAAAGCATTATAGCACTTGGGTTAGGTCTGTGAATATGTCTGCTTGCGCATTTCTCAGTCAGTGTATATCTAGTTTGAATAAGCCTAAGGTTGTGCAAGGTTCGCTCATCCACGTGACGAACTCTAAATTTCTGCAAGTGAACCTAAACAATACTGTCTTTTACAGGGAACAATTTCCTTCGCAGGAGAGTCACCTGGGCTCTTAAAAGGCACAAGGCTGACCCATGAAAAAGAATGGAAGGGGAGAAATGATAGGCACGTGATCTAGGGAAAAGAAGCCTCATTCCTGAACACGTGGACGAATGGGAGTCTCCGTAGAATTCTTTTGGTTCATTCTTACCGAGCCCCTGTTCCTATAAGAAGCTATATACCCTTCGAAGAAGGTTAGGCCAATATAGAAAAGAGTGGTGGTGCTGGAAGAAGAGGCCTCTAGAAGAAAAGAAAAGAGAGCCAGCAGCTAAAGAAAAAGAACGAGAAGAAGGAGTTGCCAGAGAGTGAGAGAGCTGAGAAGTGAGAAGAGAGAGACTAGAGGAAGAGATCGTGGAAGCAAACAGAGAGAAAGAGAAAGTGCAGTTACTCATTCTGAAGATCTATCTAGTCTGTTTGTGGATCAAATCCAGAACGACCGTGCTTACTGGAGATTACTATTTTTGTCCTTTTTTCTTTTGATTTTTCTTTTGGTTGCCCCTTTTTGCATTTTCTTCGTGTGCTTCCGACACTCTGTTTTGAGTTCGGGTTCCTCCTGTGGACTCAGGAGAAGGGAGAAGTGTTCTCCGATTTGTAAGTAGTGGTGTGCTATTTGTGGGTTACCCTCCGGTTTGGAGGAAGGGAGGATTGTCTCTGGTTCTGGTCTTGTGAGTAGCAAGTCTAGGTGCCAAGCTTCTGTGAGTTGCAGAACTTGGTGTGAGGGATTTGTCTCCCTCGGTTTGTCAAGCTGTTAGACAGCATCTGTTTGCAGACTGAGTTTGCGGTTCTTGCTATTGCAAGGGAAGCCTCACTCTGGTTTGGAATGAGGGGTGGACGTAGGCAGACTGTGGGTCTGGCCGAACCACCTAAAAACTTTCTGTCCATCGTGGTTTGATTGCTCTGTCTGATTCGCTAGATGTATGCTTAGGCTCGACCTATATTTCCCGTCTAGTGGGTATTTGGTTTACCTGAGCACCAATCGTATACATTTGATTTACTCTAGTTGATGTTCTGCGTGGGCTCTCAGCCCTGTAGCTGTTTGCTTTAATTCCGCATATCAGGTTGATTTAAGTTTTTATTTGAGCAAACTTTTTAGAGGGATTCATTCACCCCCCTCTGAATCCGGGCCTTGCTCCACAACAATACCTTGTGTATATCCTATATGGTTAAACCTTGAACCTCTTAAAACTACTATTTGGGAGTGTTGGAGCTAAGTGCCATGCGGGGCAAAGTGCTATGTTGTGGGAGCCACCTCTTGAGGCCGTACGGCGCAAAGTGCTACACGACGGGAGCCACCTCTAGAGTCCTCCATAACCAAATGACTAGTTAATCTTTGTCATTAATACTATATTTCTTAATTTCTTGAAATTTAATATTGGCTATAAATGAGAGTGGATGTCAAAAGTAATACATGAAATGTTGTGCGTATAGGGCCCGGTCTGGTCCTGGGAGAGCACCCGAAGGTACTTGTGCCCATGGGATTTTATTGACCACGGTGTTTAGCATTGCACCGGAGTACTTGTTTGACTTGAGACACTCCACCCTTACTCTCTTTACTTGTTTGACTTGACTTGCGTGACCAGGAACGGGCAATACTTGACTTGTGGCCCGAGAAAGGGCAAATTACTTGCTCGATTGAAATAGCCAATTCTATTGACACGTACTTGATATTACTTGCTTGAACATGAATTTTACTTGCTCATACATGAGATTTACTTGTACATGAGTTCATACTTATACATGAGTCCATGCTTGCCCAAAAGTGGCATCTACATATAGAAGTTCTTGAAATACTGCTTGTCAAATACTTGAAATCTTGCGATACTCTCTTTATACAGTTCTTGATCTCTTACTTGTTCATCGTGCATAGATTTACCTGTATACCTGATTTTTTTTTACTCGTACATCATGCATAGCTATACTGGTAATACATGTAACATGTAAATCACTTAAAGACTGCTCGAGCTTGAGATGTAATTCCTACTGAGCGATTCGCTCATCCAGTTGCTTCCTAACATTTTCAGGTGACTCGGATAGCGACAAGAATGGGATTGAGATCGAGTGAAGAGTGCTAGAACGCCAATCGCCTATCATTAGCTAGTCTCGTCTTTGAATTTATTCGAGTCCGTACCTTGTACTTCCAGTTATGTCAGTTTAGTTGTCTAAACCATGTTAAGGCATGTAGCCTAGTGTTGGATCTTTAATTTGGAATTGTCATGGACTATCTTTATTTTCTTTGGTAAATCAAATGATTATCACTTTGGACTATTGGGATTATTAGATATTATTAGTTTTTGCGCACTCAGTATTTATGTATGTCAAATTTTACCGCTCTAATGACACGACCTATATAGACGCGTCACGCATCCGAGTATCTTCCGCGCTCGGGTGAGCTGGAGTCTCGTCATCATAGGACCACCCAACGTTGGGAGCTGGGCGGTGGACAAGGTTTACTTGAGCCGGTGCCGGCGGCTGCGGTTGTGGAGCGGGCGGGTGGTTTGGCATCGGATTCTGATGAATCCCTAATTCTGGTGCAGGCTTCTGCTGCTGCTGGGGTTGGGGTTTTTGTGGCTGTTGCTGCTGCTGCGCCAGCTGCTGCGGCCTCGGTGCCTATCTTCTTCTCTCTTTAATTTCTATAATCAACTTGTGCATCTCTGCCCAGTCGATGCGCTGTCTCTCGTGCAAATCATAAACCAAATCGTGAAACTAGTAGCACCTCTAAATCGTGTGCCCGAGCTGCCATTGAAATATGCAAAATCTAGACGGGTCAGTGGCGAGGTTCCAGTTCGGGCGTTCTGGGTAAAGCTGGAGATCACCGGTGTGCATAAGGGCTGAAAAGATATCTAGCAAAGTTTCAGGTAGGGGAGGGTAATGAGCTCTCTTGGGACTCCGTCGAGCAGGTGCGTAGCCATTTGGTGGCGGGACATTATGGTACTATGGCGGCTGTTGTGGCTGTGGTGGCTGAGGTTGCTGGGGAAATGATGGTTGGGTAGTTGGTGGAGCGGTGAACTGGGGGTTGTGGGGAGGTTGCTGGAAGCGAGGTTGAGCGGATTGGTTGGGGAAGTGGACAGCCTGCACCTGCTCATTCGTCTGGACTCCCTCAGTAACTGGGCCCTAGGGTTTTCTAGCGGGTTTGGGTTTCTGGGCCTCGAACAGGGAGTGAATGGGGGAGTCTTTAAATTTGGTCTGGATAAACGGACCCTACTGTAAAACTGGTGCATATTGGAAATGTAATTCATAGCTAAGATTTTTCAGAATGTGGGGGTGGCATTGGAAATCAACAGCTTAACTTTCTCTTCCTCCGGAATCTACCCGGGCACACGGGAGGCCATCTGCCTCCATCTATCAGCATAGGTGGCGAAGTCTTCATCGGCCTTCATCTTCTCGGCCACCAGATCAATAAAAGAATACTCTGGGCCCACCTGGTCTTGGAATCTCTGTATAAACTTTTCTTTAACAACTTTGAAACTCTCTTCCTCCTCTAGTGGCAGAGCATAGAACCACTTCAAAGCTATCATGTCCAATGAGCGGCGGAAGAGATACGCCATGAGGCGATCGTTGTATTAAAACTGTGCCGACTCATACAAGAATTCCCTTATATGAATGAAGGGGTTGCCATTCCTATCGTACTTCCGGTACGCGGGGAGCTCCGACTGAGGAGGGAAACGAATGTCACAGAAATTGGGAATTGGGATATCAGCAAGGGATTGTGGGCCGACCAGCTTGTGAAGGAGGTCAAGTTGCTGCTGCATGGCAGCCCACTTATCAAGAAGTTCCCGTTCCCGGGATGGAGGAGGCAGAACTGGGAGGGCGGACCCGGTATAAGGAGCCGAAGGATAGGTAGATGGAGGGGGTAGCCCGTAAGAGGGATAATGGGCTGAGGATGGGCCCATATCCACGTGAGCTAATTGGGCAGCCCCGCTTGGGATCGTAAGAAGTCAGCCGGCCTACAAGAGCCTGCGACGCTAGAGGGGTGGTCCCATAACGATCCGCATAAGAAGACGAGAAAAGCGGGGTCTTCCCCTTATCGAGCATCTGATGGGCCGAGCTAGAAGCTTGGCCCACCTCTGGATTGGTGAAGCGGAGGACCTTGGGCAGGACAGGGTTAAGATCGATGGGAGCAGCAGACAAGGCCGCTATCCCACTACCCAAAGATAAAGAAGTGGTGGTAGCAAGCTCGCCCTGAGGAGGAACTGAAGACGAGGCATCCGGCCCCTGCAAAGTCTGGTGGAGAATATGGAGCTGGGTCGGATCCAGCTGGGCCATCATATGAAGAATTTGGTTGGTCAAGTTGTGAGTGGCGAAATCAGAATGGGAGGGTTGAGTACCGTCAATAGCAATGGTCGGAAGAGGAGGGGCGGACCCCTCTCTCCCCTACACGGTCGTGACCCTAGGCGGGTCCTCCAAGAGTCCCTGAGGAAGGGAGTCCTCGCAGGAATGAGAAAAATCGTAGGAAGACATGGTGGAGGGGGAATCGAACAGAGTGTTGAAATAGGAAATGAACGAGGAATTGCCCGTAGGAGAAGATCATGTGGGTGTGAAGCAACTCCACATGCAACGAGCACCTTAAAACAAAAAGAAAAAGTAGCACCTAATAAGCACCCTAATGGAGATGGCTAACAAACATGCATAAAAAAAGAGGAGAGGAGAGGCAACCAATTACCAACCAAGTTCCAATGATGCACCCATATTTTTATATGTTTCCCCTTTTGGAACCTTAATGGATTCAATTAAATGAGGTTCTCTCAACAATGGGATTCCTAATAGGGGTGGAATGAGGGACTTGGTTGATTCTAAGTTTACTTTCTCTCACGGATGCAACATAGACTCGGGGTGGTAAGGTACAACCTGCCCGACGTCCGTGTGGGAATCCCTGGCTCACGGGGACTTACAGAGGTCCCGGATAGGGTCACCTAGTCGGCTCCAAGGAATATGGAGACGAGAGGATCCCCTACCAAGGTAGGAATGCAACTAGTATGATAAACAATGTATAAACCTATGTGCACCGGAGTGCATGCAAATTCTAACCTAAGACTAACAAACAATGATCAATCAATGGCAATAATAGTGCAAACAAGAATGATAACTAGGGGGAGATGAATAGCACCCAAAACAAGTGACAAAATAATGGAAAATATAACACAAAAGTAAGCCCCGGGGTGCACTGTAGCAAAATAGCGATCGGATGGGAGACCACACAGGGAGTGAAAACGGCCCAGGGCAGGACCGCAGTATGATAAGGAGCAGTAAATAACAAAGAACACAGAACCAAAATGAAAAATGGCAGCGTACCTAAGTGAAATATGCGGTCTAACAAACGACCGTCAACACTGTAAAACGGCCCTGAAAGGACCGCTGAAAGTAACAAATTCATAGAGGAACATACCTGAGACCAAATTACGCGGTCTATCATCTGACCGCTGGATGATGAACACAGCCCGCAGAAGATCGCATAATATCACAGACTCATAGAAATATCAACGGCAGGAACAAAGAGAATCAACGCACCCAAACAAAGACAGAAGAGCAGGTCAACACAGTCAGAAGCACGATGGGTACTTTTGTCCCACCATGATCGCCAAAAAGGGGTATGTAGATATGTTCTTTCCCTCCCTAACTCAAAATATGAAATGTGCTAAAGGGGAAAAGAGTGAATGTGTGTGTGAGTGAATAGCATGAAAAAGACAAACGATGCAAGCAATGAATCACTCATAGGCATGGACAAGTTGTGATCGCCACCAAGGTATTAAGTGCAAGGAGAGGGCAACACATACCTTGGAAAGGGGAGACAGATGAGGACACTCGCCAAATGATGTAGCGCTGGAACGGGATGAAGACGGTCCTATGGAAACCGCTGAAGGATGTAGACGGCCGAATGACAGACCGTCCCCAATGCTGAAGTAGGAACACAAGAAAAGGCCTGAGGTGGATGCTAAATGGTCTGCAGTCAGCCGCGCACAGGATCTAGATGGTCTGAGTAAGGCCGTAAACCCCGTTAGACGGTCTGAGATGAATCGCGTACAACCTGTAGATCCCAAGCCATGGGACTCAATCCTCCACCCCTTCCGGCCGGCCAGAGGGGATGGGCCTCATGCTAGAACTCCAGTTAACCTTCAAAACAACACAAACGACCATAAAAATGCAACCCAAGTGAGTTTATGAAGTGCAATATCAATAAAAATGAATGGCGAATAACATACATAAATGGAAGGGAGTGTACCTGGGGGTTGGGTTTTTAAACCCCTATGGGGCGTGGAAAAGCTATAGGAAGGTGATGAATGTGAAGATGACTGTGAAAAATGTGGGAGAGAGTGAAAGGAAATGGCGATACGATGATGAACAAACAACGAAGAGTGACTAAACGAAGACACTAAACACAAAAGACTCAGACTACTCCCTGAACCGAAGGTTTGGAGAACATGGAAAGCCTTCCTCCCTGGCTGGCCCTCGCTCAAGAAAGCGGCAGCACTTCGATGTGAATTCCAGAATCCGCCCCCTCGCGAGCTTGGACTAAGGGTGCTATTTATAGACCCCTGAACGTCAGCCCCGAATTAAGGATTTTCGAGCGAGAATTAGGCTGAGATTCTTTAGGATAAAATGGAGATAATATTCCCATCTTTCTCCAAGATCAATGGGAACCCAATTTGGTTAAGAATCAACGGAGAAAAAGGTCGAACAACCAAGAGGTTTCACCACGGGTGGAGAGAGAAAAGCCAACCAAATCTAAGATTTCGGCCATAAAAATGGTCGAACGATGGGCCGCCTACCCCTATAAATGGTCCAATGCTAGACCGCTTACATGGTGTCGGTGGAAAACAAATAATAGGATAAATAAACCATTCATCCAAAGAACAGACCGATTGATCCGGCGTAGGACTCTGGATTGGAAAGCGGTCTATTGATAGACCGCCCAATGAGTCAAACGGCCCATTGCCAGACCGTTTATACAGTGTCGGTGGTAAATCAATAAAAATAGATATTTATCCAGAAAATTGACCCATTAAGGACTCTGACCCCTAAACGGTCGTTCGATGGACCGCCCAACTTGAATAAACGGCCTAATGGAAGATCGTTTATTAGGTTGTCGGTGGAAATTAAAAAAAATAAGATAAATAACCATTTATCCAGAATTCAAGCCGTTGGGCGACAAAACGGTCTTACTAAAGACCGCCGATCCTGCTAAACGGTCTATCTCTAGACCGCATTTAAGTTGGACGGTGGAAAATAATAAAATGGGATAAATAGGCTCATTTACTCCAAAGACCAAGTTAAATCAAAGCCCATTAAGCCCAAACTTAAGAAATTTGAGAGCAAGCCCAGCCAGGGAAGAAATACCTATAAAATCAGTCGAAAGACATGCCTGAACATGGCCTAATGAATAATGGATAACCCAAGGCATCAAAAATGAAGGTAAGAAGGATGACCCAACTTAGAGGTAAAAAATGGGTGTCAATAGATACGAGATTCAAAGGGGTGGAATATGATACTAAAGTTGGGTTATCAGCCGGGGAGAGGCCTTGGCGCACAATTACAAGGGCGGACTAAACCAGTCCCCAAAGGCAAGAAGATGAACAGGAGGGGCCTCGGTTATCGAGAATCCCCACTCTCAATTTTGGGTAACTCAGGACCTTTAACTTGGGACTACTGCCAACATTTTGTTAGGGGCCCCCACCAGCCAGGCACATTAAAGGCATCACCAAGTCAGCCCAAGAAAGAAAATATAGCTCATACAATCGGTAGCCCGCTATTGCTACCCGAGGGGCCGGTTGACGATTTCAGCCAAGCATTTGAAAGGTTGTTTTATGAAAAAGAAAGTCGCCAAGCAAACCAGGAGGTGCGGCTTGTGTGTTATGAGCCGAAAAAGCCAGTTCACTGCCTGCAGGAAAGGGGTGCTCACCCGTCATATTCACTTGGTCTCCTTCCTGCTTGTTCTCATTCTTTCAAAAGCTGGCATTCATACCCTATTCACCTCCTATCTTAATCAATTCACTTCTGTTGGATCTTCCTATTGATTTTCTTATTGTCAGGACTTGTGACTGTTGTCCACCTATCGATCTATCTACTCCTTTCTTCTCCTCCTCCGATCCCTTCCTCGACATTTTCTGTCCATCCAAGTATCCCCTTAGGCTTCCTCCTCCGCCTTCCTCTCTATCTTGTTGTATCATCTCCACTGATCTCCAAAAAAAAATGTTAAATTTGAAACGGAGATTTCAGTGGAAGATTATGCTATCTTCTCTCCATCTTCCTCCCAGGGGTGTGAGGCTCCTGTTACTTCCCTTCCACTAGATTTTCTCTCTCCTAGGTTAGACGTAGGGTCCGTCGAGTCTAGGGTAGAAGAGTCTGTTAAGTCTAGAGAAGTAGGGTCTTGTTCTAGGTCATCCAACTCTTCCTTGCCTGAGCTGCACCCGCCAGCGCGTCATTCTAAATCCATTCCTAATAGGTTTTTGCAGGATCTAGCTCAGCGATGTAGTGCTCTTCTTAAATACCTGGAGTTTATAGCTACGACGATTGTGATTGAAGAAGATGAGGAGCAAGACGGGGTGTCGAGTGATGACGGATTAGGAGTCTATGAAATCATGGATGAAAAGGACCCAGTGGATCTTGAGGACAGCGACGTAGACGACACTGCCGATTTGTATGCCCAAGGTTTGAAGAGATTTGATGAGCCATCATCAATAGTGGATGAACCTACGAAGGAAATAAATCTTAGAACTGAAGAAGACCCCAGGCCCATTATCATTGCTGCTAATCTCGCTCTAGAAGTGGAAGAAGATTTAATCAAGGTCCTAAGGGAGTATAGTGACTCTTTTGCCTGGTCTTACGAGGACATGTCAGGTCTTGACTCCTCTTTGGTGGAGCATCGATTAGTGCTTAAGCCAGGGGAAACACCCGTAAAGCAAAGATCAAGGAGATTTCACCCCCACATGGCCTTAAGGATAAAAGAGGAGGTCGATAAATTGTACAAGGACAAATTTATTAGAGTTGTCTTATATCCTCAGTGGGTGGCGAATATAGTCCATGTCATCAAGAAGGATGGAATGGTACAAATTTGTATTGATTTTAGGGATATAAACAAAGCATGTCCCAAGGATGATTTCCCGTTGCCTCATATAGACGTGTTGGTGGACAACACCGCCGGGTACGAAGCAATGTCATTCATGGATGGTTATTCAGGCTACAACCAAATCCGTCTCGCTCATGAAGATCAAGAGAAAATCTCCTTCACCATGCCCTCGGATATGTATTGCTATGTGGTCATGCCATTTGGATTGAAGAACGTGGGTGCCACTTATCAAAGGGCAATGATGGCTATATTCCACGACATGATGCACGTCTATATGGAAGCTTACGTGGATGATATCTTAGTGAAGTCAAGGACTAAAGAAGAACACCCCACTGTTGAGTTATGGTTTTGATGATTGTTGTGATTGTTAAGTTATGGTTTTGATGATAACTAAACTTAATGTGTGATTAAGTGATGATAACTAAACTTTTGGTTGATTGCTCATGCTCCTATTATCTATGTATGTTTGAGATGGCAAATGGCAACGGTTACATGGTCTTAATGCTTGGTTTGCATATGTTGGTTCTACAAGAGGTTTCAAGCCTTTATATGTTTGAACATATGGACTTGAGCTTTGATGAACACTTTTGTTCAAATCCTGATCAAATAGTTTGAAACTTGTTTGGTTGATTTTTACGCATACCATACATGCATTTGTCAAAGCAACAAGTGTTCCAATCTTATATGTGAAATTGGGTCTCAATGTAAATCACTTCTTGAACTCTAATACATATTTCAAATATCATTTTGAGCTTGCATTATGTTGAAACAACTCATGAAAAACTTGCTTGAAAATTGGAATAATGGTACTTATATCTTGCTTAAACGGTTTACAACAAGCTCTTGTTAATTGATTGAAACTGGCAAATGGCCAAAGGGGTTTCATACATGTACTTCATGCAATTACCATATGAATTATTAATCAAAGTTCTAATCCTTTTTTCTATGATTTTGTAGGTCAAAACACTCAACATATATTCCCCAAGATCAAAGGAGCTTGAAGCCTCAGACTTAAATGGGTTGCAATGGAGTTCGGGGGTGAAACCTAAAAAGTCTGAAATTTACTGTAGCTTTAGGTCGACCGCCCCAGGTCGACCGACAGCAGCGGTCGACCGCCCCAGGTCAATCGAAAATTCCAGGGATCAAATTTCTACAGGTTTCTCAGTAGCGGTCGACCGCCAGCTTCCACAGGTCGACCGCCAGTCCAAGCCAACATATGTTGACTTTGTTTTCCACTTCGAGAAGAGCCATTCTCCATGGATTTCTTTAATCCTAAAGTCACCCAATCACCCACAAAATGTGGATCTGGTCTGAGGGTTGTCCATGGACTATTCAAGAGCTATAAAACATCTCATTGGAGCCATAAACCCTATCTATCCAAGAGATCTAAAGAGATGTTGTCCAAGGTGAAAGGAGAGTGTACTATAGCTCCGTGAACAGTACTTCATGCAGCAAGATCTTCATCCATCTCCAAGGTGTTTCAAGCCAAATCTGAAGCTAACAACCTCCAAGGAAGTGAAGAAGGAAGCAAGCATTCAAGGAAGATCAAGGTGAAGCTATCTAAGGAAGAAGAGAGGAAGAAGCAAGTAAGCAAGCAAGAGATCAAGGGAAGATTGCCAAAGGTGAAAGAATAAGGTTTTCATAACCCATTCAAAGCCATTAGAGCGAAGAAGGAATCAACACAAGATCTGCATCATACACTCAGGGGGAGCCTAAATCAGGAGCATTCTAAACTATGGTTTAATTGTTTTGGTGTCTTGTGCTTTGAGTTTCAAATTTGTGTTTCTCATAAACTGCAAACTCGTGTGTGTGTGCATCGTGTTGGATCTGTGGTCATGTGTAGTCATTGTACTTTATTCGTGTGTTGTGTGCGTAGAGCTTCCTAGATCTACGTGTGTGTGTGGATCTATTTAGATCTGGTCTTTTTAGTGTGTGGAGTGTTGCATCTATTGCAGCGTGTGTGTGTGTGTGTTGTTGATCCTTCTGTCGGATCGTGTTAGAGACCTTGTCTCCGTGTCTGTGTGTGTGTTGGGGTGCATCACTGTGTGTGTGTGCAGGCGTCGTCCTGCGTGTGTGGTTGGAGCGTCGTCTTCGTTTGGGGATTTATCCCCGAGTGAAGCCTCACCGGGTTTGGTGAGGGGTGGACGTAGGACTACCGTCGTTGCATCCGAACCACGTTAAAAACCGTTGTGCATTGTGGTTTGTATTGTGTTGTTTGGTCCATTTCTTCTACCTACATTCTCCGTGCGTATTAGTGTAAACTGTTTGTTCGGATTTATCCTCATGTATGTTGCATAATCTATATCATTATCATATATAGTTTGATAAATCCAAATTGTGTTCAAATAGTTTTGAATCTCTTAAGTAGCATTCTATCACATTTTTTATAAAAGGCCAAAAGTTTCCTCAAAATTGGTAAACACTCAATTCACTCCCCTCTTGGGTGTCATTGATCACGGGACTTCAATTGGTATCAGAGCTAAGGCTTTAATTTAATAGATCTAACGATCTAGAGAGATCCAGATCAATGACTACCATGATGTACACCTTGAACTCTCCACCGGTGTTTAATGGTTACAATTTTGATTTGTGGTTAGGAAGAATGTGAAGTCTTGTCAACTCATATGACCCTAGGCTATGGCAGCTTGTTTCATATGGCCATTATGAGTTGCCTAAGGATAAAAATGTCTGGACTGAAAATCAAAAGCTTAAATATGATCAAAAGTGTTTAGTCTTGAAGTTATTTACGGCTGCAGTCAATTCTAATAAGTTTCCTTTTGTCTCCCATTGCAGGTCCGCGAAGGACATTTTGGATGGCTTAACCAAAGTCCGGGAAGAGCATGAAGACGAATGTCTTATGGCAGGCACAAGTGATCAAGGGAGTGATCAGCAAATGGAATCAAGCTCAAAGGTAAATTCTGATTCTGATAATGAAGATGAAGTTAGCTATGAAGATTTGTTGATTGCATATGATGATCTTGCTGAAAAATATAAGAAGTTGAAATCTGAAAACAAAAAATTGAGAAAGGATGCCGAATAAAATAAGTGTAATTCCTCTTGTAAAAAATGCTTGCATCTAGAGGAAATGATTGAGGCTCATGTATTTGACATTGAATTTCATAAAGATCAAATCAGCTCCTTAAGAAATGAGAATAAAGAGTTGAAAGGCAAACTAGATTCAATGGCCGATGATCAAACATTGATAAATGAACTGATTCATGATGAGAAGCTTATTAAAGAAAATGAGAAACTAAAGGAATTGAACAAGGCCATTTCTGAAAGATTGTTGACTCTTGAAAAAGGAAAATATGTGGTTGTTAGATAATATGAAAATGTGAATGAATTTAGGCAAGAAGTAGAATGCCTTAAGACTACCAATTCCATGTTGAATGTTAGTCTTTCAACTTGTGAAGAAGAACTTGCCAATTCTGAATTACAAATTTCATCTTTTCAATCTGAAATTCTTAACTTGAATGATTCGCTGTCTAGAATTGTAAATTGTCAAGAAAACTTGAACAAATTGCTTGGGATGAAAGTGAATTTTCAAAGGGAATGGCTGGGCTATAATCATGTGAACAAAAAGAAGTTTGAAAACAAAGTTTATACATCCTTTGTGCACAATTCAAACATAGCCAGTACATCAAATGAGAATCTGAAAAAGGAAAACCATGTTGCACACACACATGGACCCACAAAGAAAATCAATTTGCATCAAATCTAAAAATGCTGCTAGTACACCCATGCATATTAAACATACTTCTATCACACACACACAACCACTTAGAAAGAAACTCTCATATTTTTACTGTGGTAAATCTGGACATGCCATGCATGATTGTTTCATTATGAAGAATGATGATTTGAGAGCATGTAAGAAAATGAATGATTTCAAAAATACAAAAAAGGTTTCATTTGGGAGAAATGGATTTGAGAATTCTTATGTTCATGCTAAAAGACCCCATGGGAAAATGGCTTCTGTGCGTTGTTTCTATTGTGGTGAATCTGGGCATACTAAGTATGATTGTGAGTTGATGCATGATTGTCCTTTGATGAAAAATGATAATTTGAATACTATCAAAAAGTGGAAACCATGTGTAAATATTGCTGCTAACCCACAAGGACCCAAAAGGATTTGGGTACCTAAGAATGGTAAATGATAAATCTATTTTGTAGGTGTGCTTTGAGAATGTAAAGCATGAAATCTGTTTTCATCAAGAAGGTAAGGCACACGGGTCAAGTGGCATAAGTTAGGTTGGAAGAAAAATCAAAAATTGAACTTGAAGATCAGGTGATATCCCTCCTACCTTCTGTAGTGATTGTGCCATATTTTAACTTACTTTGTGTCATAATGCATAGCAATCCTCCTACCTTCATCATCCATGATTACATAGTATATCAAATGGTGACATGTGAAAGGGCAGGTTAAGCCTGTCTGATAACTATCACTACGCGTGAGGTGATCTTCGGATCTAAGTTCTCCGCCTGGTACTATGAGTCATTTACTTTTAAGGCTGTATATGGCATTGGATTGTTATTGAACATCTTGCATTCATGCATACACTAAGGGGGAGCAACCACATTCATCATATGGGCTTAATATTTAGGTTCACACATGAGTCATGCATTACATCTAGAGCTGTCTAGGGGATGTTGGTTGTTAAAATTATTTTTCATGTCATTATTAATAAATTTGAATCGAAATTGATAAATCAAATCTTTCTGTCTTTGGATGCAGATTATACTCCCAAAATCTAAATGATGATGGGCTAGTCAGGACCAAGCTTGAATCAACTGGAAGAATACCTTGCAAGAATGAAAATGATGAGAACCCTCTCAAGTTGCTACAAGAAGAAGGGCTACTTTGTGTAGAACAACTTCCAGGATCGACTCAAGTACAAGGTGGTGAAAGTCTTGTATGTGTTGAAGTAAGTACCCAAGACATGGTATGAAAGGCACGCATCCCTTTTAACCAAGAATGAGTTCAATATGTAAGGTTGATCAACCACCTCTCACAAGGCAAATCTGGTGGAAGGCTTGGAAGAAAATGGATTCTCAAGGCAAAGGTAAGAAAGTAAAATCTGAAATATCAACCCTCGTGAGATTGATGATCTTAGTGATTGAAGGCTTCCAATCTTGTCTCTTGAACTAAGGTAACTCAACCTTGTCAATTCATGCAATGGCCTTTTGTCACTTGGTGACACCTTTAGATGACAGGTATTGACTCTACAAACTTGATATGTCATCTACTACCCTGCTGTGATGGACTTGTCAAAATTGGTTGAATTAAATTGAAAATCCTGAGAGTTGTGTGTGAAGTGATTCCATATTGAATATTTCTCAGTTGGAATTGCATGATCACATTTAAATTGAACTGCACATCTGGTATATCAAATAGCATTTGTGGAAGAGTGGACTATGTCCACTTGGAAGTATTCCCTATGTGTTGAGCTGGGTCTTCGGACTAAAATCTCCGTCTTGTACCAGATCTTGAAAATTATGATTGGTTGATTTGTGAATGAATTCTTGAGCTGAGCTATGTAAATTGAAAATATGTTTGTGATTAAATGATTCATACATTTGACTTTTGGATGAATTCTCATTTCAACACCTGTGTATGGCCTTTGAAAATCTGATTTTGAACAATTCTAAAATTGGGTTGCATTGCTTACTTTTGATCTTTTATGCACCCTTATTCATAAAGGCCATGTCATGAAAATGTTTGTTGACACATTAATATAATGTGAATGCTCCAATGTGGATTCTACCTCATGATTTGAAGATCAAGCCCTCCTATGCTACATTTGCATCTTGCATCACATGCTCATCTGGGCATAGATTGCATGCATTACAATTCATACATTAGCTGAAGTTAGTTCATTCATTTGGCATCAGAAGTTTTACACCACATTGCATTTTGTCTTGGCATGTTACATTTCATTACTATATGATCAAATGTTGCATTGCATTAGAGCTCATGCATTAGCTGCATTCACTTCATTCAATTGGTATCCATTTATTTAGTATCAGTTGTATATTTGTATTGCATGTTGCATACATTCCCTCTGTGTGCTTGCTTGCTATTATATGTTACTTAGCCCCATCCTTGAAACTTCTACGACCTTATGTCTTCTTGATAAATAATGCTGCATTTGAGTCATTATGGGAGTGTTTCATGTCGTACACTCTGGGGGAGTTCTTATTTCATAAGTGTATCTATTTAGGGGGAGTTGCACTGTTATGTATTCATGATATTTTCGTATACATGCTGAATCAAATTCGCACACTTCATGCACAAAATGTGAAAATGAGTGTTAAACTCTTGAGATGTTAAACTTGCTGCATGAATGTTGAAGAGACAGTTGAGGAAAAAGCTACCTACCCATCCATGTTAAAAAATCTAAAATGAAAATGAAAGATAGAGCAATGCTCGGTCTCACTGAGTAAACTGGGCACATGTCACCTGAGACGTGATGTGGTTCATATCTGAAAAGTGTTGACTAGTATCTTTATTCAAAATGAGGTGAAATGGTTCAATATTCTTAGTAACCGAGGATTCTGGCATGAGCTCCATGCGTCTACTCGCGTAAAAAGGAATTATTTGAACCTGATCACTCTTGAAAAATTCTGACTATCATGTGATATTGGTTGAGTTGAAAAATGTTGGTGAAAACTCATTGTGGTAGAGCGTTGCCTCTAATATGCTGTTCTCAAAATTGAAGTGCAGTCTGTAAAATATCTCCTTGTATTAATCTGAAAATCTGAATATCCATATTGCAACTATCATTTTTCATGTTACTCACTTACACATCTGAAAATTAGATTCATTATGGATTCAGAAAATTGATTGACTGCTTCAGCAATTGCATGAATCTCCTATATGATTGCATAATTTCCCATGTGCTACACATGTGCATTCCGATTGTCATGTGTAATGTCCCGGATCTTTGTTGGATCTTTATTGGGTCTTTCGGATCCTTTTCGGTGAGTTTCGGTTCACTTTTGTGGCTTCCGAGTTGAGTTTACGATCCGTGTGGGTTTTTCTCTCGTACTAGTTACGGAACCCTACGGTGAGTTTATTTGTCAGTTCATCAACTCGCGGATGCTACAGTGATGATGTACTCTTCGAGCCGATCATTTTGACTATTTTTGCGTATTTTTCTGAGATCGGGCCAAAAATCAGATTTTTCGGAAAATAGGAAATTTTCCTAATTTCTTTCTATAAATTCAATTCCACTATCTCTCCTGCTCATTTTCAACTTCACGCTATCTCACTCCGTTCTCTCCCGTCTCTGGTCCGTTCGGTGCGGGGCGCACACCGTTGCGGAGCTGGCTGAGGCATGGACGTGCTCGAGTGATCGATTCGCGGGAAGGAGCAGCGGATGGAGCGTGGTGGGCGCGATCCCTCGGTGGATTCCAAGTGGGCGTCGTTCGTGATTCGGTGGTTTTCCGCGTGGTTTAGTCCCTTCGGGGCACAGTTTCTTCGGTGGAGGTAGGGAGATGGACCGCCACTTCGTTCTGCACATTTTCCCTACTTCCATGGGTAGTTTGGTGCTCGATCAGGGGAGATCGGGCCGGTTTAGTGAAAATCGTAGTTTTTGGGGTTTTCAGGGTTCGCCGAAAAATGGTAACCATTTGTGATGTGGTTAGTGTCAAACTGACCGTTGGAATGTCTAGATCCCATCCACGTTAATTTTGTGTCGATCGGTGGTCATTCGAGGCCGGTAGGAGTCCGGGAACCTCGGTGACTCGTTTAGGGCCCCGATCTCTCATTTTAGGGCTTGCATGTGGGCTTTTGAGCCTCCTAGAGTTGTTTTTCATTGTCTAGGTTTGTTTCCCCTGCGCTTCGGCGTGAATGGGGCGTGGAACAACCCGATTTGGCGTTTCCACTGTTTTCCCGCCGTGACCGGTGTAGCGGTCGTTTCAGAGACCATCACATGTCTCTGACGGCCCTACGACAGACCGTCACAGAGTCTGGGCATTTTTAGTTCTTCGTGGTTTAGGGAGTGTGATGGCCCAGGGGAGGCGCGTCACAGCTCTCTGACGTGTCTGGGCTGATGCGTCACGCCTATTTTGTATTCTTGTGTTTTGGTTCGGTCGGTTCTCCTGACGCGCCCGCCCTAGTGCGTCAGGTTTGTGTAACGCGCCTGCCCCAAGCCGTTACACTCTGTTTTAGTTGTGTTGGGTGGCTGTGTCGGTTGTCTCTAACGGCCCTGCCCCCTTGCGTCACAGTGCTGTAACGCGTCCGTCGTGGATCGTTACGTGCTGTTTGTCCGAGTTTCGGTTTTGGGTCGGTTGGCGTAACGCGCCTATCCTCACGCGTTAGGTGGGTGTAACGCGTCTGCGCTCGTGCGTTAGACCGTTGTAACGTGCCTGCCCTGGTGCGTTACGTGGCTCGCGTTGTGTTTTCGTGCCTGTTGGCTCTGACGCGCTTGCCCTGGTGCGTCAGGCCCGTGTAACGCACCTGTGCTAGGCCGTTACAGTCCTGCTGTGGCCGTGATGGCCGTTGGGCTTTTTGGTGTGTGGTCGTGTGTTGTGGGTCTATCTTAGGTGACGTTAGGGGTTGTTTTGTGGCGTGTCTGTGTGTGTGTGTGTGTCTATGTTAGGGTGATGTCTATCGCTCCTGTGGTCTGGCCGCTTTCCCCGTGGACATCAGTTGATGTTCCTATGAAGGCTAAGACTACGTTTCCGAGTTTGTCGGCAGTTTCCTGTGCTGCCTTTGGTGTTTGAGGTATGGGTGATAGTGCATGTTCGACTGTCTGTACTTCAGCGCCGCGTTTCAAGCTTCTTCCTTGCGTCGCCCTAGACGTGCAGCAGTCGAAAGGTGACCCCAATATACGGTTTGTATGCTAGTTTCGTCGGCTCCTACGGTTACCGTAGCATCCTACGGGGGGAGAAAACTAGCTAGAGGCCTGGCTCTAGGCAGGAGCCAATGTGTGCACATGTGGTCAGGGGCTGAGGATTGACGCCGACGGGTGTGACCCTGACTAGTACTTGTACCTGTGTTTCCACGTGGGTCTGCGACTCGGTCTTCTCCATGTTGGTCGCGCTTGGTGGGTGGTCGGGACACTTGTGGTGGGTGTTCTGGTGCAGTGTAAGACGTCAGTGGACGCATCTGGCCGTTCTCCCGGTGCTGGGGCTTTTCGTCGCGTGGCGCGCGACTCCTGTGCTCTTCCTGTGTTGTGACCTATCCGGGTTGGCCTTTTCGTGGCTGTACTCGAGGTCTGTGCCTGTCTAGGTCTTTTCTAGACTTTCTTTTGCATGCCTATTGTAGGTGTAGGTTGGGGTGTTTTATTTGGTTTTCCCCTTTTTCCTTGATGCTCCCTACTCCTCTTTCCCTTTCTAGGCATGCTTGCCTGCTCGGGTTATTCCCCTCGTCCCTACCTATTCCCTACTCCGGCTTCCTTTTCTTTTACAGCTTTCTAGTGTTGTTTCTTGTTGTTGGTCCATGTTACTGCGTGTTTTTCAGTGGGGATCCGCGTGACCCTGTGGACGCCAAAAAATGACGATGATGATGATGGCGACATTCGCGTCTACACATTAGAGCACGAGTCGAAGACAGAAATGCCGAATAAACCTCATGCCTCGCCCGATCAGGACGAGAACTCACTTGGTGGTCCGCTACCCGCTAAGGAAGCCCCCTAAGCAGAAGATACAGCTACAAGGCTCTGACCAGCCATGCCGAGAGCTGAATCAGAGAAGAGTCGGGAACTCCGGCACAGTCTCGGCATGCACCGAAAGTCACGCAGAATCTGGGACCGAGTCCCAGAGGCTACAAACGGAATATTATGGACGCCATACGTCGCAACCGGAGCGTTCTCGGAATGCTGACATTCATATAAAGGGCCGCGACTTCGAAAGGAATCCGTTTGGTGCTTAAAACGGCGCGAAGTGGCCCTAAAACGGTGCGCCTTAAAACGGCGTCCCCCCCTTAAAACGGCGCGCCCCACTTCATGCTCTAATACGAGCTCCCCTTTGCTTTGATTTAAAACGGCGCCACCATCTGCACAAGCTACCCGGCGCGCTAAAATTAAAGGACCCATCTTGCACATTTTAAAAGGTTCTCCTTCAAATGTTAAAACGGCGTGGCCCTTCAATGCTTAATCCGGCGCGCCTTTTTACACCCACTAGTGACGTTTCATCGGCGCGACTCCTTCCCTCACGCCGTTTTAACTCAACGGCCATCCCATCCGCCAGCCGATACTCTGTTCGGCATAAATGAGATGCACAGAGGACATTCAATGCCCATGACTCTGCTTCTACCTTCGTTCGACAGCACACAAGCAATAGCAGCAAGGCAAGCTCAGATAAATCTCTGAGCGTCCCATCCTCGGACGAGCAGCAGTGTACGAGACGAATGAACAGCGTCCAGCATAGCGAGTCAACTCCTGACTTCGTTGCGGACGAGGTGGAAGTGGCAGGGACGCTCCCAGGCTGGCTGATATATATATAGGGCAGCATTGTGAAGCAAAAAGGGGGAGGATGATCAAGAGAAGAAGGGAACAGAAGAAGAGAGAAGAGAAAAAGAGGGTCTCAGCAGTGTGCAGGAAGAGAAGAGAGAAGGGAGGAGAAGGAGTTACTGGCATCCGAGAGCTCCACGGTTCTGGGCTGAAGAAAAGAGAAAGAGGTAGGGGGCGAGAGTGAGAGGTGAGTCGGAGGGGGAGAAGCCAATGCTTCCCTCTCCCTCCTCCGTCTAATGCTTCTCTCTTTCTCTCCATCGAATGTATTTTCCTTTTTTTTGTAACACCTCCTCTTCTATTTTATCTGTATCAAGTTTCCTTCCATGTTGTGTGGGTGAATAAAAGAAGAAAAGCTATTCTTCCAACTCTTGTGTTCTCCGTTCCATTCCCTGCTCCGTTTGCTCATTCTCCAATCATCCTGGGCCCTTGAGGGCTGCCTTTCCATGGCATGACCCAAAAAGGTATCCACCGCCGGATGAACATTTATGGCCCTTGCGGCAAATACATGTCCCTATTGAAGATTCCTCACCCGTGAGCTGTGGTCGTTCTTGTAGGCTGGCCCTCGAACGTTCCATACTCACATCTGGGTTTGGACCACCGTGAGGCTACTCCGATTTTTGAGAGTCTACCCCGGAGCAATCCGATTGGTGGCTTTCCTTCATCTCTGGCAAGTCTCGGTCTAGGGGAGGTGCTGCCCGATTTTTGCCAAGGCTAAGAATGCCCAATGACTAGTGAACGAGTCGAACTGATGAAGAACAAACTGAGGCCTCTGTGAGCAAACTGCTGGAGTAAAACACTTAGACGTTCATACTGTTTTCATCATAACAAACGATTAAAATGGTTAAAGATCTTAAAACCTCCTCATTACCAGCTTGATCTATCAACAGAATGAGCAAATCAATCCTTGAATCAACCTACGGGGAAAGGAAAAGAAAACGCAGTAAACAGAGCCTCAAAACAACCTCCATATAGCTATCCCGGCGTGAGTTAAAACGGCGCGGCCGTTGCTCCACCGCGCCGCTTCAACCCTCCTCACAAAATCCCCCATCTCTTCTCCAAATGCTAAAACGGTGCGCCCTCTCTCTTGCCCTCCGTATCCGGCGCGCCCCAATCTCTCCCTTGCCCTCCATATCCGGCGCGCCCCAATCTCTCCCTTGCCCTCCAAAAACGGCGCGCCCCCAACTTGCCATCCTAAACCAGCGCACCCCCCTTTAATACCCACAGCCGGCGCGCCCCCCCCCAATCTCTCCTTTGCCAACCTTAAAACGGCGCCCCTATACCCGGCGCGCCCCCCCATGTGCTCCCTTATCCGGCGCCCTCCTTCCTTCCCATATCCGGCGCGCCTCCTTAACAAAAAAAAAGGGATAAATGGCTAGTAAAAAAAAAAGGGAATAGAAAGGTTCAAAAGGGAAATACAAGAGATCAATGCCATTAATAAAAGAATGAACGAAAGGAGCTCCATCACCCGCGGGTCGAACCCCGTGACCTGACCGCACAGGTCGATCCGCGTGTGAGGGCGCACGTTAGTAAGCTCGGGCTATGCACTTAATAATTCACTCCCTCGGACTGGGTGCAAAGAGAAAACTGACGACGCCTTATGGTATCGGACGTGGTTTATGGAATTTCCGACATGGCCACAATTCGAAATCATCTCCGGCCAACAGTCTATCAACTTGACCCGTTTCTACCGGGATCCAATCCTGTATTCTCATTAAACTTGCCTTGTTCGTGGCAGACATTCACGCGGTTTTGTCACCATCTTTTATACTACAAGCACGGAGCTTCATCCGAACATGAAGTGGCCCATGAGTGGCCGACATAGTCTGAACATTCACGTCCCGAGACGGGTTTCTAGCATAGTTCATCTTTCACTATCCTCCTGCATTATTAGTATTCTCTTTAGGCCGTAGGGCCCTTATTCCCGGCAATCAATCAAGGGTGTTCCCCCGTATGGGAGATGTAAATAACGCAGTGACCTTTATGGCGCGGCGGGTTTCGGTCCCGACACGAACCACACAATTGTCTGATTAGTCAGATCGAGCGCACCATGGGCTTCCATGAAGCCCGAATAAATCGTCACTTTGTGACTGGCATGCCCACGCACTAAATAGAAGAATTAACCCTGACCAACAAACGAACGGATCCCCCCTCTGAATTTTAGTGCGTCCACAAGTCTGGCACGCCCGGTGGGACCGAAATTACCCTTCATCTCTTTGCCGGGACTAAGGGCCCTACGGCCCCTTTCTTGTAATACTAATTGTTTGATTGGCAAATGCAGGTCGCATTCCGAACACCATGATGGCCGCCACGTTCGGCCAACAGGCCGTCGAGAGCCATGTTCGAAACGGCTACTTGGCCGTCCCCCTCAGCTTCGGGAGCTTCCCTCCCGCAGTAGGCTTCCCCAACTTCCTTGGGGTAGCCTTCACGAACCTGCTGGACGTGGAAGCGTCTGACAGGAATGAAAGCAACGCTCCCATCCGGGGGGCCGCCAAAGCTGCTGTCGGCCGATCGATGGCCGAGACTTCCAAGACCGTCCCAACTGGGACACTGAGCTGCAACGTGCACCACGTGCACCAAACTGCCGGCCCTTCTCACCCAGGGTCGGCCTCTCACCAAAGGAGGCTCCGAAGGAGCCTTGCCACAACATCATACCAAGGCCGGTTCTCCAGCACCGGCAAGTCGGCTGTCATCGGGACTTTCCGGGTGCATCTTAACGGACAGCGTTTCGAGGTGATCCCGGATCGCATTGTACCCGCCGTACCAGTGTACAACTCTTTTCAGGCACTAGAGAAAATGAAGGGCAGGATGACGCCCGCCATTCAGGCCCCAGCGCCGCAACATCAGTCAGCCTCCAGGCCCACCAAAGCTAAGCAAGTTTGGGTTCCCAAGGGGGCCCGGTTCACCTCACCAGCCCAGGCGAGGCCCAGCACCTTCCGCCCGACAAGGGCACAACAAGGAGATCGGGTCAAGACATCGGCCCCCGTCTACCAGACGACATTAACTACACCGGCCCCACCGGACAACATCCACCGTCGACACTACCGATGCCACTATCAGGATGCCCGTGTGGAGCCTGCAACCCACATGCCTGTTACTGCCAACAGGGCGACATCATCAGCTTCTCCTCCTGACCAGGACTGGGAAGGAGTGGAGCAAGCCATGAAGAACTACTTGCGGGGCCCGGGGAGCACTCCCCTGGGTCGCCAGAGATTACTGGAGGTAGTAGCCTCTGCCTTTGAAGAAGAAGAGACTCGGCCAGTGCCCACTGCCGAGTCATGAAACTACTCTGAGGAGCATTATCAGTCCCCGCCAAGGGAAGAAGTGAAGCCGCGGAGAGCGGTCTTTGATAGATTGGTCTTTCCAGGTAGGCCATCGAGAAGAACAACAAGAAGAGGCAGAGACCTAAGAGTTTATACCTGCAATATGGCAGGGGTATCTGGCCGGTACGGGGCTCTACCAACTGAGCCCGAAGAAGTAGCCAGGCTTGCCACAAGGCTAGGACCTCTTACCAGAAGAGGGAAAGCGGCAGCTGAAAAGACACAAGTCCACACTGGAGGAGCTAACTATGAGGAACCTTCAACATCCTTGGCTGCCAATGTTATTACAGAAGGCACGGCGGGAGGACCATCCACTTCATCCGAAGAGGTGCCGATCGAAGAAAGGGGGGGCACCCCTAGCCTTCCCATGAACGACCCCGCAGTATTGCACATGATGCAACAGTATCAACGGGAGATCGAATTGTTGAAGAAGCAACTGACTGAAAGAGCCACTCAGCCCTCAACATCCGGGCAGACTGAAGCATTACCAGAGACCCCTGGGGGCAACGGGCAGGCCTCGGAAGCTTCTACACAGGCGACGGTGTCTCCCCCAATACCTACCTACACTGGAGGCGTACCCCTGCATCAGCCACAACATGTCACACCGGCCCCGCCACCGAACTTGCCATTCTAGGGGTCCACTATTGCACCTCAGGCGACAGTGTTAACGACACCGCTGATGCAACCGGCCCATTTCTATCCAAACCCGGTTGACCCGGCAGCAGTAAGCAGACTAATGCTTGAACAAATGATAGATATGAAGCCGGCAGAGAGGAGCGATGGTGATCACACGCCTTTCGACGTATACCGGGTACCTTACCCGGCACACTATGCTGCCAAGAGGCTACCGGTCGGCATCACCAAGCCGCCAAAGTTTGAGAAATTTAATGGGCAAGCGTCTCCCAGGGAGCACATTGCCTATTATGTGAATGTTATGGGTGATCTAGCGGTGGATGAAGCTTATCTCCTCAAGTTCTTTGGCTCGACACTTACCGGCTCGCTTTCGAGTGGTATTCGAGCTTGCTCGCCGGGTCCATTGCAGACTGGCCTGATATGCAGAAGAAATTCAAGGAAAGATTCTACATAGCTGAGCGGGAGGTGACCGTGGTAGAGCTTTACGCCACGAGACAGAGAAATGAGGAGTCGGCACTCGACTACATAAAGAGATGGAGGAACCTCAGCATGAGGTGCAAACCTCCCCCGCATCAGGAGGACACAGTGCAGATCTGTAAACAAAATCTGAAGAAGGAGATCCTTGAGAGGATGATCGGTGCTGAGGTGAGGTCGTTCGACTGTCTGAACAACATAGTGGCAGAGATCGAAGCATTCCTTGCTCGATACTCTTCTGCTCCAGCTGCATCAAGTCAGAGGGTCTGGCAGGCCGAGAGGAGGCCAACACCGCCAGAAGTTCATACACTGGACTTCGAAGCATTCGAGAAACAGAAAGAGAAAGCCAAAGAGATGGCCAACACCTCCACTGAACGGCGGGAAGGTCCCTCCCTGCGGGAGAAGATGAGGAACAAATTGTATTCCTTTCCTCGAGACAAAGCCCGAGTCCTATTTGAATGGGCCACCAGGTACAACAAGATCACATTACCAGATCCAAAGAGGCCTGGTGACTTGAAGAAGAAGGATGATCCTCGTTTTTGCCCATACCATCAGATGCTTGGGCATACCATTGAGGATTGCTACATCTTCAAGGATGTCATTGAGTCCTTGATCAAGAAGGGAGAGCTGGACATGGGGGAGCTCAGAGTGGATCCTCCGCAGCCGCACGAGATGCCGAGCCTTGGCACCACTGTCAACATGGTATCTTTATACCAACAGCTGCCTGAAGAATGGGCGGAGTCCATTACGCAGGCCACTTATCAAGCCTTCGTCATGGCGCCAGCTCATGATCAAGGAGGTTGGCAAGCCGCGCCAATGAAGAACAGAAGAAGAAGACAAGCTCCTCGGCCCACTCCAGAGGTTCGCATAAGGGGTGTTACATCTCGACCAGCACCGCCACCAGTGACACCTGTTTTGCATGACACAGCCCCCCGGCTGGTTATGAGACGGCCCACTCACAGCAAGAAGAAACACATCCCGATGCGAGTGCACAAGGAAACCAGCCCTGCGATTGAAAGACTCCATGCTATTATTGATGGGCTTGAAGATTATGAACAGCCCGAGATCCAGCCTATGGAGTTGAAGGAGTATGTCCCTTGGGAGGAGTTCGAGTCACTCGAACTAGCTCCAGAAGTGGAAGCCGAGACGAAAGAAGAGCCTCTCTTATGGGGTGAGCTTCCCCAAGAGCAGTTGCTAGCCACTGAAGAGAAAAAGAAAAAGAAGAAGAGAAGACCTAGAAACAAGAAGAAGAGTAGGGTGGTCCTCGCTTGCAACACCCTCTCAACATTATTTGACACAGCCCTCTCCCTGAGAGAGGAAGAGCAAGAAGTGCCCGTCGAGCCGTCAGAGGTGAATCAAGCTGAAGCATCCACCTCCCAACATGCCACCAGGTCGGGAAGGAAGTGGGGACGCCCTCCTCAGGCCAACCACAACATCCTGCTTAGGGGAGAACAACCATATCACATCCCCGAGCCTAGGGTCCAAGGCATGGAGATCCCCCCTCCATCGGGCCTCTACCCCGGAGAACCAAGTGGCCAGAGTGCCCCGTCATTCATTGAATTTCTTACAACTCAGAGGGGAGGACAGTCATGGCCCCGCGAGTCCCGGCAGACCCAAGGGGCAGGCAGCCCCTCGGCTCCGTCTGTAGCAATCCCTCCTCGGCCAAGGGAAGAGCCCGACAACATCCCAAATCTAGTCGAGTTCTTGCAAGAAAAGGAAGTGACCCAGCAGGCCCCACAAGCTCAAGCGGCATCTGACCCAGTGGAGGAGGCACCCGTTGAGCCGGCTCCCCAGGCCCAGACTGGGGGCAGGCGCAGTAGAGCCGAAGAAATGAAATTGCTCGAAGTCCGAGCTAGCAACAGAATAGTCAAACACCTGAAGAAGATCCCAGCCAGGTTTACCGTCTGGGAAATCCTATCCTTAGATGAAGAAACACGGCAAGCTATCATCGCCGCACTCCAGACACCAGCATATGTTGAAGCCTGCCTTGCAGAAATGTCACCTGAGGTACCTATGGCCTTCACTGAAGAGGACATGCTTTTACCAACCTGCAGTCACAACAGGCCACTCTACATGAAGGGGCAGCTGAATGGGCATCCCATCAACAGAGTCTTGATCGACCCTGGGGCAGCAGTGAACATACTCCCCTATCGGGTGTATCAGAAGCATTACTTTGACGTACACCTAGTCGAGGTCAGGAACGTCAAGATTGCCGGCTTCAACCAGAAGTGCGAAGTCCCTATGGGGGTCGTAGAGTTCAACCTCTCCCTCGGTGACTTCACCACCAAGGTCCAATTCCATGTGATCAACTCCAACACCTCTTACAAGGCGTTGCTCGGCCGACCTTGGCTACATCAAAATAGGGTGGTACCATCCACTCTGCACCAATGCATCAAGTACCCCGGCAACGGGAAAGAGGAGAGAATCTTCGCCGACCTCCATACTTTCGAAGTGTTCAAATGTCACTTGTCGGATGCTAATATTTATTTGGAAAAGCCGAAGCAAGCCTCCCAAGCTACTCAAGACAAAGGAAAGAAAAAGGCAGAGCTTGACAGCTGGTTCCCTCCACCACCGCCTGGCTATGTGGCTCCCCCTCAGGTGTCATTCGTTTCTGAAGCAGAAGGGGTATTCCGGGCCACCTACCTTCCCATCTACCCTACACCGGGAACACCATACCTTGAAGACTTGCGGGAAGACATCAGGGTCCCTCCCGGGATCATCAAGCCTCTTGCAGAAGCTGACTGCCAGGTGGCTGAACCGTTAAGGACCTTTGAGGTGCCCAACCCCGAGGGTCTGCCTACCATCTTTTATGTGGCCAAGGAGCACCCGGTCAAGGGGGATGATGATTGTAGACTCCCCGATGAGCTGCACGACCCACTCGTCCCAATAATGGGACTTCCTGACACAGCCGGTCCTGTGGTCAAGATGGCCAGAAAGCAAGGGATCCCCTTCTGCCAGCTCTCCAGTCGGAAAGAAATGTTCAAGAAAATGTGGAACCCGCCAAACCTGGACCGGCGTTTGTTGCAAATCACCCGACATCCAGGATTGGGCTTTTCACTAGAAGATTCCTATGAAGCTGATGTGATATCAGTCTCGGCTCTAGGTGGCAATAGCCACGCAGGCACTACAGGCCCGTGGCAGGTTGAAGGCCGTCAGCATCTTATGCCTTTGGCCAACGAAGAACAAGATGAAGAAATGTTCCTATGGAATCCACCTCCCTGCAGGAATAAGGGGAAGACCCCGTCCTCCTTCGGGGGACCAATCCCGAATGACCACAGCAGCGGGGTGCCATCGCCCTCGTCTGACACTGACCCAAAGGATGGGGAAGCGGGCCGAGCTCCGAACCTCACTCGGTGCGACTCTACCCTACTCGCCCTATACTGTAGGCAACAGCGAGAGATCGAAATGCTGAAGGTTCGCTTGGCCGAAATGACTGTACTCATTAGAGGCATCCTCTGTCGACAAAGCATCGGCGCACACCGGTCCCCGAACACCGTCCCAAACGCCCCCGGGCACCTGAAAAGGGAGGCTAGGGATGTAGCTACTTCCCTGGTCAGGCGATCAGTCGAGCGAAGCCCCGCGTTGCGGGAGAAGATGCAAAGACCCTACTCTTTCCCAAGGAATAAAACCCAAGGAATTTTTGAATGGGCCTGCTACTATGGCAAGGTCTCCCTCCCAAGGTCAAAGAGGCCGCAAGATGCTCGCAAAAGCGGTGACCCCTCGTTCTGCCCCTATCACCAAATACTGGGCCACTCCATCGAAGACTGCTACGTCTTCAAGGACATTGCTCAAGACCTGATTGAGAGAGATGAGCTCAGAATGGGAGATTATGTGGTCGCTCCGCCACGCCCCCATGTGGTAGGCGGCCATGAAAGAAGTGTTTACATGGTGTCAGTTCAGCACCAGATTTTTGAAGATGCAGCTAAGAATGGGCAACCCCAGCCACCAGTAGAGCAGCAGCCCCCAGTATGGCAATCAATCACCTTAGCCCCTGCAAGAGCCATCTATGACAATTACAAAGAAGATCCCGAAGAAGTCCTTTACTTCTCCACACAAGAGAGCCCCCCAGAGTCGCACACAACAAGCCTAATAGAGGGGGAAACAAGCAAAGCCTCGTTACCCAATGAGGCAGAGCAAGAAAACACCTATGGTGTCCTTGAAGCAGAAGATGGTGAAGACAAGGATTTCATTGACCTGCTAACAGCGCCTCCAGAATTTGAAGATGGCGGCCAGGCCATAGTGGATGAGCTCATTGAAATTAATCTAGGCACAGAAAGCGACCCCAGGCCGACCTTTCTGAGTGCCCTTCTTCCTCCACAGGAGAGGGGACAATATGTCAAGTTGCTGCAAGAATTCCGGGACTGTTTCGCCTGGAACTACAAAGAGATGCCCGGTCTGAGCCCCGGCGTGACTCAACATATTCTGGCTATTGATCCGAAGGTGGAGCCGGTGAAGCAGCCCCCCAGGCGTATGAGGCCGGAGCTGATAAAACTAATTTGTAAAGAAGTCGACAAGCTCATAGATGTCGATTTTGTAGCTGAAAACCAATACACTACTTGGTTGGCCAACATTGTGCCGATGAAGAAGATGAATGGACAGATCAGGATCTGCGTGGACTTCCGCGACCTGAATAAAGCTTGCCCAAAAGATGACTTTCTGGTGCCCGTCACTGAAGTGATGATTGATGCAACTACCGGCCATGAGGCCTTGTCTTTCATGGACGGATCGTCCGGCTATAATCAGATATGGATAGCTGAACATGACCGAATTCATACGGCCTTCTGGTCACCTAAAGGGATATTCCACTACAAAAGGATGCCCTTCGGCCTCAAGAACGCTGGCGCCACTTACCAGCGGGCGATGACCAAGATATTCGACAAACTGCTATATAGCAAAGTCGAATGCTACATCGATGATCTGGTCGTCAAGACAAAGAAAAGGGGGGATCACCTGAATGACCTTAGAGTCATCTTTGAGAGACTCCGGCGGTACGAGCTGAAAATGAACCCAATGAAGTGTGCCTTCGGCGTCTCTAGTGGAAAGTTTCTCGGCTTCATTGTCCGATATAGGGGGATCGAGATCGACCCCTTTAAAATAAAAGCCATTCAGGAGCTGCCTCCTCCGGAGAATTTGGGAGAGTTAAGGTCCCTGCAAGGTCGGCTAGCCTACATCCGAAGATTTATCTCCAATTTGTCAGGGCGCTGTCAACCATTCCACAAATTAATGATGAAGAATGCAGCTTTCAACTGGAACCAGGAATGTCAGAAGGCCTTTGATCGGCTGAAGGATTACTTAAAGACCCCGCCTGTGCTGGGGGCACCTGTCAAGGGGAGGCCACTTATTGTATATATAGCTGCCACTGAATGTTCACTGGGGGCAATGCTCGCCCAGAACAATGATGAGGGGAAGGAGCAAGCTCTTTATTACCTTAGCCGAAGACTAATGGGGGCAGAAGCAAAATACACCCCGATTGAGAAGGTTTGTCTCGCCTTGGTCTTCGCAGTCAAGAAGTTGAGGCATTACATGCTCTCGCATGAAGTGAGCTTAATCTCTAAGGCTGACCCAGTCAAGCACATTCTCTCCCAGCCAGTCCTGAAGGGACGTCTCGGCAAGTGGGCTGTACTGTTAATGGAATTTGACATCATCTATGTGCCTCAGAAGGCCGTTAAGGGTCAAGCCATGGCCGATTTCTTTGCAGCACAACCTGTGCCTGAAGATTCCCCGCTGGCCACGGAGTTGCCTGAAGATGAAACACTGGAGGTGGACCAAGCCCAACTGATCGCCTGGCAGCTGCACTTTGATGGAGCTTCGAGAACAGAAACAACCCCGTCTGGGCACACAAAAGTACGGGCCGGGGCCGGCATCGTCCTTAAATCCCCTGAGGGAGAAGAATTGCACACATCCTGCTCCATTAGCAAGCCCTACACAAATAATGAGGCAGAATATGAAGCTCTGATCATTGGTCTTCAAGTCGCTTTACAGATGGAGATTAAAATATTACATGTGTTTGGCGATTCATTGCTGGTCGTCAAGCAAGTCCAGGGACAGTTTGACGTCCGAAAGCCCGAGTTACTCCCTTACTACACTAAGGTGAAACGGCTCATGCAGCAGTTCTACCTCATTGAGATAGGCCACGTTGCCAGAGGAGAGAATGCACAAGCTGATGCACTGGCAAAATTGGCGAGTTCATTGGCAGTCCCGCCAGATGGATCCCTCAGCATTCGGGTGGTGAATCAACGCCAAGTGCCTAGCATGATAGAAGGGCCAGGAGAAGAAGAACTCGAGGTCATCACAGCGGAAGCCATTAGCCCGCCCGACTGGAGAGACCCCCTTTTGCAGTGGTTTAAATATCAGCAACTACCCAGGCAAAGGGAAGAGAAGATCAAGTTAATCAGAACAAAGCACTCTTATGAGGTCCGGAACGGGATCCTATTCCAGATTATGGCAGACGCCAAACGGAAGGTGCTCCTCCGATGTCTATCCATTGAAGAAGCTTGGAAGGTCATGAAGGAGGTTCACGCTGGAGCAGCTGGTGCACATCAGGCAGGACCGAAAATAAAGATTGAAATAAAGAAGCTCAGCTACTATTGGCCGACAATGTTCGACGACTGCTGCAAGTATGCCAAATCTTGTCAAAAATGCCAGGAGCACGCGACGGTACCCAGGAGACCGCTCGTGCCCTTGCATCCAGCACTGCCCAGCTGGCCCTTTGTCCAATGGGGAACAGACGTTGTGGGTCCACTACCCACATCATCAGCTGGGTGCAAGTACATCTTGGCCGCAACTGATTACTTCTCCCGCTGGGCGGAGGCTATTGCTTTGAAAGAAGTGACTGGGGAGATCGTCACCAGATTTGTCCGTCGCAACATCATATTCCGGTTTGGCACTCCGAACCGAATTATCTCAGACAATGGAAGTCACTTCCGCAACCAGAAGGTCTACCGGCTGGCAGAAAAGTACAAGATCGACTGGAGGATGTCGACCCCCTACAACCCACAGGCCAATGGCTTGGCTGAAGCTTTCAATAAGACTCTTTGCACTCTCCTGTCCAAAATTTTTAGTTCTAACAAGAGGGACTGGGAAGAGAAAATGTACGAGGCCCTGTGGGCGTATCGAACTGTGTACAAAACTCTAACGTGTTGTTCACCCTTTTCCCTGGTATATGGCTCAGAGGCAATTGTCCCTATCGAGCTGGAAATACCCTCCCTCCGAGTCGCAGTCCAACACGGGTTGGTCGGGGAAGAGCAGACAAATGTCGAGCGAAGGCTCGAAGAACTCTCCAACTTGGAGGGGAAACGGCTCCAAGCCCAGCAGAACATCCAAGTCTATCAGGCCCGGATAGCTCGCGCCTTTGACAAGCTCGTCAAGGAACGCGAATTTAAGAAGGGTGACCTCGTTATGGTGAAGAGAAGAGAAGTCATGGCTTCCAACCCCAAGGGAAAGCTGAATGACAATTGGCTTGGACCCTATGTGATCCAGAAAGTCTACGAGGGCGGAGCGTATGTAATCGTCGACCATCTGGGGGAGGTTCAATTTCTGCCCCTCAATGGTAGGCATCTGAGGTTGTACCATGCTCCGATTCCCCCATTCGAGGAATAATGCCTTTCTCTGCCCTGCCCCGGGCAAATTTGCATTACTATTGTCCAGATGGATTGGGCACTATTTATCGTGCATGTCAAAAAAAAAGAAGAAAAAAAAAGAAAAAATAAAATAAGAAAAAAAAAGAGAATAAAAAAGGAAGGAAAAAAAAGAAGAAGAAGAAGAAGAAAAAGAGGAAAAAAAGGGGGGGGGGGGAGGAATCGGTCCCCCTTTATTAACACTCACTCTTATGTCCAAGAATATTTCAATAGACGAATCGACCATGTCAGCCTCTGACATCCTATCGGCACTGACGAAGAACACCCCACCCGAACCTTTCGTTCGAGATCGGGGAATCAACATTTTCTCCTTGCATTGGCACCAGCCCGTACCAACGAATATTTCAATAGACGAATCAGCCATGTTAGCTCTTGACATCCTGTCGGTACTGACGAAGAACACCCCACCTGAACCTTCCGTCCAGGGTTGGGGAATAAACCTTTGCTCCTTGCGTTGGCACCAGCCCCCACACCAACGAAAATACCAAGAGACAAACGAATCACGTCGGTCATGAACAAACCAGTGGCCCGGACCTTTCGTCCGGTTCCATGAATGAAAAGACCCTTGCTTTGGCACCAACCCCGTGTCAATGAATGAATCACGTCGGTCCCCGACTCCCCGTCGGCGTCGATGAATAAACCAGTGGCCCAGACCTTTCGTCTGGTTCCATGAACAAAAAGACCTTTGCTTCGGCACTAACCCCGTGCCGATGAACAAACCACGTCGGTCTCCGACTCCCTGTCGGCATCGATGAACGAACCAGTGGCCTGGACCTTCTGTCTGGTGCCATGAATAAAAATACCCTTGCTTTGGCACTAACCCCGTGTCAATGAATAAACCACTTCAATATTACAACTCCAGTCCCACAGACGAATAAACCCTTGGCTTGGACCTTCCGTCTAAGTCGATGAACAAAAAGAACACCTTTGCTTGGCTCGGATCTTCCGTCCGAGTCGATGAACAAAAAGAACCTCCTTGCTTGGCTCGGACCTTCCGTCCAAGTCAATGAACAAAAAAAAAAGAATAAAAAAAAAGAACCTTCTTGCTTGGCTCGGACCTTCCCTCCAAGTCGATGAATAAAAAGAACCCTCTTGCTTGGCTCGGATCTTTCGTCCGAGTCGATGAACAAAAAGAACCTTCTTGCTTGGCTCGGACCTTCCGCCCAAGTCCATGAACATAAAGAAACCCCTCCTTGCTTGGCTCGGACCTTCCGTCCAAGTCAATGAACAAAAAAAAAGGAAGAAAAAAGAAGAACCTTCTTGCTTGGCTCGGACCTTCCGTCCAAGTCGATGAATAAAAAAAAAGGGACCACCTTTGCTTGGCTCGGACCTTCCGTCCAAGTCCATGAACATAAAGAAACCCCTCCTTGCCTAGCTCGGACCATCCATCCTATTCCATAAACAAAAGTGCATCCCACTACTCGGCTCGGACCCTCCGTCCGAGTCGGTGAATGAACAACTTTCCTAAGCCAAGCACGAGTCAACAACTCCCTCTTTGGGGTTGGCCTCGTCTAAGCTGTTTTGGGCCTTTTGCCTGAGACAACACATAGACCCTTCATTCTCGCTTCGGTATTCACCCCATGCTGATGACTAAACCCTCACTCTGACATCTCAGTCCGCGTGCATATGCGGTGAGGCGATCCCCTCATCCCTTCGCTGAAGGAGTGAACGCTTTCCCATGAATTTGCACCGGACCAGCATCCCAGTGGCTCAGAAGAATAGACGTCATGTTGAAGAACTCTACACTTGCGGGCCCCGCGCACTCATCCCTCGCTTGCGCCGCCCGTGAGTGGGGGGCATTTGTGGACGCCAAAAAATGACGATGATGATGATGGCGACATTCGCGTCTACACATTAGAGCGCGAGTCGACGACAGAAATGCCGAATAAACCTCATGCCTCGCCCGATCAGGATGAGAACTCACTTGGTGGTCCGCTACCCGCTAAGGAAGCCCCCTAAGCAGAAGATACAGCTACAAGGCTCCGACCAGCCATGCCGAGAGCTGAATCAGAGAAGAGTCGGGAACTCCGGCACAGTCTCAGCATGCACCGAAAGTCACGCAGAATCTAGGACCGAGTCCCAGAGGATACAAACGGAATATTATGGAGGCCATATGTCACAACCGGAGCGTTCTCGGAATGCCGACATTCATATAAAGGGTCGCGACTTCGAAAGGAATCCGTTTGGTGCTTAAAACAGCGTGAAGTGGCCCTAAAATAGCGCGCCTTAAAACGGCGTGCCCCCCCTTAAAACGGCGCGCCCCACTTCATGCTCTAATACAAGCTCCCCTTTGCTTTGATTTAAAACGGCGCCACCATCTGCACAAGCTACCCGGCGCGCTAAAATTGAAGGACCCATCTTGCACATTTTAAAAGCTTCTCCTTCAAATGTTAAAACGGCGTGGCCCTTCAATGCTTAATCTGGCGTGCCTTTTTACACCCACTAGTGACGTTTCATCGGCGCGACTACCTTCCCTCGCGCCGTTTTAACTCAATGGCCATCCCATCCGCCAGCCGATACTCTGTTCGGCATAAATGAGATGCACAGAGGACATTCAATGCCCATGACTCTACTTCTACCTTCGTTCGACAGCACACAAGCAATAGCAGCAAGGCAAGCTCCGAAAAATCTCTGAGCGTCCCATCCTCAGACGAGCAGCAGTGTACGAGACGAATGAACAGCGTCCAGCATAGCGAGTCAACTCCTGACTTCGTTGCGGACGAGGTGGAAGTGGCAGGGACGCTCCCAGGCTGGCTGGTATATATATAGGGCAGCATTGTGAAGCAAAAAGGGGGAGGATGATCAAGAGAAGAAGGGAACAGAAGAAGAGAGAAGAGAAAAAGAGGGTCTCGACAGTGTGCAGGAAGAGAAGAGAGAAGGGAGGAGAAGGAGTTACTGGCATCCGAGAGCTCCACGGTTCTGGGCTGAAGAAAAGAGAAAGAGGTAGGGGGCGAGAGTGAGAGGTGAGTCGGAGGGGGAGAAGCCAATGCTTCCCTCTCCCTCCTCCGTCTAATGCTTCTCTCTTTCTCTCCATCGAATGTATTTTCTTTTTTTGTTTGTAACGCCTCCTCTTCTATTTTATCTGTATCAAGTTTCCTTCCCTGTTGTGTGGGTGAATAAAAGAAGAAAAGCTATTCTTCCAACTCTTGTGTTCTCCGTTCCATTCCCTGCTCCGTTTGCTCATTATCCAATCATCCTGGGCCCTTGAGGGCTGCCTTTCCATGGCATGACCCAAAAAGGTATCCACCGCCGGATGAACATTTATGGCCCTTGTGGCAAATACATGTCCCTATTGAAGATTCCTCACCCGTGAGCTGTGGTCGTTCTTGTAGGCTGGCCCTCGAACGTTCCATACTCACATCTGGGTTCGGACCGCCGTGAGGCTACTCCGATTTTTGACAGTCTACCCCGGAGCAATCCGATTGGTGGCTTTCCTTCATCTCTGGCAAGTCCCGGTCTAGGGGAGGTGCTGCCTGATTTTTGCCAAGGCTAAGAACGCCCAACGACTAGTGAACGAGTCGAACTGGTGAAGAACAAACTGAGGCCTCTGTGAGCAAACTGCTGGAGTAAAACACTTAGACGTTCATACTGTTTTCATCATAACAAACGATTAAAATGGTTAAAGCTCTTAAAACCTCCTCATTACCAGCTTGATCTATCAACAGAATGAGCAAATCAAACCTTGAATCAACCTACGGGGAAAGGAAAAGAAAACGCAGTAAACAGAGCCTCAAACCAACCTCCATATAGCTATCCCGGCGTGAGTTAAAACGACGCGGCCGTTGCTCCACCGCGCCGCTTCAACCCTCCTCACAAAATCCCCCATCTCTTCTCTAAATGCTAAAACGGTGCGCCCTCTCTCTTGCCCTCCGTATCCGGCGCGCCCCAATCTCTCCCTTGCCCTCCAAAAACGGCGCTCCCCTAACTTGCCATCATAAACCGGCGCGCCCCCCTTTAATACCCACAGCCGGCGCCCCCCCCCCCCAATCTCTCCTTTGCCAACCTTAAAGCGGCGCCCCTATACCCGGCGCGCCCCCCCATGTGCCCCCTTATCCGGTGCCCTCCTTCCTTCCCATATCCGGCGCGCCTCCTTAACAAAAAAAAGGGATAAATGGCTAGTAAAAAAAAAGGGAATAGAAAGGTTCAAAAGGGAAATACAAGAGATCAATGCCATTAATAAAAGAATGAACGAAAGGAGCTCCATCACCCGCGCCTTAATTAAATTTTTGTTCCGGGGGCGCTGCCCCCGGAAACCCCGGCAAGGGGCGCTGCCCCCTTGACCCCCACGACCTGACCGGGCAGGTCGAACCCCGTTGTAATACCCCGATTTTTAAAATATGTAATTTAGTTGAAATAAATGAAGTTTTAGTTTAGATAATAAAATTCATAAATTAATATTTAGTTCTTTAGTGAATAGTGGTTAGTGAATAGTGCCTTCGTGAATAGTACCTTCCGTAAATAGTATTATTAGTGTAATTTCGATATTTTCATAAAAATCTAGAAAAATACGAAATTGGTAGATCATGATTTATAGAACAACTTTATCTTCTTGAGTTTTATTAGTAAAAATCTGTATTTAGATCTATTTACTGTTTAAGTGAGTATAATTAATTAATATTTTATTCATGTGAATAGTACCATCGAAAATATTTCTACTTGATAAAAATCACAAAAATGGTAATTAGATTTCTGGAAGTGTATGTAACAAACTTGTCTTCTATTATTAACCCTGTGAAAATCCATGGTAAGATCTATTTAGAGATTTAAGTAGAAAATTCAAACTTTTCAACCTTTACCTAACCCCATTTTAAAACTCAAAATTCGAGCTCATTTCTCAACCATTTGATCTAAAATTGGTGTCAAATTAAAGGTCTTGATTTAATCTTCAAAAGTCCTCTCATAATCGATCGAAACCCTAACCCTAATTGAGGCGGCTAGACAAATTAGACTTGGTCTCTCTTTTCGGCGCCGTTTCCAAGACGCCACTTCAAGCGCCGAGATCTCCCTCTCTCGACCACCTCAGAAGGCCCATGAGCTATTAAAAGAAAGCTCTCTAGGTCTATTTTCTTTTGATACCCACCATTGGTGCTGAAGTTTTCGGAGCTGGGCGATATCCTGCGAGGAGTGCAGGGGTGTCCAAGTTCCTTGTTCTTCATCTATCTTTTGTTCTTCATCAAATTGAGGTAGGTTCTCTCGGGCTCAAACCCTAAATAATATATCAAGCTCTTCAGCATGAATCCCTCTTTCTTTTGATACCAAAAGCCCCATCATTTATTTAGTATTTCATGAGATTTTAATTGTTTAAGTTAGACATGTTAAGTTAAGGCTAAACTAGGGTTTTAGTTGTTCTTTCTTAAATTACGTGATCAATTCATGTTGTAAATCAACTTTTAAGCTATGCATCTTATGTAGAATTTCATGCTCGTCATTTTGGTAGCAAAAGCCCCTTGTTTCATTAAGTATATCATGACAATTAATTCATTTAGTTCTGACTTATCCAATTAGGGCAGAAGACTGTTCATTCACTGTTTTAGTAGTAATTAAAGACTGTAAATGTAACGACCCGGATTCCGGATACCCGGTGCACCCGGTATAAATACCGAATACACGTGATACCATGAGGGACCCGCGAGGCCTCCCAAGCGCGGGAAAGCGCCGAAGGGATAAAAGGCATGTGTAGAGTACATTGAAGCCACAGAGATATAACAGAAAGCAATTTCATTAGATTGGATTGCTAAAATAGCAGAAATAAAATTACCTTTTCATTAAAATTTCAACAATTACAATTATACACAGAGTCCAGCCCAAAGGAGAGACAACAAGACTAGCAGAGTACAGTCAGACAGAAAGAAACGTACACAGAAGTCGGAAGAAGCCCGACGCAGGTACGGCTGGCAGCTACAATAGCAAGAGAGCGCTCCACCAAGAACAGCAGAGGCAGACGGCGAAACCCACCTGAAAAGCAGCAGGGGTGAGTCTCAACAGAAACTCAGTAGGGGTCACGCAGATCCCCACTGGACAGCGCACAAAGCGAAGGCAACGGAAGCAACAACAAAGCAGCAGGAACAGCAGGTGTAGCAAAGCAGGAAAAGCTACACTACAAAGCTGTAAAGGAACAGACGGGAAGTAGGAGTAGGGAACACGCAGGAGAGGGTGAGAACCCGCACCAAACAAGCGGCTACCAAACTAACCTCGGCATCCCAAACTACTCCAACCAAAAAGGCAACAGGTGGATGACCCTAAACTCACACAGAAGGGTACATCGGCCTGTCAACCAGCCCAAACAAAGGCGAAGGCGAACGCCGACACCGGGAAACAGACAAAACATGACAGAGAACATCGTGCACAAAGCCCCATGCACGATCAGAACATCGTGCAGACGACAGAACACTGACCTCGAGCACAGCCACGAACGGGCAACTCGCAAAGGTCACAACGCGCAAGAAAACGCGAAGAGCTACGCGTCACGTGACGGAAGCACCCCCTTAAAAAGCCAGCTGCGTCCACTGACGTCTCATGCTGCACCTCAAGTGTCTCACCTACAGTACTACTGTAACAACAGCAGAGATGTAGACACCAGTTGAACCAAACAGTAACAGCAAACAAGTAACTAGTCAGGGTCACGCCCGTCGACGTAAGTCCTCCGTCCCTGACCACGTGTGCACACACTGGCTATAGTCTAAGCCAGGTCCTCTAGCTAGTATTCTCCCTCGGTAGGACGCTACCGTTGACTAGGAGCCCGCGGAACTAACTAAAAACCGCTCACCGGGAAAACCCCTCCGCCATCCGCTAGGGGGTCGGCACCTCTAGGCCTTAGGTCACACAAGTGGAGGCATCACACGACACAGAAGCTCAAAACACAAGTGCTGAAGTACAGACAGGCAACCACGCCCATCTACTCGTACTTCGAAGCACCAAATGGCAGCATCACCACCGCCGACAACTCAGGACAAGCAACTAGACCTCCTACGCAACGATCCTTGAGTCAAACGACTAAACGGCAAGATCGTCACAAACAGCGGAACAAGCCGCCAATCGGTCTAATCCTAAGCCAAAGAAACCACGCTCCGCAGAAAGCAACACACGGAGACCTGAGGGAAGCACCAAGAACCCTCAGCACAGCTGGACATGCAAACCGAGGTAGAACAATACCTCGAAACATCCAGAAGCAACGTCTTGGATAGGACAGAACCGCCAAGACACGCACAGACAAGGTCACACGTCAACCACTGGGTCACACCGGGTTGACCGAAACCCAAACAACAAAAGCATACAAGAGTAGGATCAAGGATCCTACCACAAGTAAGAAGACTCCTGGCTACCTCACAACGTAGTCTTAACCCTCATAGGACGTCAGGGGACATCCACGGGACAACGGGCAGACCACAAGGACAAGCCAAGACACACAGAATCATCGGGCGGAAAACCAAGGCACAAGGGAAGCAACGCACAGGCCCTAGACCGTTATTAGCAAGTGACGGTCTAGCTCAGGGGCGTTATTTCCCAAACGACGGACGGACACAGGCCGTCGCTCACACCACCCTAACAACCTACAAAGCACACAAAAGCCAAGTAACGCACGGGACCAGGGGCGTTACAAGCAAACGGCACACAGGGGCTCCACCGTTACCCCCAACGGCATAGCCACCCAAACCCAAAACGAAGCAACGCGCTAAGCCAGGCGCGTCACTCACGAAACAGCGCGGCAGGGGAGGGCCGTCAGAACCAAACGACGCACGGGGGCCTATCCGTTACTCACAACGGCATAGCCACCCTCAACCTAACACCACAGCAAACGACGGACAGGGGTGAGCGCGTTACTCTCTAACGACGCACAGGGGCTCCACCGTCGCTTCCAACGGGACAACCACCCAACCTCGTCCACGCAGAATATAACGGCCAGGGGCAGGCACGTTATACTCAAACTACGGATGGGAACACATCCGTCGGAGGAACCGCCTCAACAGGTCAAAGTCAGTCAACCAGCAAGCAACGGCCTGGGCAAGGCGCGCCGCTTCCATCTAACGCGCTGGGTCAAGCGCGTTAGACCAACCGACTTAACCCCCAAGAAAAATGACAAAACGCAAGTAACGGCCAGTCATTGGCGCGTTACACGGAAATGACGCACCACCCTTGGGCCGTCACTCACCCAGAAGCTAAAGAGCTCAAAACGACGCAGACCAAACGACGGTCAGTCGTAGGGCCGCTAAATCAAGTAACGGTCGCTGGCATGACCGCTACTTCGGTTACGGCGGGAAAACAGAGGGATGGCCGGATTGGCCCGTTCCACGCCCCATTCACGCCGAAACGCAGGGGAAACACACCGCAACGACAAAAGACAACACCAAGGGGCTCCAAACCCCACATGCAACATCAAAGACGCAAGATTCGGGCGATTTTACCAAATCAACCCTAAATGGGTCACCGAGGTTCCCGGGCTTCTACCGGCCTCGAATGAACACCAAATCGCACGAAACCAACGTGGATGGGATTCTAACATCCCTGCGGTCATTTAGAAACTAACTGAACCACAAACGGTCACCGTTTACCGGCCGACCCTAAAAACCACGAAAATCACGGTTTAGGTAAAACAAGCCCAAACACGCTCGTTTCCTAGCCGAACGCCGTGCAATGGCAGGGAAAACGAAGATGGAGAAGCAAGGATCCGTCACCCTACCTCCACCGAAGAAACCGCGCCCCGAAAGGACTAAACCACGCCGAAAACCACTCGCGAACCGATTTCACCGGCTTTGAATCCACCGTTCGGGATCGCGCCAGAATCGATCCGATCCTCGCCCTATCGCGCACCTCGACAGCTCCACGGCCTCGCCACCTCGCCCACGCACGCCTCCGTCTGCAGCCGGAGCCGGAAAGGGGAGAGAACGAGAGAGAACGGGAGAGAGAGGGACGGTCGCGCGAATGAGAAGGAGAGAGAGAAAGAGAAAAGAAAACGGAAAAGAAATTAGGAAATTTTCCTAATTTTCGAAAATTCTGAAAATGCGCCGAAAATGCACAAATTCAGAAAAATACGCAAAAATAGTCGAAACGACCGGCTCGACGAGTACATCGTCGCTGCAGCATCCACGAGTTCGAGAATTGACAAACAAACTCACCGTAGGGTTCCGTAACTAGTACGTGAGAAAAACCCACACGGCTCGTCAAACTCAACTCGGAAGCCACCAAAGCGAACCGAAACTCAACGAAACCAATCCGAAACAGACCCGAAAGATCCATTAAAGATCCTACGAGACCTGCAAAGGATTCGACAAAGATCCGACAAGAAACCGGGTCATTACATCCTCCCCTCCTTTAAGAAATTTCGCCCTCGAAATTAAGGACTAGCAAAGGAGAAGCAAGGGAGAGCAACCCAACAATACAAGACTCGGAAAACACAGCTCAGAGGGACACCGTCAGGTCACAACTACAGGTACACACTCTAGCTTCAAAGACAGCAAGTCCATAGCACGAGCATGACACCAAAGTGAACACAACTGACACCTCCGAAGCAAGGGCAACGTCGTTTACGTCTCATAGGGCAAGAGACACGACAGCCACAACAATCGAGAACCAACACCGAAAAACACAATAACAACACGGCAAGCAGTAGCTCACACAAGGAGACACAGTCCTCACAGCTGACAGCTCGCAGCATCATCGGCTCTAGTGCCAAAAGGCAACAGGGAACACCTGGCACAGAGAACGCCAACGACAACAACACCACTGGACCACAAGCACCATCAAGTCAGCACTCACTCAGATATCACATCTGATAGAGTCGCAAGCTAACTCCACCGGAGAAAAAGGGAGCACAGCAAAGCTAACTGACAAGATAATGGTCCAAGACGAGAACGCAAAATCATAAGGAAACAGCGCCAAAACAACACAACGGCAGCACCTGCAGAATTTCAGCTCCGCACAACACGCAGTGCCAAGAAAAACGTCTGCAAGCAGGGTCACAACAAGGCACAAGAACAGCTGAGCACACGACCACTAAAGTCAGGTCACGCATCAAACTGCTCACCAAGAGAAGACCCACAATAACAAGAAACGACAACAATCTCGGGGAACGCAACTCAAGGACTAGCAACATGCCTCAAGAGCACAGCACCCAAGAAGGAAAAAGTAGAGCAAAGGGTACTTAATCAGCAAGGAATGCCAACCAATTCCCCAACACTCACACAATTGCCAATGCCAACACAAGAAAAACCACAAACAAAGGCACGGCAACTGACGACATCAAGGCACGAGAAGCCAAGACGGAGTCACATCGAGAAAGAAAGAACCTCTCGACAAGTGGGTAGCCAACCCACACACAACAGCTGTACTCTCAACAACGTGCACAGGCAACAGAACAATATCGGAAATCGCATCTCAGCACACACCAGCGCCATCGCAATCAACAAGATCGCAATTCACACGCCACGCGCACCGATCCAACGAATAACCGAACTCAAGGAGCCTAAGTGCAACAAGAGAAGAGCACCAGCTTCAGCACAAAGCACGAGGAAAGCATCAATCTCAGCTTACCTTCACGTCCTAAAACAACAAATGAGCCTTCACAACGCATCGGCCGTTAGACACAGCACGACAACTACGGTGCACAACAGCTCTTAACACCATTACGGAGTCCAAAGCCAAGCAACCGTACAACAAGGAGCAGATCAGGCTCAACACAAAGCTGTCTACGCTTAAGCAGACACAGGACAAGGCAGCACTAAGACAACAATTCCAAGGCTAACCTCGAAAAAACTTCACCAAGAAGGGACGAGAAGCAACAAGCTCTACAACAACAGCTCACCAGGAAGGGAAAATCCTAGGTTCGCTCGAGCAACTTCTCAATCGAGGCAACACGACAACCGAAACAACGAAAACAACAATGCATCAGAAGCTAAGCAGACTCAAGCCGGGATAACCAAAGCAACGTAAGAACGTGCATGGCCATCACACCAACGCTAAAAAGTCATAAGCTACCTGAGCAAAATACAGAAAACAGCTCGAACAATGCACTGCAGGTTCATGCCAACTGACAAACACTGCCAAGCGCAACACGATCGAGACCAACTTCAAAATGAACGAAGCACATCGTCACATCCAGACGAGAGCAAAAACCATCTCGTATAGTGCCAACCAAGGACGTACAAGACCACACGCGAGAAGCACTACGATAAACCATCGCAACACCTACGCCAGCAAGGGGCCTAAGGACTCTGGAAAATGTATATCTCGGATTCCCATGTACTTCACACAACAACGCTCTGATAGCTCGGAAAAGAAAAACTCCGAACATCTCAGAACACTGCTCTGATACCATCTGTAACGACCCGGATTCCGGATACCCGGTGCACCCGGTATAAATACCGAATACACGTGATACCATGAGGGACCCGCGAGGCCTCCCAAGCGCGGGAAAGCGCCGAAGGGATAAAAGGCATGTGTAGAGTACATTGAAGCCACAGAGATATAACAGAAAGCAATTTCATTAGATTGGATTGCTAAAATAGCAGAAATAAAATTACCTTTTCATTAAAATTTCAACAATTACAATTATACACAGAGTCCAGCCCAAAGGAGAGACAACAAGTCTAGCACAGTACAGTCAGACAGAAAGAAACGTACACAGAAGTCGGAAGAAGCCCGACGCAGGTACGGCTGGCAGCTACAACAGCAAGAGAGCGCTCCACCAAGAACAGCAGAGGCAGACGGCGAAACCCACCTGAAAAGCAGCAGGGGTGAGTCTCAACAAAAACTCAGTAGGGGTCACGCAGATCCCCACTGGACAGCGCACAAAGCGAAGGCAACGGAAGCAACAACAAAGCAGCAGGAACAGCAGGTGTAGCAAAGCAGGAAAAGCTACACTACAAAGCTGTAAAGGAACAGACGGGAAGTAGGAGTAGGGAACACGCAGGAGAGGGTGAGAACCCGCACCAAACAAGCGGCTACCAAACTAACCTCGGCATCCCAAACTACTCCAACCAAAAAGGCAACAGGTGGATGACCCTAAACTCACACAGAAGGGTACATCTGTAATGACCCGGTTTCTTGTCGGATCTTTGTCGAATCCTTTGCTGGTCTTGTTGGATCTTTGTTGGATCTTTCGGGTCTGTTTCGGATTGGTTTCGTTGAGTTTCGGTTCGCTTTGGTGGCTTCCGAGTTGAGTTTGACGAGCCGTGTGGGTTTTTCTCACGTACTAGTTACGGAACCCTACGGTGAGTTTGTTTGTAAATTCTCGAGCTCGTGGATGCTGCAGCGACGATGTACTCGTCGAGCCGGTCGTTTCGGCTATTTTTGCGTATTTTTCTGAATTTGTGCATTTTCGGCGCATTTTCAGAATTTTCGGAAATTAGGAAAATTTCCTAATTTCTTTTCCTTTTTCTTTTCTTTTTCTCTCTCTCCTTCTCATTCGCGCGACCGTCCCTCTCTCTCCCGTTCTCTCTCGTTCTCTCCCCTTTCCGGCTCCGGCTGCAGACGGAGGCGTAGGTGGGCGAGGCGGTGAAGCCGTGGAGCTGGTTGGATGCGCGATGGAGCGAGGATCGGATCGATTCTGGCGCGATCCCGAACGGTGGATTCAAAGCCGGTGAAATCGGTTCGCGAGTGGTTTTCGGCGTGGTTTAGTCCTTTCGGGGCGCGGTTTCTTCGGTGGAGGTAGGGTGACGGATCCTTGCTTCTTCATCTTCGTTTTCCCTGCCATTGCACGGCGTTCGGCTAGGAAACGAGCGTGTTTGGGCTTGTTTTGCCTAAACCGTGATTTTCGTGGTTTTTAGGGTCGGCCGGTAAACGGTGACCGTTTGCGGTTCAGTTAGTTTCTAAATGACCGCAGGGATGTTAGAATCCCATCCACGTTGTTTTCGTGCGATTTGGTGTTCATTCGAGGCCGGTAGAAGCCCGGGAACCTCGGTGACCCATTTAGGGTTGATTTGGTAAAATCGCCCGAATCTTGCGTCTTTGATGTTGCATGTGGGGTTTGAGCCCCTTGGTGTTGTCTTTTGTCGTTGCGGTGTGTTTCCCCTGCGTTTCGGCGTGAATGGGGCGTGGAACGGGCCGATCCGGCCATTCCTATGTTTTCCCGCCGTGACCGAAGTAGCGGTCGTGCCAGCGACCGTTACTTGATTTAGCGGCCCTACGACTGACCGTCGTTTGGTCTGAGTTGTTTTAGCTCTTTTAGCTTCTGGTTGAGTGACGGCCCAAGGGTGGTGCGTCATTCCCGTGTAACGCGCCGGTGCCTGGCCGTTACTTGCTTTCATCGTTTTTCCTAGGGGTTAAGTCAGCTGATCTAACGCGCTTGACCCAGCGCGTTAGATGGAATAACGCGCCTTGCCCTGGCCGTTACTTTCCGTTGACTGACGTTTGACTCGTTGAGGCGGTGCCTCTAACGGTCGTGCCCCTATGCGTTGTTTGAGTGTAACGCGCCTGCCCCTGACCGTTACATTCTGCGTGGACGAGGTTGGGTGGCTGCACCGTTGGATGTGACGGTGGGGACCCCGTGCGTCGTTTGTGAGTAACGCGCTCACCTCCGTCCGTCGTTTGCTGTGGTGTTGGGTTGAGGGTGGCTATGCCGTTGTGAGTAACGGATAGGCCCCCGTGCGTCGTTTGGTTCTGACGGCCCTCCCCTGCCGTGCTGTTTCGTGAGTGACGCGCCTGGCTTAGTGCGTTGCTTCGTTTTGGGTTTGGGTGGCTATGCCGTTGGGAGTAACGGTGGAGCCCCTGTGCGCCGTTTGCTTGTAACGCCCCTGGTCCCGTGCGTTACTTGGCTTTTGTGTGCTTTGTAGGTCGTTAGGGTGGTGTGTGTGACGGCCTGTGTCCGTCCGTCGTTTGGGAAATAACGCCCCTGAGCTAGACCGTCACTTGCTAATAACGGTCTAGGGCCTGTGCGTTACTTCCTTTGTGCCTTGGTTTTCCGCCCGATGATTCTGTGTGTCTTGGCTTGTCCTTGTGGTCTGCCCGTTGTCCTGTGGATGTCTCTTGACGTCCTATGAGGGTTAAGACTACGTTGCAAGGTGGCCAGGAGTCTTCTTACTTGTGGTAGGATTCTTGATCCTACTCTTGTATGCTTTTGTTGTTTGGTTTCGGTCAACCCGGTGTGACCCAGTGGTTGACATGTGACCTTGTTTGTGCGTGTCTTGGCGGTTCTGTCCTGTCCAAGACACTGCTTCTGGATGCTTCGAGGTGTTGTTCTACCTCGGTTTACGTGTCCAGCTGTGCTGAGGGTTCTTGATGTTTCCCTCAGGTCTCCGTGTGTTGTTTTCTGCGGAGCGTGGTTTCTCTGGCTTAGGATTAGACCGATTGGCGGCTTGTTCCGCTGTTTGTGACGATCTTGCCTTGAGTCGTTCGACTCAGGATCGTTACATAGGAGGTCTAGTTGCTTGTCCTGAGTTGTCGGCAGTGGCGATGCTGCCATTTGGTGCCTCGAAGTACGTGTTGAGGGGCGTGGTTGCCCTGTTGTACTTCGGCACTTGTGTTTTGAGCTTCTGTGTCGTGTGAAGCCTCCACTTGTGTGACCTAAGGCCTAGAGGTGCCGACCCGCTAGCGGATGGCGGAGGGGGTATTCCCGGTGAGCGGTTTGTAGTTAGTTCCGCGGGCTCCTAGTCAACGGTAGCGTCCTACCGAGGGAGAATACTAGCTAGAGGACCTGGCTTAGACTATAGCCAGTGTGTGCACACGTGGTCAGGGACGGAGGACTTACGTCGACGGGCGTGACCCTGACTAGTTACTTGTTTGCTGTTACTGTTTGGTTCAGCTGGTGTCTACATCTCTGCTGTTGTTACAGCAGTACTGTAGGTGAGACACTTGAGGTGCAGCATGAGACGTCAGTGGACGCAGCTGGATTTTTTAAGGGGGTGCTTCCGTCACGTGACGCGTAGCTCTCGCGTTTTCTTACGCGTTGTGACCTTTACGAGTTGTCCGTTCGTGGCTGTGCTCGAGGTCAGTGTTCTGCCGTGTAGCGACCCGGATTCCGGATACCCGGTGCACCCGGTATAAATACCGAATACACGTGATACCACATGGGACCCGCGAGGCCTCCCAAGCGCGGGAAAGCGCCGAAGGGAAAAAGGAGTGTGTGGAATACATTGAAGCCAGCAGATATAACATTAAGCAATTAAATTTCATTACAATGGATTGCTAAAGTAGCAGAAATAAAATTACCTTTTCATTAATATTCAAGTTTTCAATTATACACCAGAGTCTAGCCCAAGGAAGACAACAAGTCTAGCACAGTACAGTCGAACAGAAAGAAACGTACACAGAAGTCGGAGGAACCCGACGCAGGTACGGCTGGCAGCTACAACAGCAAACGCGCACTCCACCAAGGACAGCAGAGGCAGACGGCGAAACCCACCTGAAAAGCAGCAGGGGTGAGTCTCAACAGAAACTCAGTAGGGGTCACGCGGATCCCCACTGGAAAACCGCACAAAGCGAAGGCAACGGAAGCAGCAACAAACGTAGCAAGGACAGCAACGTAGCAAAGCAGGAAAGCTACACTACAAAGCTGTAAAGGAACAGACGGGAAGTAGGAGTAGGGAACACGCAGGAGAGGGTGAGAACCCGCACCAAACAAGCGGCTACCGAACTAACCTCGGTATCCCAAACTACTCCAAACAAAGGCAACAGATGGATGACCCTAAACTCACACAGAAGGGTACACCAGTCTGTCAACCAGCCCCAAACAAAGGCGAAGGCGAACGCCGACACCGGGAAACAGACAAAACACGACAGGGAACGTCGTGCACAAAGCCCCGCGCACGATCGGAACATCGCGCGGACGACAAACCACTGACCCCGAGTGCAGCCACGAACGGGCAACTCGCAAAGGTCACAGCGTACAGGAAAACGCCGAAAGCTACGCGTCACGTGACGGAAGCACCCCCTTAAAAGCCAGCTGCGTCCACTGACGTCTGACGCCGCACCTCAAGTGTCTCACCTACAGTACTGCTGTAACAACAGCAGAGATGTAGACACCAGCTGAACCAAACAGTAACAGCAAAACAAGTAACTAGTCAGGGTCACGCCCGTCGACGTAAGTCCTAACCCCTGACCACGTGTGCACACACTGGCTATAGCCTAAGCCAGGTCCTCTAGCTAGTATTCTCCCTCGGCAGGACGCTACCGTTGGCTAGGAGCCCGCGGAACTAACTAAAAACCGCTCACTGGGAAAAACCCTCCGCCATCCGCTAGCGGGTCGGCACCTCTCGGCCTTAGGTCACACAAGTGGAGGCTTCACACGACACAGAAGCTCAAAACACAAGCGCCGAAGTACTAACGGGCAACCACGCCCCTCAACACGCACTTCGAGGCACCAAGTGACAGTATCACCACTGCCGACAACTCAGGACAAGCACTAGACCTCCTACGTAACGATCCTGAGCCAAACGACTCAAAGGTAAGATCGTCACAACAGCGGAACAAGCCGCCAATCGGTCTAATCCTAAGCCAAAGAAACCACGCTCCGCAGAAAACGACACACGGAGACCTGAGGGAGACATCAAGAACCCTCAGCACACCTGGACACGCAAACCGAGGTAGAACAATACCTCGAAGCATCCAGAAGCAGTGTCTTAGGCAGGACAGAACCGCTAAGACACGCGCAAACAAGGTCACATGTCAACCACTGGGTCAGACCAGGTTGACCGAAACCCAAACAAGCACATGCAAAGGTAGGATAAGGAACCCTACCACAAGCAAGAAGACTCCTGGCTACCTTACAACGTAGTCTTAACCCTCATAGGACGTCAAGAGACATCCACGGGACAACGGGCAGACCACAAGGCCAAGCCAAGACACACAGAATCATCGGGCGGAAAACCAAGGCACAAGGAAAGTAACGCACCAGCTCTAGACCGCTACAAGCAAGCGACGGTCTAGGTTAGGGCCGTTATTTCCCAAACGACGGACGGACACCAGGCCGTCACTCACACCACCCTGATAACCTACAAACCACGCAAAAGCCAAGTAACGCACGGGACTAGGGGCGTTACAAGCAAACGACGCACAGGGCACCCACCGTCACATTCAACGGTGCAGCAAACCCAAACCAAAGCGAAGTAACGCGCTAAGCCAGGCGCGTCACTCACGAAACAGCGCGGCAGGGGAGGGCCGTCAGAACCAAACGACGCACGGGGGACCCATCCGTTACTCACAGACGGCATGGCCACCCTCAACCCAACACCACAGCAAACAACGGTCGGAGGCATGCGCGTTACTCACAAACGACGCACGGGGTCCCCACCGTCACACCCAACGGTGCAGTCAACCCAACCTCGACCAAAAGAGAATGTAACGGCCAGGGGCGGGCACGTCACACTCAAACAACGCATAGGGGCACGACCGCTAGAGGCACCGCCTCAACGAGTCAACGTCAGTCAACTGGCAAGTAACGGCCTGGGCAAGGCGCGCCACTTCCATCTAACGCACTGGGTCAAGCGCGTTAGACTAACCGACTCAACCCCAACATAAAACGACGAAGGCGAAGTAACGCACTAACCTAGGCGCGTTACAAGGAAGCGACGCGCCACTCTAGGGCCGTCACTCACCTAGAAGCCAAAGCGCTAAAACGATGCAGACCAAACGACGGTCAGTCGTAGGGCCGCTAAAGACAAGTAACGGTCGCTGGCATGACCGCTACTTCGGTTACGGCGGGAAAACATAGGAATGGCCGGATCGGCCCGTTCCACGCCCCATTCACGCCGAAACGCAGGGGAAACACACCGCAACACCGAATAACAACATTCAAGGGCCAAAATGCCCACATGCAACACCAAAAACGCTCGATCCGGGCGATTTAGACAAATCCACCCTAAGTGGGTCACCGAGGTTCCCGGGCTTCTACCGGCCTCGAATGAACACCGAATCGCACGAAATCAACGTGGATGGGATTCTAACATCCCTGCGGTCATTTAGAAACTAACTGAACCGCAAACGGTCACCGTTTACCGGCCGACCCTAAAAACCACGAAAATCACGGTTTAGGCAAAACAAGCCCAAACACACTCGTTTCCTAGCCGAACGCCGTGCAATGGCAGGGAAAACGAAGGTGAAGAAGCAAGGATCCGTCACCCTACCTCCACCGAAGAAACCGTGCCCCGAAGGGACTAAACCACGCCGAAAACCACTCGCGAACCAATTTCACCGGCTTTGAATCCACCGTTCGGGATCGCGCCAGAATCGATCCGATCCTCGCCTCATCGCGCACCTCGACAGCTCCACGGCCTCGCCACCTCGCCCACGTCGCCTCCGTCTGCAGCCGGAGCCGAAAGAGGGGAGAGAACGAGAGAGAACGGGAGAGAGACGGTCGCGGCGAATGAGGAAGAAGAGAGAAAAGAAAAGAAAAAGGAAAAGAAATTAGGAAATTTTCCTAATTTCCGAAAATTCCGAAAATGCGCCGAAAATACACAAATTCAGAAAAATACACAAAAATAGTCGAAACGACCGGCTCGAAGAGTACATCGACGCTGTAGCATTCACGAGTTCGAGAATTGACAAATAAACTCACCGTAGGGTTCCGTAACTAGTACGTGAGAAAAACCCACACGGCTCGTCAAACTCAATTCGGAAGCCACAAAAGCGAACCGAAACTCAACGAAACCAATCCGAAACAGATCCGAAAGATCCATTAAAGATCCTACGAGATCCAGGGCATTACATCCTCCCCCCCTTCAAAGAATTTCGCCCCCGAAATTCAGGACTAGCAAAGGAGAAGCAGGGAAGAACAACCCAACAGCACAAAACTCGGAAAACACAGCTCAGAGGAACACCGTCAGATCACAATTACAGGTACACACTCAGCTTCCAAGACAGCAAGTCTACAGCACGAGTATGGCACCAAAGTGAATACATCTGACACCTCCGAAGCAAGGGCAACGTCGTTTACGTCTCACCAGAAATAGAGACACGACAGCCACAACAACAGACAACTGAGAAACACAACGACAACACGGCAAGCGGCAGCTTACACAAGGAACGCAGTCCCCACAGCTGACAGCTCGCAACATCATCGGCTCCAGTGCCAAAGGCAACAGGGAACACCTGGCACACAGGACACCAACGACAACAACAACGCTGCTGGACCCGAAACACAATCAAGTCAGTACTCACTCAGACATCACATCTGATCAAGTCGCAAGCTAACTCCACCAGGGAAAGAGAGCACAGCAAGCCAACTGACAAGACCATGGTCCAAGGCAGAGACACAAAATCATAAAGAAACAGCGCCAAAACAACACAACGGCAACACCTGCAGAATTCCGGCTCTACTTAACACGCAGAACCACGGAACACAACTGCAAGCAGGGTCACAACAAGGCACAAAAACAGCTGAACACACGACCACAAGAGACAGGTCACGCATCAGACTGCTCACCAAGAGAAGACCCACAACAACGAAAAACGGCAACAACGATCTCGGGGAATGCAACTCAAGGACTAGCAACACGCCTCAAGAGCACAACACCCAAGAAGAAAAAGCAGAGCAAAGGGTACTTAATCAGCAAGGAATGCCGACAAATTCCCCAACACTCGCACAATGCCGATGCCAACACAAGAAAACCACGAACAACGGCACGGCAACAACCAAAGTCAAGGCACAAGAAGCCAAGACAAAGCCACATCGAGAAAGGAACAAGACCTCTCGACAAATGGGTAGCCAACCCACACACTACAGCTGTACTCTCAACAACGTGCACAGGCAACAGAACAACATCGATAATCGCATCTCAGCACACACCAGCGTCATCGCAATCAACAAGATCGCAATTCACACGCCACGAGCACTGATCAGCGAACAACCGATCACAAAGAGCCTAAGTGCAACAAGAGAAGAGCACCAGCTTCAGCACAAAGCACAAGGAAAGCATCAATCTCAGCTCACCATCACGTCCTGACACGATAAATGAGCCTTCACAACACATCGGCCGTTAGACACAGCACGACAACTACGGTACACAACAGCTCTTAACACCATCATGGAGTCCAAAGCTAAGCAACCGTACAACAAGGAGCAGATCAGGCTCAAAACAAAGCTGTCTACACTTAAGCAGACACAGGACAAAGGCACAACCAAGACAGCAATTCCAAGGCAAACCTCGGAAAGCTTCACCAAAGAGGGATGAGAAGCAACAAGCTCAACAACAACAGCTCACCAGGAAGGGAAAATCCAAGGCTCGCTCGAGCAACTTCTCAATCGAGGCAACACGACAATCGAAGCAACCAAAACAACGAAGCATCAGGAGCTACACAAACTCAAGCTGGGACAACCCAAGCAACGTAAGAACGTGCATGGCCATCACACCAACGCTAAAAGTCATAAGCCACCTGAGCAAAATACAGAAAATAGCTCGAACAAGGCACTGCAGGTTCATGCCAACCGACAAACACTGCAAAGTGCACCACGATCGAGACCAACTTCAAAACCGAACGAAGCACATCGTCTCATCTAGACGAGAGCAAAACCATCTCGCACAGTGCCAACCAAGCACGTACAAGACCACACGCAAAAAGCACCGCGATAAACCATCGCAACACCTACGCCAGCAAGAGACTGTACTGGGCCTAAAGACTCTGGTAACTGTATATCTGGATTTCCATGTATCTCACACGACAATGATCTGATAGCTCAGAAAAGAACTCCGAACATCTCAGAACACTGCTCTGATACCACCTGTAGCGACCCGGATTCCGGATACCCGGTGCACCCGGTATAAATACCGAATACACGTGATACCACATGGGACCCGCGAGGCCTCCCAAGCGCGGGAAAGCGCCGAAGGGAAAAAGGAGTGTGTGGAATACATTGAAGCCAGCAGATATAACAGTAAGCAATTAAATTTCATTACAATGGATTGCTAAAGTAGCAGAAATAAAATTACCTTTTCATTAATATTCAAGTTTTCAATTATACACCAGAGTCTAGCCCAAGGAAAGACAACAAGTCTAGCACAGTACAGTCGAACAGAAAGAAACGTACACAGAAGTCGGAGGAACCCGACGCAGGTACGGCTGGCAGCTACAACAGCAAACGCGCACTCCACCAAGGACAGCAGAGGCAGACGGCGAAACCCACCTGAAAAGCAGCAGGGGTGAGTCTCAACAGAAACTCAGTAGGGGTCACGCGGATCCCCACTGGAAAACCGCACAAAGCGAAGGCAACGGAAGCAGCAACAAACGTAGCAAGGACAGCAACGTAGCAAAGCAGGAAAGCTACACTACAAAGCTGTAAAGGAACAGACGGGAAGTAGGAGTAGGGAACACGCAGGAGAGGGTGAGAACCCGCACCAAACAAGCGGCTACCGAACTAACCTCGGTATCCCAAACTACTCCAAACAAAGGCAACAGATGGATGACCCTAAACTCACACAGAAGGGTACACCAGTCTGTCAACCAGCCCCAAACAAAGGCGAAGGCGAACGCCGACACCGGGAAACAGACAAAACACGACAGGGAACGTCGTGCACAAAGCCCCGCGCACGATCGGAACATCGCGCGGACGACAAACCACTGACCCCGAGTGCAGCCACGAACGGGCAACTCGCAAAGGTCACAGCGTACAGGAAAACGCCGAAAGCTACGCGTCACGTGACGGAAGCACCCCCTTAAAAGCCAGCTGCGTCCACTGACGTCTGACGCCGCACCTCAAGTGTCTCACCTACAGTACTGCTGTAACAACAGCAGAGATGTAGACACCAGCTGAACCAAACAGTAACAGCAAAACAAGTAACTAGTCAGGGTCACGCCCGTCGACGTAAGTCCTAACCCCTGACCACGTGTGCACACACTGGCTATAGCCTAAGCCAGGTCCTCTAGCTAGTATTCTCCCTCGGCAGGACGCTACCGTTGGCTAGGAGCCCGCGGAACTAACTAAAAACCGCTCACTGGGAAAAACCCTCCGCCATCCGCTAGCGGGTCGGCACCTCTCGGCCTTAGGTCACACAAGTGGAGGCTTCACACGACACAGAAGCTCAAAACACAAGCGCCGAAGTACTAACGGGCAACCACGCCCCTCAACACGCACTTCGAGGCACCAAGTGACAGTATCACCACTGCCGACAACTCAGGACAAGCACTAGACCTCCTACGTAACGATCCTGAGCCAAACGACTCAAAGGTAAGATCGTCACAACAGCGGAACAAGCCGCCAATCGGTCTAATCCTAAGCCAAAGAAACCACGCTCCGCAGAAAACGACACACGGAGACCTGAGGGAGACATCAAGAACCCTCAGCACACCTGGACACGCAAACCGAGGTAGAACAATACCTCGAAGCATCCAGAAGCAGTGTCTTAGGCAGGACAGAACCGCTAAGACACGCGCAAACAAGGTCACATGTCAACCACTGGGTCAGACCAGGTTGACCGAAACCCAAACAAGCACATGCAAAGGTAGGATAAGGAACCCTACCACAAGCAAGAAGACTCCTGGCTACCTTACAACGTAGTCTTAACCCTCATAGGACGTCAAGAGACATCCACGGGACAACGGGCAGACCACAAGGCCAAGCCAAGACACACAGAATCATCGGGCGGAAAACCAAGGCACAAGGAAAGTAACGCACCAGCTCTAGACCGCTACAAGCAAGCGACGGTCTAGGTTAGGGCCGTTATTTCCCAAACGACGGACGGACACCAGGCCGTCACTCACACCACCCTGATAACCTACAAACCACGCAAAAGCCAAGTAACGCACGGGACTAGGGGCGTTACAAGCAAACGACGCACAGGGCACCCACCGTCACATTCAACGGTGCAGCAAACCCAAACCAAAGCGAAGTAACGCGCTAAGCCAGGCGCGTCACTCACGAAACAGCGCGGCAGGGGAGGGCCGTCAGAACCAAACGACGCACGGGGGACCCATCCGTTACTCACAGACGGCATGGCCACCCTCAACCCAACACCACAGCAAACAACGGTCGGAGGCATGCGCGTTACTCACAAACGACGCACGGGGTCCCCACCGTCACACCCAACGGTGCAGTCAACCCAACCTCGACCAAAAGAGAATGTAACGGCCAGGGGCGGGCACGTCACACTCAAACAACGCATAGGGGCACGACCGCTAGAGGCACCGCCTCAACGAGTCAACGTCAGTCAACTGGCAAGTAACGGCCTGGGCAAGGCGCGCCACTTCCATCTAACGCACTGGGTCAAGCGCGTTAGACTAACCGACTCAACCCCAACATAAAACGACGAAGGCGAAGTAACGCACTAACCTAGGCGCGTTACAAGGAAGCGACGCGCCACTCTAGGGCCGTCACTCACCTAGAAGCCAAAGCGCTAAAACGATGCAGACCAAACGACGGTCAGTCGTAGGGCCGCTAAAGACAAGTAACGGTCGCTGGCATGACCGCTACTTCGGTTACGGCGGGAAAACATAGGAATGGCCGGATCGGCCCGTTCCACGCCCCATTCACGCCGAAACGCAGGGGAAACACACCGCAACACCGAATAACAACATTCAAGGGCCAAATTGCCCACATGCAACACCAAAAACGCTCGATCCGGGCGATTTAGACAAATCCACCCTAAGTGGGTCACCGAGGTTCCCGGGCTTCTACCGGCCTCGAATGAACACCGAATCGCACGAAATCAACGTGGATGGGATTCTAACATCCCTGCGGTCATTTAGAAACTAACTGAACCGCAAACGGTCACCGTTTACCGGCCGACCCTAAAAACCACGAAAATCACGGTTTAGGCAAAACAAGCCCAAACACACTCGTTTCCTAGCCGAACGCCGTGCAATGGCAGGGAAAACGAAGGTGAAGAAGCAAGGATCCGTCACCCTACCTCCACCGAAGAAACCGTGCCCCGAAGGGACTAAACCACGCCGAAAACCACTCGCGAACCAATTTCACCGGCTTTGAATCCACCGTTCGGGATCGCGCCAGAATCGATCCGATCCTCGCCTCATCGCGCACCAATCCAGCTCCACGTCCTCGCCAACTCACCCACGGTCGCTCCGTCTGCAGCCGGGGCCAAAGAGGGGGAGAAACGAGAGAGAACGGGAGAGAGAACGGTCGCGGCCGAATGAGGGAAGAAAGAGAAAAGAAAAGAAAAAGGAAAAGAAATTAGGAAATTTTCCTAATTTCCGAAAATTCCGAAAATGCGCCGAAAACACACAAATTCAGAAAAATACACAAAAATAGTCGAAACGACCGGCTCGAAGAGTACATCGACGCTGTAGCATTCACGAGTTCGAGAATTGACAAATAAACTCACCGTAGGGTTCCGTAACTAGTACGTGAGAAAAACCCACACGGCTCGTCAAACTCAACTCGGAAGCCACAAAAGCGAACCGAAACTCAACGAAACCAATCCGAAACAGATCCGAAAGATCCATTAAAGATCCTACGAGATCCAGGCATTAACATGCCGTCTGCACGATGTTCTGATCGTGCGTGGGGCTTTGTGCACGACGTTCTCTGTCGTGTTTTGTCTGTTTCCCGGTGTCGGCGTTCGCCTTCGCCTTTGTTTGGGGCTGGTTGATAGGCTGGTGTACCCTTCTGTGTGAGTTTAGGGTCATCCACCTGTTGCCTTTTTGTTTGGAGTAGTTTGGGATGCCGAGGTTAGTTCGGTAGCCGCTTGTTTGGTGCGGGTTCTCACCCTCTCCTGCGTGTTCCCTACTCCTACTTCCCGTCTGTTCCTTTACAGCTTTGTAGTGTAGCTTTTCCTACTTTGCTACACCTGCTGTTCCTACTGCTTTGTTGTTGCTTCCGTTGCCTTCGCTTTGTGCGCTGTCCAGTGGGGATCTGCGTGACCCCTACTGAGTTTCTGTTGAGACTCACCCCTGCTGCTTTTCAGGTGGGTTTCGCCGTCTGCCTCTGCTGTTCTTGGTGGAGCGCTCTCTTGCTGTTGTAGCTGCCAGCCGTACCTGCGTCGGGCTTCTCCCGACTTCTGTGTACGTTTCTTTCTGTCGTACTGTACTGTGCTAGACTTGTTGTCTCTCCTTTGGGCTGGACTCTGTGTATAATTGTAATTGTTGAAATTTTAATGAAAAGGTAATTTTATTTCTGCTATTTTAGCAATCCAATCTAATGAAATTGCTTTCTGTTATATCTCTGTGGCTTCAATGTACTCTACACATGCCTTTTATCCCTTCGGCGCTTTCCCGCGCTTGGGAGGCCTCGCGGGTCCCTCATGGTATCACGTGTATTCGGTATTTATACCGGGTGCACCGGGTATCCGGAATCCGGGTCGTTACAGATGGTATCAGAGCAGTGTTCTGAGATGTTCGGAGTTTTCTTTTCGAGCTATCAGAGCGTTGTTGTGTGAAGTACATGGGAATCCGAGATATACAGTTTCCAGAGTCCTTAGGCCCAGTACAGTCTCTTGCTGGCGTAGGTGTTGCGATGGTTTATCGCAGTGCTTCTCACGTGTGGTCTTGTACGTGCTTGGTTGGCACTGTACGAGATGGTTTTTGCTCTCGTCTGGATGTGACGATGTGCTTCGTTCGTTTTGAAGTTGGTCTCGATCGTGTTGCGCTTGGCAGTGTTTGTCGGTTGGCATGAACCTGCAGTGCATTGTTCGAGCTGTTTTCTGTATTTTGCTCAGGTGGCTTGTGACTTTTTAGCGTTGGTGTGATGGCCATGCACGTTCTTACGTTGCTTTGGTTATCCCGGCTTGAGTCTGCTTAGCTTCTGATGCATTGTTGTTTTCATTGTTTCGGTTGTCGTGTTGCCTCGATTGAGAAGTTGCTCGAGCGAACCTAGGATTTTCCCTTCCTGATGAGCTGTTGTTGTAGAGCTTGTTGCTTCTCGTCCCTTCTTGGTGAAGTTTTTTCGAGGTTAGCCTTGGAATTGTTGTCTTAGTGCTGCCTTGTCCTATGTTTGCTTAAGCGTAGACAGCTTTGTGTTGAGCCTGATCTGCTCCTTGTTGTACGGTTGCTTGGCTTTGGACTCCGTAATGGTGTTAAGAGCTGTTGTGCACCGTAGTTGTCGTGCTGTGTCTAACGGCCGATGCGTTGTGAAGGCTCATTTGTTGTTTTAGGACGTGAAGGTAAGCTGAGACTGATGCTTTCCTTGTGCTTTGTGCTGAAGCTGGTGCTCTTTTTTTATTGCACTTAGGCTCTTTGTGTTCGGTTATTCGCTGGATTGGTGCTCGTGGCGTGTGAATTGCGATCTTGTTGATTGCGATGGCGCTGGTGTGTGCTGAGATGCGATTTCCGATATTGTTTTGTTGCCTGTGCACGTTGTTGAGAGTACAGCTGTTGTGTGTGGGTTGGCTACCCACTTGTCGAGAGGTTCTTTCTTTCTCGATGTGACTCTGTCTTGGCTTCTCGTGCCTTGATGTCGTCAGTTGCCGTGCCTTTGTTTGTGGTTTTTCTTGTGTTGGCATTGGCAATTGTGTGAGTGTTGGGGAATTGGTTGGCATTCCTTGCTGATTAAGTACCCTTTGCTCTGCTTTTTCCTTCTTGGGTGTTGTGCTCTTGAGGCATGTTGCTAGTCCTTGAGTTGCGTTCCCCGAGATTGTTGTCGTTTCTTGTTGTTATGGGTCTTCTCTTGGTGAGCAGTCTGATGCGTAACCCGTTCTTGTGTGGTTGTGTGCTCAGCTGTTCTTATGCCTTGTTGTGACCCTGCTTGCAGACGTGTTTCTTGGCACTGCGTGTTGTGCGGAGCCGAAATTCTGCAGGTGCTGCCGTTGTGTTGCTTTGGCGCTGTTTCTTTATGATTTTGCGTTCTCGTCTTGGACCATTGTCTTGTCAGTTAGCTTTGCTGTGCTCCCTTTTCCTTAGTGGAGTTAGCTTGCGACTTGATCAGATGTGATATCTGAGTGAGTGCTGACGTGATGGTGTTTGTGGTCCAGTGGTGTTGTTGTCGTTGGTGTCCTGTGTGCCACGTGTCCCCTGTTGCCTTTGGCACTGGAGCCGATGATGTGGTCGAGCTGTCAGCTGTGAGGACTGTGTCTCCTTGTGTAAGCTGCTGCTTGCCGTGTTGTTGTTGTGTTTTCGGTGTTGGTTCTCAGTTGTTGTGGCTGTCGTGTCTCCTGCTCTGTGAGACGTAAACGACGTTGCCCTTGCTTCGGAGGTGTCAGATGTGTTCACTTTGGTGCCGTACTCGTGCTGTAGACTTGCTGTCTTGGAAGCTAGAGTGTGTACCTGTAATTGTGGTCTGACGCTGTTCCTCTGAGCTGTATTTTTTCGAGATTTGTGTTGTTGGGTTGTTCTTCCCTGCTTCTCCTTTGTTAGTCCTTAATTTCGAGGGCGAAATTCCTTAAAGGAGGGGAGGATGTAATGACCCGGTTTCTTGTCGGATCTTTGTCGAATCCTTTGCAGGTCTTGTTGGATCTTTCGGGTCTGTTTCGGATTGGTTTCGTTGAGTTTCGGTTCGCTTTGGTGGCTTCCGAATTGAGTTTGACGAGCCGTGTGGGTTTTTCTCACGTACTAGTTACGGAACCCTACGGTGAGTTTGTTTGTCAATTCTCGAGCTCGTGGATGCTGCAGCGACGATGTACTCGTCGAGCCGGTCGTTTCGGCTATTTTTGCGTATTTTTCTGAATTTGTGCATTTTCGGCGCATTTTCGGAATTTTCGGAAATTAGGAAAATTTCCTAATTTCTTTTCCTTTTTCTTTTCTTTTTCTCACTCTCCTTCTCATTCGCGCGACCGTCCCTCTCTCTCCCGTTCTCTCTCGTTCTCTCCCCTTTCCGGCTCCGGCTGCAGACGGAGGCGTAGGTGGGCGAGGCGGTGAAGCCGTGGAGCTGGTTGGATGCGCGATGGAGCGAGGATCGGATCGATTCTGGCGCGATCCCGAACGGTGGATTCAAAGCCGGTGAAATCGGTTCGCGAGTGGTTTTCGGCGTGGTTTAGTCCTTTCGGGGCGCGGTTTCTTCGGTGGAGGTAGGGTGACGGATCCTTGCTTCTCCATCTTCGTTTTCCCTGCCATTGAACGGCGTTCGGCTAGGAAACGAGCGTGTTTGGGCTTGTTTTGCCTAAACCGTGATTTTCGTGGTTTTTAGGGTCGGCCGGTAAACGGTTACCGTTTGCGGTTCAGTTAGTTTCTAAATGACCGCAGGGATGTTAGAATCCCATCCACGTTGTTTTCGTGCGATTTGGTGTTCATTCGAGGCCGGTAGAAGCCCGGGAACCTCGGTGACCCATTTAGGGTTGATTTGGTAAAATCGCCCGAATCTTGCGTCTTTGATGTTGCATGTGGGGTTTGGAGCCCCTTGGTGTTGTCTTTTGTCGTTGCGGTGTGTTTCCCCTGCGTTTCGGCGTGAATGGGGCGTGGAATGGGCCGATCCGGCCATTCCCTTGTTTTTCCGCCGTAACCGAAGTAGCGGTCTAGCCAGCGACCGTCACTTGCTTTTAACGGCCCTACGATGGACCGTTATTTGGTTTGAGGGTTTATTAGCCCTTTTGCTTCTGGGTAAGCGACGGCCCTAGCTTGGAGCGTCGTTCCCGTGTAACGCGCCGGTGCCTGGCCGTTACTGTGCTTTCACCGTTTTTCCTTGCGGTTAAGTCAGCTGATCTAACGCGCTTGACCCAGCGCGTTAGATGGAAATAACGCGCCTTGCCCTGGCCGTTACTTTCCGTTGACTGACTTTGACCTGTTGAGGCGGTTCCTCCGACGGATGTGTTCCCATCCGTTGTTTTGAGTATAACGTGCCTGCCCCTGGCCGTTATATTCTGCGTGGACGAGGTTGGGTGGCTGTCCCGTTGGAAGCGACGGTGGAGCCCCTGTGCGTCGTTAGAGAGTAACGCGCTCACCCCTGTCCGTCGTTTGCTGTGGTGTTGGGTTGAGGGTGGCTATGCCGTTGTGAGTAACGGATAGGCCCCCGTGCGTCGTTTGGTTCTGACGGCCCTCCCCTGCTGCGCTGTTTCGTGAGTGACGCGCCTGGCTTAGCGCGTTGCTTCGTTTTGGGTTTGGGTGGCTATGCCGTTGGGAGTAACGGTGGAGCCCCTGTGCGCCGTTTGCTTGTAACGCCCCTGGTCCCGTGCGTTACTTGGCTTTTGTGTGCTTTGTAGGTCGTTAGGGTGGTGTGTGTGACGGCCTGTGTCCGTCCGTCGTTTGGGAAATAACGCCCCTGAGCTAGACCGTCACTTGCTAATAACGGTCTAGGGCCTGTGCGTTACTTCCTTTGTGCCTTGGTTTTCTGCCTGATGATTCTGTGTGTCTTGGCTTGTCCTTATGGTCTGCCCGTTGTCCTGTGGATGTCTCCTGACGTCCTATGAGGGTTAAGACTACGTTGCAAGGTGGCCAGGAGTCTTCTTACTTGTGGTAGGATTCTTGATCCTACTCTTGTATGCTTTTGTTGTTTGGTTTCGGTCAACCCGGTGTGACCCAGTGGTTGACATGTGACCTTGTTTGTGCGTGTCTTGGCGGTTCTGTCCTGTCCAAGACACTGCTTCTGGATGCTTCGAGGTGTTGTTCTACCTCGGTTTGCGTGTCCAGCTGTGTTGAGGGTTCTTGATGTTTCCCTCAGGTCTCCGTGTGTTGTTTTCTGCGGAGCGTGGTTTCTCTGGCTTAGGATTAGACCGATTGGCGGCTTGTTCCGCTGTTTGTGACGATCTTGCCTTGAGTCGTTCGACTCAGGATCGTTACATAGGAGGTCTAGTTGCTTGTCCTGAGTTGTCGGCAGTGGCGATGCTGCCATTTGGTGCTTAGAAGTACGAGTGGATGGGCGTGGTTGCCTGTCTGTACTTCGGCGCTTGTGTTTTGAGCTTCTGTGTCGTGTGAAGCCTCCACTTGTGTGACCTAAGGCCTAGAGGTGCCGACCCGCTAGCGGATGGCGGAGGGGGTATTCCCGGTGAGCGGTTTGTAGTTAGTTCCGCGGGCTCCTAGTCAACGGTAGCGTCCTACCGAGGGAGAATACTAGCTAGAGGACCTGGCTTAGACTATAGCCAGTGTGTGCACACGTGGTCAGGGACGGAGGACTTACGTCGACGGGCGTGACCCTGACTAGTTACTTGTTTGCTGTTACTGTTTGGTTCAGCTGGTGTCTACATCTCTGCTATTGTTACAGCAGTACTGTAGGTGAGACACTAGAGGTGCAGCATGAGACGTCAGTGGACGCAGCTGGCTTTTTTAAGGGGGTGCTTCCGTCACGAGACGCGTAGCTCTCGCGTTTTCTTACGCGTTGTGACCTTTGCGAGTTGCTCCGTTCGTGGCTGTGCTCGAGGTCAGTGTTCTGCCGTCTGCACGATGTTCTGATCGTGCGTGGGGCTTTGCGCACGACGTTCTCTGTCGTGTTTTGTCTGTTTCCCGGTGTCGGTGTTCGCCTTCGCCTTTGTTTGGGGCTGGTTGATAGGCTGGTGTACCCTTCTGTGTGAGTTTAGGGTCATCCACCTGTTGCCTTTTTGTTTGGAGTAGTTTGGGATGCCGAGGTTAGTTCGGTAGCCGCTTGTTTGGTGCGGGTTCTCACCCTCTCCTGCGTGTTCCCTACTCCTACTTCCCGTCTGTTCCTTTACAGCTTTGTAGTGTAGCTTTTCCTGCTTTGCTACACCTGCTGTTCCTACTGCTTTGTTGTTGCTTCCGTTGCCTTCGCTTTGTGCGCTGTCCAGTGGGGATCTGCGTGACCCCTACTGAGTTTCTGTTGAGACTCACCCCTGCTGCTTTTCAGGTGGGTTTCGCCGTCTGCCTCTGCTGTTCTTGGTGGAGCGCTCTCTTGCTGTTGTAGCTGCCAGCCGTACCTGCGTCGGGCTTCTCCCGACTTCTGTGTACGTTTCTTTCTGTCGTACTGTACTGTGCTAGACTTGTTGTCTCTCCTTTGGGCTGGACTCTGTGTATAATTGTAATTATTAAATTTTAATGAAAAGGTAATTTTATTTCTGCTATTTTAGCAATCCAATCTAATGAAATTGCTTTCTGTTATATCTCTGTGGCTTCAATGTACTCTACACATGCCTTTTATCCCTTCGGCGCTTTCCCGCGCTTGGGAGGCCTCGCGGGTCCCTCATGGTATCACGTGTATTCGGTATTTATACCGTGTGCACCGGGTATCCGGAATCCGGGTCGTTACAACATCGGCCTGTCAACCAGCCCAAACAAAGGCGAAGGCGAACGCCGACACCGGGAAACAGACAAAACACGACAGAGAACGTCGTGCACAAAGCCCCACGCACGATCAGAACATCGTGCAGACGACAGAACACTGACCTCGAGCACAGCCACGAACGGGCAACTCGCAAAGGTCACAACGCGCAAGAAAACGCGAAGAGCTACGCGTCACGTGACGGAAGCACCCCCTTAAAAAGCCAGCTGCGTCCACTGACGTCTCATGCTGCACCTCAAGTGTCTCACCTACAGTACTGCTGTAACAACAGCAGAGATGTAGACACCAGCTGAACCAAACAGTAACAGCAAACAAGTAACTAGTCAGGGTCACGCCCGTCGACGTAAGTCCTCCGTCCCTGACCACGTGTGCACACACTGGCTATAGTCTAAGCCAGGTCCTCTAGCTAGTATTCTCCCTCGGTAGGACGCTACCGTTGACTAGGAGCCCGCAGAACTAACTAAAAACCGCTCACCGGGAAAACCCCTCCGCCATCCGCTAGCGGGTCGGCACCTCTAGGCCTTAGGTCACACAAGTGGAGGCTTCACACGACACAGAAGCTCAAAACACAAGTGCCGAAGTACAGACAGGCAACCACGCCCATCTACTCGTACTTCTAAGCACCAAATGGCAGCATCACCACCGCCGACAACTCAGGACAAGCAACTAGACCTACTACGCAACGATCCTTGAGTCAAACGACTAAACGGCAAGATCGTCACAAACAGCGGAACAAGCCGCCAATCGGTCTAATCCTAAGCCAAAGAAACCACGCTCCGCAGAAAGCAACACACGGAGACCTGAGGGAAGCACCAAGAACCCTCAGCACAGCTGGACATGCAAACCGAGGTAGAACAATACCTCGAAACATCCAGAAGCAGCGTCTTGGATAGGACAGAACCGCCAAGACACGCACAGACAAGGTCACACGTCAACCACTGGGTCACACCGGGTTGACCGAAACCCAAACAACAAAAGCATACAAGAGTAGGATCAAGGATCCTACCACAAGTAAGAAGACTCCTGGCTACCTCACAACGTAGTCTTAACCCTCATAGGACGTCAGGGGACATCCACGGGACAACGGGCAGACCACAAGGACAAGCCAAGACACACAGAATCATCGGGCGGAAAACCAAGGCACAAGGGAAGCAACGCACAGGCCCTAGACCGTTATTAGCAAGTGACGGTCTAGCTCAGGGGCGTTATTTCCCAAACGACGGACGGACACAGGCCGTCGCTCACACCGCCCTAACAACCTACAAAGCACACAAAAGCCAAGTAACGCACGGGACCAGGGGCGTTACAAGCAAACGGCGCACAGGGGCTCCACCGTTACCCCCAACGGCATAGCCACCCAAACCCAAAACGAAGCAACGCGCTAAGCCAGGCGCGTCACTCACGAAACAGCGCGGCAGGGGAGGGCCGTCAGAACCAAACGACGCACGGGGGCCTATCCGTTACTCACAACGGCATAGCCACCCTCAACCCAACACCACAGCAAACGACGGACAGGGGTGAGCGCGTTACTCTCTAACGACGCACATGGGCTCCACCGTCGCTTCCAACGGGACAGCCACCCAACCTCGTCCACGCAGAATATAACGGCCAGGGGCAGGCACGTTATACTCAAAACTACGGATGGGAACACATCCGTCGGAGGAACCGCCTCAACAGGTCAAAGTCAGTCAACCAGCAAGCAACGGCCTGGGCAAGGCGCGCCGCTTCCATCTAACGCGCTGGGTCAAGCGCGTTAGACCAACCGACTTAACCCCCAAGAAAAACGACAAAACGCACGTAACGGCCAGTCATTGGCGCGTTACACGGAAATGACGCACCACCCTTGGGCCGTCACTCACCCAGAAGCTAAAGAGCTCAAAACGACGCAGACCAAACGACGGTCAGTCGTAGGGCCGCTAAATCAAGTAACGGTCGCTGGCATGACCGCTACTTCGGTTACGGCGGGAAAACAGAGGGATGGCCGGATTGGCCCGTTCCACGCCCCATTCACGCCGAAACGCAGGGGAAACACACCGCAACGACAAAAGACAACACCAAGGGGCTCCAAACCCCACATGCAACATCAAAGACGCAAGATTCGGGCGATTTTACCAAATCAACCCTAAATGGGTCACCGAGGTTCCCGGGCTTCTACCGGCCTCGAATGAACACCAAATCGCACGAAACCAACGTGGATGGGATTCTAACATCCCTGCGGTCATTTAGAAACTAACTGATCCGCAAACGGTCACCGTTTACCGACCGACCCTAAAAACCACGAAAATCACGGTTTAGGCAAAACAAGCCCAAACACGCTCGTTTCCTAGCCGAACGCCGTGCAATGGCAGGGAAAACGAAGATGGAGAAGCAAGGATCCGTCACCCTACCTCCACCGAAGAAACCGCACCCCGAAAGGACTAAACCACGCCGAAAACCACTCGCGAACTGATTTCACCGGCTTTGAATCCACCGTTCGGGATCGCGCCAGAATCGATCCGATCCTCGCCCTATCGCGCACCTCGACAGCTCCACGGCCTCGCCACCTCGCCCACGCACGCCTCCGTCTGCAGCCGGAGCCGGAAAGGGAAGAGAACGAGAGAGAACGGGAGAGAGAGGGACGGTCGCGCGAATGAGAAGGAGAGAGAGAAAGAGAAAAGAAAAAGGAAAAGAAATTAGGAAATTTTCCTAATTTTCGAAAATTCCGAAAATGCGCCGAAAATGCACAAATTCAGAAAAATACGCAAAAATAGTCGAAACGACCAGCTCGACGAGTACATCGTCGCTGCAGCATCCACGAGTTCGAGAATTGACAAACAAACTCACCGTAGGGTTCCGTAACTAGTACGTGAGAAAAACCCACACGGCTCGTCAAACTCAACTCGGAAGCCACCAAAGCGAACCGAAACTCAACGAAACCAATCCGAAACAGACCCGAAAGATCCATTAAAGATCCTACGAGACCTGCAAAGGATTCGACAAAGATCCGACAAGAAACCGGGTCATTACAGTAAATCTAAAAGTGATTCATGTAGATTGTAGAGCTCTCTGTGCTCTTTCCATGGACAGTAAGAACACTAAATTTCATTGAGTATAACTCCCGAAATTAATGTTTTAGTGTAACCCTAGCAAACCCTCACTTCCCGGCGTTCACCGGACGCGGCAGGGATGACCGAAGACGACCCAGGGATGGACGCTCTTACGATAGACCGCCCAACTCAAGCCTAAACTTTGACCATATTTGACTCTAGTATAACCATAGTTAAACGGTTTTTCAGGAACCACACATCCCAGGATGAACGGTTCCACAGGAACCACACATCTAGATATAAGGTCCCGGATCAACCACATATCCTGGACGGCCCTGATCTGGCCGCACAACCCAGGGGATGGGCGGTCAGTCCAGAACCGCCCAACCCTTTGGGCGGCCCAGGAGGAACCGCCCAAGTACTTGGGCGGCCCTGCCAGAACCACCCAAGTCCCCAGAGTGCCCCTTTCAGCCTGTTTAGCCCCGTTCAGCCCTGTTTAAGCCCAGTAGATGTAAGGTTCATCCAGAACCGTTTATCTACCCAGTAAATGACTTAGTAATGATTCTAATGCATCCTTTTTCATGTCATTAGGTTTGGACGGTTGCCCCCTAACCGCCCAACACCCTGGAGCCCTAAAACGGCCCTTGTGCGACCGTTTAACCTCCAGAGCCGATTTTCGTGCCCGATTTCACCGTTCGACGCCCCAATCGACTTAGTAAATGCATGATTTGATAATATATTTATATTTCTATCTCAGAAATCTATTTATCACATAAAATGATTTAAAAGTGATTTTTAATTATTATTTAGCATCTTACTTGTTAATAAGTTCTTAAAGTGATAATTAGTATATTTAAGTGCTAAATTAGTATCTTAATTACATACTTAGCCAGTAAATGTATATTTCTGTCCCAGAAACATCAAATTAGTATTTTTGATTATTAATTAGTATCTTAATCGCATTTTAATTGCTAATTGGTACTTAAATTACAAATTAGTATTTTCAAGTGCTAAAATTAATATCTTAATTACTGTCAAGACAATAGATTTATATTTATGTTCCCGGAATATATTTTTTCACAGGAAATAACTTCATGTATAGATAATTAGTGTTTTAATGCTAATTAGTGATTAAATTTCTATCTAGTACTTAAATTGATAATTAGCGTTCTTAAGTGCTAAATTAAGTATCTTAAAATATTATTAGGACAATGGATTTATATTTCTATCCCAGAAATATATTGTTCATAGAAAATACTTTAATGAATAGATAATTAGTGTTTTTTTAGTGTTAATTAGTATCTTAGTTACTAATTAGTATCCTAAATTGATAATTAGTGTGTTTAATAGATAAATTAGTATCTTGATGCTGTTAAGATAATAGATTTATATTTCTGTTCCAGAAATATACTTTTCATAGAAAATGATTTAATGTGTAGTTAATTACGTGTTTTTAATGTTACTTAGTGATTTAAATTGCTATTTAGTATCTTAAGTTGATAACTAGTGTTTTTGATGGTTAGATTAGCATCAAAATTTGCTGTTAGAAAGTAGATTTTATATTTCTGAAATCAGCAACATATGTGTTTATGGAAAATGATTTAATGTAATTCTAGATTGTTAATTAGTATCTTAATTGTTAGTTAGCATGTTAAATGGAGTTAATAAGCATCTTAAACTGTTAATTGGTAAGAAACGCACATGATAAGTGGTAAATATACAAGTAAATTTCTTTAATTGCATGCTATCCTTTGAGCTTGATTCCTTGTCTATCTTGATCCATCTTCATCCTGTTAATGAAAAACCTTATACCTAATTAAGCATGTAAAATTAGGCGTGTAAAGGCTTTGTTGGTTTTTCTTAATTCTGTCAGTCAGTTCGTACTTAGAGCTAGCGGCATACTGTCAGTCGCTATTGTTGGCCTCGTGACTCGTGGTTCGTGACTCTTGGGAGTACGACCGGTGTGGCCGTATAACCTCGGTATGTGAGTTTTATCGTGTTTTGAACTCTTGAATCCAAGGACAAGTTAGTCCTTTAATCTTGAGCTTATGACAGTAATTTCTCCCGATTATTTGGCCATTTACTTGACTATCTAGACATTTGGATCTTGGATCCATTTTTATGCCAACGCACCATAAGGGCCCGGTCTGGTCCTGGGGAGAGCGCCCGAAAGTTAGTGAGCCCATGGGATGTTAATGACAGGGTGAGGCATACACCCGAAGTGCAGGACATGCTTGTTATGTCTAGAATAAACTCTTGTTACTTATTACCAGTTACTTGGGTACTTGAATTACAATGACGTCGCCCCCAAGGTTTTTGATAAGTAACGTACTTGAATCCCGCTGAGCGTATAAGAGACGCTTGCCCTACTTGCTTGCTTGGCCAACTCTTGCTATTTCCTGTTGGAAACCATTGTATTTGCAATCATACATGACATGTTTGACCAAAGAGGTTAATATACTAGTGATCGATCTTCATGCTTATACTTGAGTTCTATCTTGTGGTAATTTTTGACTTGAAAACTCCTGTAACAAATTCTTGTAGACTCTCGTTCAATCTTGTATTTGATATCTTATTCATTCTTACTTGATTTTCTTGACCTTGCAAGATCTGTTTATTACATTATACCGTCATTATTTCTTTTACTAGCATACTACCGTCTTTTACATATTTAGCATGGCATGAAAAACGTAATTACTTGTTAATCACTTTAACCATTGCCTGATGATAGAGTATAATTCCTACTGAGCTTCTTGCTCACCCCTACTTCCAACCCTTTTCAGGTGTGCGAGTATTGGTACGTGCATGGGAATCGGATCGGTGTGATCGAGTGGTACCTAGACCCTAGAGTTGGAGTCTGTGTCCTTTCTATTTTCTTGAGTCTTGTTAGTTTAGTTCCTTCTTTTTGTTATCTATTTCGAAGCTTTTATTGTAAGTGGTGTTGAATACATCTTTTTAAATTAATAAAAGCTCGTATTTTCTCAATGTATGTCTAGCTTCCTTCTATTTTAATTGTGGTTATTATTTATTCCGCTCTTGTTATCGTGACTTGTCTCCTGCCACGTTCTGAGCATCGCTTCCCGCTGCTATCAGTTTGGGGCGTGACAGTTTTGGTATCAGAGCCTCCTTCTTATTTGAGTCCCTTGGATGTTTGTCCAAGTGTATAGGTTACCCTAAGTCTTAAGACCCGTGTCGTCCCTTGTACCTTGGTGAGATTGGGTAGTATAGTGGGTTAAGTAATAAAATATATACAAGATTGCGTTGCGGTAGGCATAAGGATAATAAAAAGGTTAACCATCTATTATCTTCCAGGTTTAAGCCGTTCTTAAAAATGAAACCGAGTGGTTCCGGTAAGGCGAGTTTCGTTTCCGCTGAAGGCCGGCGAGTTCGTCGTAAGGAAACCCGACGTAATAAGAAGAAGAAGAGTAACATCGCGTAAAGGGAATGTCTGTATTGTCACAAGCTTGGTCATCTCGCGAATGAATGCTGGCGGAGGAGCAAAGCATGTCTGCGTTGCGGCAATCAAGATCATAAGATGGCTAATTGCCCTAAGCAGAAGGGTAATATTGAGAGTAATATTGCGTAAAAGGAATGCAAGAAGGAATGCAAGTACTGTCGCAGGCTTGGTCATCTCGCGAAGGAGTGCTGGCGGAGGAGAGGATCGTGTCTACGTTGCGGTAATCTGGATCATAAAATGGATAATTGCCCTAAGTTACTTCCACAAGTAAAACTTCCAGAAGAATCGGAACCAACTTCCGCCGAATGACGAACTATATATGGTATCATTCTCTTTTACCTCGAGCATTCGTCATTAATCGTATAGTTACCATATTATTTTGATAAATCTTAGTTAGTTAATTTCTTTCATCCTTAACATGTTATTTTCATAAATGTGATCTTCTGAGTTTAAACTTTTACCTTATTGAAAATAATCGGTGAATTTGGGGACCAAATTCCTTTAAGTGGGGGAGGGTGTAATACCCCGATTTTTAAAATATGTAATTTAGTTGAAATAAATGAAGTTTTAGTTTAGATAATAAAATTCATAAATTAATATTTAGTTCTTTAGTGAATAGTGGTTAGTGAATAGTGCCTTCGTGAATAGTACCTTCCGTAAATAGTATTATTAGTGTAATTTTGATATTTTCATAAAAATCTAGAAAAATACGAAATTGGTAAATCATGATTTATAGAACAACTTTATCTTCTTGAGTTTTATTAGTAAAAATCTGTATTTAGATCTATTTACTGTTTAAGTGAGTATAATTAATTAATATTTTATTCATGTGAATAGTACCATCGAAAATATTTCTACTTGATAAAAATTCACAAAAATGGTAATTAGATTTCTAGAAGTGTATGTAACAAACTTGTCTTCTATTATTAACCCTGTGAAAATCCGTGGTAAGATCTATTTAGAGATTTAAGTAGAAAATTCAAACTTTTCAACCTTTACCTAACCCCATTTTAAAACTCAAAATTCGAGCTCATTTCTCAACCATTTGATCTGAAATTGGTGTCAAATTAAAGGTCTTGATTTAATCTTCAAAAGCCCTCTCATAATCGGTCGAAACCCTAACCCTAATTGAGGCGGCTAGACAAATTAGACTTGGTCTCTCTTTTCGGCGCCGTTTCCAAGACGCCACTTCAAGCGCCGAGATCTCCCTCTCTCGACCACCTCAGAAGGCCCATGAGCTATTAAAAGAAAGCTCTCTAGGTCTATTTTCTTTTGATACCCACCATTGGTGCTGAAGTTTTCGGAGCTGGGCGATATCCTGCGAGGAGTGCAGGGGTGTCCAAGTTCCTTGTTCTTCATCTATCTTTTGTTCTTCATCAAATTGAGGTAGGTTCTCTCGGGCTCAAACCCTAAATAATATATCAAGCTCTTCAGCATGAATCCCTCTTTCTTTTGATACCAAAAGCCCCATCATTTATTTAGTATTTCATGAGATTTTAATTGTTTAAGTTAGACATGTTAAGTTAAGGCTAAACTAGGGTTTTAGTTGTTCTTTCTTAAATTACGTGATCAATTCATGTTGTAAATCAACTTTTAAGCTATGCATCTTATGTAGAATTTCATGCTCGTCATTTTGGTAGCAAAAGCCCCTTGTTTCATTAAGTATATCATGAGAATTAATTCATTTAGTTCTGACTTATCCAATTAGGGCAGAAGACTGTTCATTCGCTGTTTTAGTAGTAATTAAAGACTGTAAATCTGAAAGTGATTCATGTAGATTGTAGAGCTCTCTGTGCTCTTTCCATGGACAGTAAGAACACTAAATTTCATTGAGTATAACTCCCGAAATTAATGTTTTAGTGTAACCCTAGCAAACCCTCACTTCCCGGCGTTCACCGGACGCGGCAAGGATGACCGAAGACGACCCAGGGATGGACGGTCTTACGATAGACCGCCCAACTCAGGCCTAAACTTTTACCATATTTGACTCTAGTATAACCATAGTTAAACGGTTTTTCAGGAACCACACATCCCAGGATGAACGGTTCCACAGGAACCACACATCTAGATATAAGGTCCCGGATCAACCACATATCCTGGACGGCCCTGATCTGGCCGCACAACCCAGGGGATGGGCGGTCAGTCCAGAACCGCCCAACCCTTTGGGCGGCCCAGGAGGAACCGCCCAAGTACTTGGGCGGCCCTTCCAGAACCGCCCAAGTCCCCAGAGTGCCCCTTTCAGCCTGTTTAGCCCCGTTCAGCCCTGTTTAAGCCCAGTAGATGTAAGGTTCATCCAGAACCGTTTATCTACCCAGTAAATGACTTAGTAATGATTCTAATGCATCCTTTTTCATGTCATTAGGTTTGGACGGTTGCCCCCTAACCGCCCAACACCCTGGAGCCCTAAAACGGCCCTTGTGCGACCGTTTAACCTCCAGAGCCGATTTTCGTGCCCGATTTCACCGTTCGACGCCCCAATCGACTTAGTAAATGCATGATTTGATAATATATTTATATTTCTGTCTCAAAAATCTATTTATCACATAAAATGATTTAAAAGTTATTTTTAATTATTATTTAGCATCTTACTTGTTAATTAGTTCTTAAAGTGATAATTAGTATATTTAAGTGCTAAATTAGTATCTTAATTACATACTTAGCCAGTAAATGTATATTTCTGTCCCAGAAACATGTTTTCGCAGAAAATGATCTTATTAATTAAAAATTACTATTTTTGATTATTAATTAGTATCTTAATCGCATTTTAATTGCTAATTGGTACTTAAATTACAAATTAGTATTTTCAAGTGCTAAAATTAATATCTTAATTACTGTCAAGACAATAGATTTATATTTATGTTCCAGGAATATATTTTTTCACAGGAAATAACTTCATGTATAGATAATTAGTGTTTTAATGCTAATTAGTGATTAAATTTCTATCTAGTACTTAAATTGATAATTAGCGTTCTTAAGTGCTAAATTAAGTATCTTAAAATATTGTTAGGACAATGGATTTATATTTCTATCCCAGAAATATATTGTTCACAGAAAATACTTTAATGAATAGATAATTAGTGTTTTTTTAGTGTTAATTAGTATCTTAGTTACTAATTAGTATCTTAAATTGATAATTAGTGTGTTTAATAGATAAATTAGTATCTTGATGCTGTTAAGATAATAGATTTATATTTCTGTTCCAGAAATATACTTTTCATAGAAAATGATTTAATGTGTAGTTAATTACGTGTTTTTAATGTTACTTAGTGATTTAAATTGCTATTTAGTATCTTAAGTTGATAACTAGTGTTTTTGATGGTTAGATTAGCATCAAAATTTGCTGTTAGAAAGTAGATTTTATATTTCTGAAATCAGCAACATATGTGTTTATGGAAAATGATTTAATGTAATTCTAGATTGTTAATTAGTATCTTAATTGTTAGTTAGCATGTTAAATGGAGTTAATAAGCATCTTAAACTGTTAATTGGTAAGAAACGCACATGATAAGTGGTAAATATACAAGTAAATTTCTTTAATTGCATGCTATCCTTTGAGCTTGATTCCTTGTCTATCTTGATCCATCTTCATCCTGTGAATGAAAAACCTTATACCTAATTAAGCATGTAAAATTAGGCGTGTAAAGGCTTTGTTGGTTTTTCTTAATTCTGTCAGTCAGTTCGTACTTAGAGCTAGCGGCATACTGTCAGTCGCTATTGTTGGCCTCGTGACTCGTGGTTCGTGACTCTTGGGAGTACGACCGGTGTGGCCGTATAACCTCGGTATGTGAGTTTTATCGTGTTTTGAACTCTTGAATCCAAGGACAAGTTAGTCCTTTAATCTTGAGCTTATGACAGTAATTTCTCCCGATTATTTGGCCATTTACTTGACTATCTAGACATTTGGATCTTGGATCCATTTTTATGCCAACGCACCATAAGGGCCCGGTCTGGTCCTGGGGAGAGCGCCCGAAAGTTAGTGAGCCCATGGGATGTTAATGACAGGGTGAGGCATACACCCGAAGTGCAGGACATGCTTGTTATGTCTAGAATAAACTCTTGTTACTTATTACCAGTTACTTGGGTACTTGAATTACAATGACGTCGCCCCCAAGGTTTTGATAAGTAACGTACTTGAATCCCGCTGAGCGTATAAGAGACGCTTGCCCTACTTGCTTGCTTGGCCAACTCTTGCTATTTCCTGTTGGAAACCATTGTATTTGCAATCATACATGACATGTTTGACCAAAGAGGTTAATATACTAGTGATCGATCTTCATGCTTATACTTGAGTTCTATCTTGTGGTAATTTTTGACTTGAAAACTCCTGTAACAAATTCTTGTAGACTCTCGTTCAATCTTGTATTTGATATCTTATTCATTCTTACTTGATTTTCTTGACCTTGCAAGATCTGTTTATTACATTATACCGTCATTATTTCTTTTACTAGCATACTACCGTCTTTTACATATTTAGCATGGCATGAAAAACGTAATTACTTGTTAATCACTTTAACCATTGCCTGATGATAGAGTATAATTCCTACTGAGCTTCTTGCTCACCCCTACTTCCAACCCTTTTCAGGTGTGCGAGTATTGGTACGTGCATGGGAATCGGATCGGTGTGATCGAGTGGTACCTGGACCCTAGAGTTGGAGTCTGTGTCCTTTCTATTTTCTTGAGTCTTGTTAGTTTAGTTCCTTCTTTTTGTTATCTATTTCGAAGCTTTTATTGTAAGTGGTGTTGAATACATCTTTTTAAATTAATAAAAGCTCGTATTTTCTCAATGTATGTCTAGCTTCCTTCTATTTTAATTGTGGTTATTATTTATTCCGCTCTTGTTATCGTGACTTGTCTCCTGCCACGTTCCGAGCATCGCTTCCCACTGCTATCGGTTTGGGGCGTGATAGTTTTGGTATCAGAGCCTCCTTCTTATTTGAGTCCCTTGGATGTTTGTCCAAGTGTATAGGTTACCCTAAGTCTTAAGACCCGTGTCATCCCTTGTACCCTGGTGAGATTGGGTAGTATAGTGGGTTAAGTAATAAAATATATACAAGATTGCGTTGCGGTAGGCATAAGGATAATAAAAAGGTTAACCATCTATTATCTTCCAGGTTTAAGCCGTTCTTAAAAATGAAACCGAGTGGTTCCGGTAAGGCGAGTTTCGTTTCCGCTGAAGGCCGGCGAGTTCGTCGTAAGGAAACCCGACGTAATAAGAAGAAGAAGAGTAACATCGCATAAAGGGAATGTCTGTATTGTCACAAGCTTGGTCATCTCGCGAATGAATGCTGGCGGAGGAGCAAAGCATGTCTGCGTTGCGGCAATCAAGATCATAAGATGGCTAATTGCCCTAAGCAGAAGGGTAATATTGAGAGTAATATTGCGCAAAAGGAATGCAAGAAGGAATGCAAGTACTGTCGCAGGCTTGGTCATCTCGCGAAGGAGTGCTGGCGGAGGAGAGGATCGTGTCTACGTTGCGGTAATCCGGATCATAAAATGGATAATTGCCCTAAGTTACTTCCACAAGTAAAACTTCCAGAAGAATCGGAACCAACTTCCGCCGAATGACGAACTATATACGGTATCATTCTCTTTTACCCCGAGCATTCGTCATTAATCGTATAGTTACCATATTATTTTGATAAATCTTAGTTAGTTAATTTCTTTCATCCTTAACATGTTATTTTCATAAATGTGATCTTCTGAGTTTAAACTTTTACCTTATTGAAAATAATCGGTGAATTTGGGGACCAAATTCCTTTAAGTGGGGGAGGGTGTAATACCCCGATTTTTAAAATATGTAATTTAGTTGAAATAAATGAAGTTTTAGTTTAGATAATAAAATTCATAAATTAATATTTAGTTCTTTAGTGAATAGTGGTTAGTGAATAGTGCCTTCGTGAATAGTACCTTCCGTAAATAGTATTATTAGTGTAATTTCGATATTTTCATAAAAATCTAGAAAAATACGAAATTGGTAGATCATGATTTATAGAACAACTTTATCTTCTTGAGTTTTATTAGTAAAAATCTGTATTTAGATCTATTTACTGTTTAAGTGAGTATAATTAATTAATATTTTATTCATGTGAATAGTACCATCGAAAATATTTCTACTTGATAAAAATTCACAAAAATGGTAATTAGATTTCTGGAAGTGTATGTAACAAACTTGTCTTCTATTATTAACCCTGTGAAAATCCGTGGTAAGATCTATTTAGAGATTTAAGTAGAAAATTCAAACTTTTCAACCTTTACCTAACCCCATTTTAAAACTCAAAATTCGAGCTCATTTCTCAACCATTTGATCTGAAATTGGTGTCAAATTAAAGGTCTTGATTTAATCTTCAAAAGCCCTCTCATAATCGGTCGAAACCCTAACCCTAATTGAGGCGGCTAGACAAATTAGACTTGGTCTCTCTTTTCGGCGCCGTTTCCAAGACGCCACTTCAAGCGCCGAGATCTCCCTCTCTCGACCACCTCAGAAGGCCCATGAGCTATTAAAAGAAAGCTCTCTAGGTCTATTTTCTTTTGATACCCACCATTGGTGCTGAAGTTTTCGGAGCTGGGCGATATCCTGCGAGGAGTGCAGGGGTGTCCAAGTTCCTTGTTCTTCATCTATCTTTTGTTCTTCATCAAATTGAGGTAGGTTCTCTCGGGCTCAAACCCTAAATAATATATCAAGCTCTTCAGCATGAATCCCTCTTTCTTTTGATACCAAAAGCCCCATCATTTATTTAGTATTTCATGAGATTTTAATTGTTTAAGTTAGACATGTTAAGTTAAGGCTAAACTAGGGTTTTAGTTGTTCTTTCTTAAATTACGTGATCAATTCATGTTGTAAATCAACTTTTAAGCTATGCATCTTATGTAGAATTTCATGCTCGTCATTTTGGTAGCAAAAGCCCCTTGTTTCATTAAGTATATCATGAGAATTAATTCATTTAGTTCTGACTTATCCAATTAGGGCAGAAGACTGTTCATTCGCTGTTTTAGTAGTAATTAAAGACTGTAAATCTGAAAGTGATTCATGTAGATTGTAGAGCTCTCTGTGCTCTTTCCATGGACAGTAAGAACACTAAATTTCATTGAGTATAACTCCCGGAATTAATGTTTTAGTGTAACCCTAGCAAACCCTCACTTCCCGGCGTTCACCGGACGCGGCAGGGATGACCGAAGACGACCCAGGGATGGACGCTCTTACGATAGACCGCCCAACTCAGGCCTAAACTTTGACCATATTTGACTCTAGTATAACCATAGTTAAACGGTTTTTCAGGAACCACACATCCCAGGATGAACGGTTCCACAGGAACCACACATCTAGATATAAGGTCCCGGATCAACCACATATCCTGGACGGCCCTGATCTGGCCGCACAACCCAGGGGATGGGCGATCAGTCCAGAACCGCCCAACCCTTTGGGCGGCCCAGGAGGAACCGCCCAAGTACTTGGGCGGCCCTGCCAGAACCGCCCAAGTCCCCAGAGTGCCCCTTTCAGCCTGTTTAGCCCCGTTCAGCCCTGTTTAAGCCCAGTAGATGTAAGGTTCATCCAGAACCGTTTATCTACCCAGTAAATGACTTAGTAATGATTCTAATGCATCCTTTTTCATGTCATTAGGTTTGGACGGTTGCCCCCTAACCGCCCAACACCCTGGAGCCCTAAAACGGCCCTTGTGCGACCGTTTAACCTCCAGAGCCGATTTTCGTGCCCGATTTCACCGTTCGACGCCCCAATCGACTTAGTAAATGCATGATTTGATAATATATCTATATTTCTGTCTCAGAAATCTATTTATCACATAAAATGATTTAAAAGTGATTTTTAATTATTATTTAGCATCTTACTTGTTAATTAGTTCTTAAAGTGATAATTAGTATATTTAAGTGCTAAATTAGTATCTTAATTACATACTTAGCCAGTAAATTTATCTTTCTGTCTCAGAAACATGTTTTCACAGAAAATGATCTTATTAATTACAAATTAGTATTTTTGATTATTAATTAGTATCTTAATCGCATTTTAATTGCTAATTGGTACTTAAATTACAAATTAGTATTTTCAAGTGCTAAAATTAATATCTTAATTACTGTCAAGACAATAGATTTATATTTATGTTCCAGAAATATATTTTTCACAGGAAATAACTTCATGTATAGATAATTAGTGTTTTAATGCTAATTAGTGATTAAATTTCTATCTAGTACTTAAATTGATAATTAGCGTTCTTAAGTGCTAAATTAAGTATCTTAAAATATTGTTAGGACAATAGATTTATATTTCTGTCCCAGAAATATATTGTTCACAGAAAATACTTTAATGAATAGATAATTAGTGTTTTTTAGTGTTAATTAGTATCTTAGTTACTAATTAGTATCTTAAATTGATAATTAGTGTGTTTAATAGATAAATTAGTATCTTGATGCTGTTAAGATAATAGATTTATATTTCTGTTCAGAAATATACTTTTCATAGAAAATGATTTAATGTGTAGTTAATTACGTGTTTTTAATGTTACTTAGTGATTTAAATTGCTATTTAGTATCTTAAGTTGATAACTAGTGTTTTTGATGGTTAGATTAGCATCAAAATTTGCTGTTAGAAAGTAGATTTTATATTTCTGAAATCAGCAACATATGTGTTTATGGAAAATGATTTAATGTAATTCTAGATTGTTAATTGGTATCTTAATTGTTAGTTAGCATGTTAAATGGAGTTAATAAGCATCTTAAACTGTTAATTGGTAAGAAACGCACATGATAAGTGGTAAATATACAAGTAAATTTCTTTAATTGCATGCTATCCTTTGAGCTTGATTCCTTGTCTATCTTGATCCATCTTCATCCTGTGAATGAAAAACCTTATACCTAATTAAGCATGTAAAATTAGGCGTGTAAAGGCTTTGTTGGTTTTTCTTAATTCTGTCAGTCAGTTCGTACTTAGAGCTAGCGGCATACTGTCAGTCGCTATTGTTGGCCTCGTGACTCGTGGTTCGTGACTCTTGGGAGTACGGCCGGTGTGGCCGTATAACCCTCGGTATGTGAGTTTTATCGTGTTTTGAACTCTTGAATCCAAGGACAAGTTAGTCCTTTAATCTTGAGCTTATGACAGTAATTTCTCCCGATTATTTGGCCATTTACTTGACTATCTAGACATTTGGATCTTGGATCCATTTTTATGCCAACGCACCATAAGGGCCCGGTCTGGTCCTGGGGAGAGCGCCCGAAAGTTAGTGAGCCCATGGGATGTTAATGACAGGGTGAGGCATACACCCGAAGTGCAGGACATGCTTGTTATGTCTAGAATAAACTCTTGTTACTTATTACCAGTTACTTGGGTACTTGAATTACAATGACGTCGCCCCCAAGGTTTTGATAAGTAACGTACTTGAATCCCGCTGAGCGTATAAGAGACGCTTGCCCTACTTGCTTGCTTGGCCAACTCTTGCTATTTCCTGTTGGAAACCATTGTATTTGCAATCATACATGACATGTTTGACCAAAGAGGTTAATATACTAGTGATCGATCTTCATGCTTATACTTGAGTTCTATCTTGTGGTAATTTTTGACTTGAAAACTCCTGTAACAAATTCTTGTAGACTCTTGTTCAATCTTGTATTTGATATCTTATTCGTTCTTACTTGATTTTCTTGACCTTGCAAGATCTGTTTATTACATTATACCGTCATTACTTCTTTTACTAGCATGCTACCGTCTTTTACATATTTAGCATGGCATGAAAAACGTAATTACTTGTTAATCACTTTAACCACTGCCTGATGATAGAGTATAATTCCTACTGAGCTTCTTGCTCACCCCTACTTCCAACCCTTTTCAGGTGTGCGAGTATTGGTACGTGCATGGGAATCGGATCGGTGTGATCGAGTGGTACCTGGACCCTAGAGTTGGAGTCTGTGTCCTTTCTATTTTCTTGAGTCTTGTTAGTTTAGTTCCTTCTTTTTGTTATCTATTTCGAAGCTTTTATTGTAAGTGGTGTTGAATACATCTTTTTAAATTAATAAGAGCTCGTATTTTCTCAATGTATGTCTAGCTTCCTTCTATTTTAATTGTGGTTATTATTTATTCCGCTCTTGTTATCGTGACTTGTCTCCTGCCACGTTCCGAGCATCGCTTCCCACTGCTATCGGTTTGGGGCGTGATAGTTTTGGTATCAGAGCCTCCTTCTTATTTGAGTCCCTTGGATGTTTGTCCAAGTGTATAGGTTACCCTAAGTCTTAAGACCCGTGTCATCCCTTGTACCCTGGTGAGATTGGGTAGTATAGTGGGTTAAGTAATAAAATATATACAAGATTGCGTTGCGGTAGGCATAAGGATAATAAAAAGGTTAACCATCTATTATCTTCCAGGTTTAAGCCGTTCTTAAAAATGAAACCGAGTGGTTCCGGTAAGGCGAGTTTCGTTTCCGCTGAAGGCCGGCGAGTTCGTCGTAAGGAAACCCGACATAATAAGAAGAAGAAGAGTAACATCGCATAAAGGGAATGTCTGTATTGTCACAAGCTTGGTCATCTCGCGAATGAATGCTGGCGGAGGAGCAAAGCATGTCTGCGCTGCGGCAATCAAGATCATAAGATGGCTAATTGCCCTAAGCAGAAGGGTAATATTGAGAGTAATATTGCGCAAAAGGAATGCAAGAAGGAATGCAAGTACTGTCGCAGGCTTGGTCATCTCGCGAAGGAGTGCTGGCGGAGGAGAGGATCGTGTCTACGTTGCGGTAATCCGGATCATAAAATGGATAATTGCCCTAAGTTACTTCCACAAGTAAAACTTCCAGAAGAATCGGAACCAACTTCCGCCGAATGACGAACTATATACGGTATCATTCTCTTTTACCCCGAGCATTCGTCATTAATCGTATAGTTACCATATTATTTTGATAAATCTTAGTTAGTTAATTTCTTTCATCCTTAACATGTTATTTTCATAAATGTGATCTTCTGAGTTTAAACTTTTACCTTATTGAAAATAATCGGTGAATTTGGGGACCAAATTCCTTTAAGTGGGGGAGGGTGTAATACCCCAATTTTTAAAATATGTAATTTAGTTGAAATAAATGAAGTTTTAGTTTAGATAATAAAATTCATAAATTAATATTTAGTTCTTTAGTGAATAGTGGTTAGTGAATAGTGCCTTCGTGAATAGTACCTTCCGTAAATAGTATTATTAGTGTAATTTCGATATTTTCATAAAAATCTAGAAAAATACGAAATTGGTAGATCATGATTTATAGAACAACTTTATCTTCTTGAGTTTTATTAGTAAAAATCTGTATTTAGATCTATTTACTGTTTAAGTGAGTATAATTAATTAATATTTTATTCATGTGAATAGTACCATCGAAAATATTTCTACTTGATAAAAATTCACAAAAATGGTAATTAGATTTCTGGAAGTGTATGTAACAAACTTGTCTTCTATTATTAACCCTGTGAAAATCCGTGGTAAGATCTATTTAGAGATTTAAGTAGAAAATTCAAACTTTTCAACCTTTACCTAACCCCATTTTAAAACTCAAAATTCGAGCTCATTTCTCAACCATTTGATCTGAAATTGGTGTCAAATTAAAGGTCTTGATTTAATCTTCAAAAGCCCTCTCATAATCGGTCGAAACCCTAACCCTAATTGAGGCGGCTAGACAAATTAGACTTGGTCTCTCTTTTCGGCGCCGTTTCCAAGACGCCACTTCAAGCGCCGAGATCTCCCTCTCTCGACCACCTCAGAAGGCCCATGAGCTATTAAAAGAAAGCTCTCTAGGTCTATTTTCTTTTGATACCCACCATTGGTGCTGAAGTTTTCGGAGCTGGGCGATATCCTGCGAGGAGTGCAGGGGTGTCCAAGTTCCTTGTTCTTCATCTATCTTTTGTTCTTCATCAAATTGAGGTAGGTTCTCTCGGGCTCAAACCCTAAATAATATATCAAGCTCTTCAGCATGAATCCCTCTTTCTTTTGATACCAAAAGCCCCATCATTTATTTAGTATTTCATGAGATTTTAATTGTTTAAGTTAGACATGTTAAGTTAAGGCTAAACTAGGGTTTTAGTTGTTCTTTCTTAAATTACGTGATCAATTCATGTTGTAAATCAACTTTTAAGCTATGCATCTTATGTAGAATTTCATGCTCATCATTTTGGTAGCAAAAGCCCCTTGTTTCATTAAGTATATCATGAGAATTAATTCATTTAGTTCTGACTTATCCAATTAGGGCAGAAGACTGTTCATTCGCTGTTTTAGTAGTAATTAAAGACTGTAAATCTGAAAGTGATTCATGTAGATTGTAGAGCTCTCTGTGCTCTTTCCATGGACAGTAAGAACACTAAATTTCATTGAGTATAACTCCCGGAATTAATGTTTTAGTGTAACCCTAGCAAACCCTCACTTCCCGGCGTTCACCGGACGCGGCAGGGATGACCGAAGACGACCCAGGGATGGACGGTCTTACGATAGACCGCCCAACTCAGGCCTAAACTTTGACCATATTTGACTCTAGTATAACCATAGTTGAACGGTTTTTCAGGAACCACACATCCCAGGATGAACGGTTCCACAGGAACCACACATCTAGATATAAGGTCTCGGATCAACCACATATCCTGGACGGCCCTGATCTGGCCGCACAACCCAGGGGATGGGCGATCAGTCCAGAACCGCCCAACCCTTTGGGCGGCCCAGGAGGAACCGCCCAAGTACTTGGGCGGCCCTGCCAGAACCGCCCAAGTCCCCAGAGTGCCCCTTTCAGCCTGTTTAGCCCCGTTCAGCCCTGTTTAAGCCCAGTAGATGTAAGGTTCATCCAGAACCGTTTATCTACCCAGTAAATGACTTAGTAATGATTCTAATGCATCCTTTTTCATGTCATTAGGTTTGGACGATTGCCCCCTAACCGCCCAACACCCTGGAGCCCTAAAACGGCCCTTGTGCGACCGTTTAACCTCCAGAGCCGATTTTCGTGCCCGATTTCACCGTTCGACGCCCCAATCGACTTAGTAAATGCATGATTTGATAATATATTTATATTTCTATCTCAGAAATCTATTTATCACATAAAATGATTTAAAAGTGATTTTTAATTATTATTTAGCATCTTACTTGTTAATTAGTTCTTAAAGTGATAATTAGTATATTTAAGTGCTAAATTAGTATCTTAATTACATACTTAGCCAGTAAATTTATATTTATGTCCCAGAAACATGTTTTCACAGAAAATGATCTTATTAATTACAAATTAGTATTTTTGATTATTAATTAGTATCTTAATCGCATTTTAATTGCTAATTGGTACTTAAATTACAAATTAGTATTTTCAAGTGCTAAAATTAATATCTTAATTACTGTCAAGACAATAGATTTATATTTATGTTCCCGGAATATATTTTTTCACAGGAAATAACTTCATGTATAGATAATTAGTGTTTTAATGCTAATTAGTGATTAAATTTCTATCTAGTACTTAAATTGATAATTAGCGTTCTTAAGTGCTAAATTAAGTATCTTAAAATATTGTTAGGACAATAGATTTATATTTTTGTCCCAGAAATATATTGTTCACAGAAAATACTTTAATGAATAGATAATTAGTGTTTTTTAGTGTTAATTAGTATCTTAGTTACTAATTAGTATCTTAAATTGATAATTAGTGTGTTTAATAGATAAATTAGTATCTTGATGCTGTTAAGATAATAGATTTATATTTCTGTTCAGAAATATACTTTTCATAGAAAATGATTTAATGTGTAGTTAATTACGTGTTTTTAATGTTACTTAGTGATTTAAATTGCTATTTAGTATCTTAAGTTGATAACTAGTGTTTTTGATGGTTAGATTAGCATCAAAATTTGCTGTTAGAAAGTAGATTTTATATTTCTGAAATCAGCAACATATGTGTTTATGGAAAATGATTTAATGTAATTCTAGATTGTTAATTAGTATCTTAATTGTTAGTTAGCATGTTAAATGGAGTTAATAAGCATCTTAAACTGTTAATTGGTAAGAAACGCACATGATAAGTGGTAAATATACAAGTAAATTTCTTTAATTGCATGCTATCCTTTGAGCTTGATTCCTTGTCTATCTTGATCCATCTTCATCCTGTGAATGAAAAACCTTATACCTAATTAAGCATGTAAAATTAGGCGTGTAAAGGCTTTGTTGGTTTTTCTTAATTCTGTCAGTCAGTTCGTACTTAGAGCTAGCGGCATACTGTCAGTCGCTATTGTTGGCCTCGTGACTCGTGGTTCGTGACTCTTGGGAGTACGACCGGTGTGGCCGTATAACCTCGGTATGTGAGTTTTATCGTGTTTTGAACTCTTGAATCCAAGGACAAGTTAGTCCTTTAATCTTGAGCTTATGACAGTAATTTCTCCCGATTATTTGGCCATTTACTTGACTATCTAGACATTTGGATCTTGGATCCATTTTTATGCCAACGCACCATAAGGGCCCGGTCTGGTCCTGGGGAGAGCGCCCGAAAGTTAGTGAGCCCATGGGATGTTAATGACAGGGTGAGGCATACACCCGAAGTGCAGGACATGCTTGTTATGTCTAGAATAAACTCTTGTTACTTATTACCAGTTACTTGGGTACTTGAATTACAATGACGTCGCCCCCAAGGTTTTTGATAAGTAACGTACTTGAATCCCGCTGAGCGTATAAGAGACGCTTGCCCTACTTGCTTGCTTGGCCAACTCTTGCTATTTCCTGTTGGAAACCATTGTATTTGCAATCATACATGACATGTTTGACCAAAGAGGTTAATATACTAGTGATCGATCTTCATGCTTATACTTGAGTTCTATCTTGTGGTAATTTTTGACTTGAAAACTCCTGTAACAAATTCTTGTAGACTCTCGTTCAATCTTGTATTTGATATCTTATTCATTCTTACTTGATTTTCTTGACCTTGCAAGATCTGTTTATTACATTATACCGTCATTATTTCTTTTACTAGCATACTACCGTCTTTTACATATTTAGCATGGCATGAAAAACGTAATTACTTGTTAATCACTTTAACCATTGCCTGATGATAGAGTATAATTCCTACTGAGCTTCTTGCTCACCCCTACTTCCAACCCTTTTCAGGTGTGCGAGTATTGGTACGTGCATGGGAATCGGATCGGTGTGATCGAGTGGTACCTGGACCCTAGAGTTGGAGTCTGTGTCCTTTCTATTTTCTTGAGTCTTGTTAGTTTAGTTCCTTCTTTTTGTTATCTATTTCGAAGCTTTTATTGTAAGTGGTGTTGAATACATCTTTTTAAATTAATAAAAGCTCGTATTTTCTCAATGTATGTCTAGCTTCCTTCTATTTTAATTGTGGTTATTATTTATTCCGCTCTTGTTATCGTGACTTGTCTCCTGCCATGTTCCGAGCATCGCTTCCCGCTGCTATCGGTTCGGGGCGTGACAGTTTTGGTATCAGAGCCTCCTTCTTATTTGAGTCCCTTGGATTTTTGTCCAAGTGTATAGGTTACCCTAAGTCTTAAGACCCGTGTCGTCCCTTGTACCCTGGTGAGATTGGGTAGTATAGTGGGTTAAGTAATAAAATATATACAAGATTACGTTGCGGTAGGCATAAGGATAATAACAAGGTTAACCATCTATTATCTTCCAGGTTTAAGCCGTTCTTAAAAATGAAACCGAGTGGTTCCGGTAAGGCGAGTTTCGTTTCCGCTGAAGGCCGGCGAGTTCGTCGTAAGGAAACCCGACGTAATAAGAAGAAGAAGAGTAACATCGCGCAAAGGGAATGTCTGTATTGTCACAAGCTTGGTCATCTCGCGAATGAATGCTGGCGGAGGAGCAAAGCATGTCTGCGTTGCGGCAATCAAGATCATAAGATGGCTAATTGCCCTAAGCAGAAGGGTAATATTGAGAGTAATATTGCGCAAAAGGAATGCAAGAAGGAATGCAAGTACTGTCGCAGGCTTGGTCATCTCGCGAAGGAGTGCTGGCGGAGGAGAGGATCGTGTCTATGTTGCGGTAATCCGGATCATAAAATGGATAATTGCCCTAAGTTACTTCCACAAGTAAAACTTCCAGAAGAATCGGAACCAACTTCCGCCGAATGACGAACTATATACGGTATCATTCTCTTTTACCCCGAGCATTCGTCATTAATCGTATAGTTACCATATTATTTTGATAAATCTTAGTTAGTTAATTTCTTTCATCCTTAACATGTTATTTTCATAAATGTGATCTTCTGAGTTTAAACTTTTACCTAATTGAAAATAATCGGTGAATTTGGGGACCAAATTCCTTTAAGTGGGGGAGAGTGTAATACCCCGATTTTTAAAATATGTAATTTAGTTGAAATAAATGAAGTTTTAGTTTAGATAATAAAATTCATAAATTAATATTTAGTTCTTTAGTGAATAGTGGTTAGTGAATAGTGCCTTCGTGAATAGTACCTTCCGTAAATAGTATTATTAGTGTAATTTCGATATTTTCATAAAAATCTAGAAAAATACGAAATTGGTAGATCATGATTTATAGAACAACTTTATCTTCTTGAGTTTTATTAGTAAAAATCTGTATTTAGATCTATTTACTGTTTAAGTGAGTATAATTAATTAATATTTTATTCATGTAAATAGTACCATCGAAAATATTTCTACTTGATAAAAATTCACAAAAATGGTAATTAGATTTCTAGAAGTGTATGTAACAAACTTGTCTTCTATTATTAACCCTGTGAAAATCCGTGGTAAGATCTATTTAGAGATTTAAGTAGAAAATTCAAACTTTTCAACCTTTACCTAACCCCATTTTAAAACTCAAAATTCGAGCTCATTTCTCAACCATTTGATCTGAAATTGGTGTCAAATTAAAGGTCTTGATTTAATCTTCAAAAGCCATCTCATAATCGGTCGAAACCCTAACCCTAATTGACGCGGCTAGACAAATTAGACTTGGTCTCTCTTTTCGGCGCCGTTTCCAAGACGCCACTTCAAGCGCCGAGATCTCCCTCTCTCGACCACCTCAGAAGGCCCATGAGTTATTAAAAGAAAGCTCTCTAGGTCTATTTTCTTTTGATACCCACCATTGGTGCTGAAGTTTTCGGAGCTGGGCGATATCCTGCGAGGAGTGCAGGGGTGTCCAAGTTCCTTGTTCTTCATCTATCTTTTGTTCTTCATCAAATTGAGGTAGGTTCTCTCGCGCTCAAACCCTAAATAATATATCAAGCTCTTCAGCATGAATCCCTCTTTCTTTTGATACCAAAAGCCCCATCATTTATTTAGTATTTCATGATATTTTAATTGTTTAAGTTAGACATGTTAAGTTAAGGCTAAACTAGGGTTTTAGTTGTTCTTTCTTAAATTACGTGATCAGTTCATGTTGTAAATCAACTTTTAAGCTATGCATCTTATGTAGAATTTCATGCTCGTCATTTTGGTAGCAAAAGCCCCTTGTTTCATTAAGTATATCATGAGAATTAATTCATTTAGTTCTGACTTATCCAATTAGGGCAGAAGACTGTTCATTCGCTGTTTTAGTAGTAATTAAAGACTGTAAATCTGAAAGTGATTCATGTAGATTGTAGAGCTCTCTGTGCTCTTTCCATGGACAGTAAGAACACTAAATTTCATTGAGTATAACTCCCGAAATTAATGTTTTAGTGTAACCCTAGCAAACCCTCACTTCCCGGCATTCACCGGACGCGGCAGGGATGACCGAAGACGACCCAGGGATGGACGGTCTTACGATAGACCGCCCAACTCAGGCCTAAACTTTGAACATATTTGACTCTAGTATAACCATAGTTAAACGGTTTTTCAGGAACCACACATCCCAGGATGAACGGTTCCACAGGAACCACACATCTAGATATAAGGTCCCGGATCAACCACATATCCTGGACGGCCCTGATCTGGCCGCACAACCCAGGGGATGGGCGGTCAGTCCAGAACCGCCCAACCCTTTGGGCGGCCCAGGAGGAACCGCCCAAGTACTTGGGCGGCCCTGCCAGAACCGCCCAAGTCCCCAGAGTGCCCCTTTCAGCCTGTTTAGCCCCGTTCAGCCCTGTTTAAGCCCAGTAGATGTAAGGTTCATCCAGAACCGTTTATCTACCCAATAAATGACTTAGTAATGATTCTAATACATCCTTTTTCATGTCATTAGGTTTGGACGGTTGCCCCCTAACCGCCCAACACCCTGGAGCCCTAAAACGGCCCTTGTGCGACCGTTTAACCTCCAGAGCCGATTTTCGCGCCCGATTTCACCGTTCGACGCCCGAATCGACTTAGTAAATGCATGATTTGATAATATATTTATATTTCTGTCTCAAAAATCTATTTATCACATAAAATGATTTAAAAGTTCTTTTTAATTATTATTTAGCATCTTACTTGTTAATTAGTTCTTAAAGTGATAATTAGTATATTTAAGTGCTAAATTAGTATCTTAATTACATACTTAGCCAGTAAATTTATATTTATGTCCCAGAAACATGTTTTCACAGAAAATGATCTTATTAATTACAAATTAGTATTTTTGATTATTAATTAGTATCTTAATCGCATTTTAATTGCTAATTGGTACTTAAATTACAAATTAGTATTTTCAAGTGCTAAAATTAATATCTTAATTACTGTCAAGACAATAGATTTATATTTATGTTCCAGGAATATATTTTTTCACAGGAAATAACTTCATGTATAGATAATTTGTGTTTTAATGCTAATTAGTGATTAAATTTCTATCTAGTACTTAAATTGATAATTAGCGTTCTTAAGTGCTAAATTAAGTATCTTAAAATATTGTTAGGACAATAGATTTATATTTCTGTCCCAGAAATATATTGTTCACAGAAAATACTTTAATGAATAGATAATTAGTGTTTTTTAGTGTTAATTAGTATCTTAGTTACTAATTAGTATCTTAAATTGATAATTAGTGTGTTTAATAGATAAATTAGTATCTTGATGCTGTTAAGATAATAGATTTATATTTCTGTTCCAGAAATATACTTTTCATAGAAAATGATTTAATGTGTAGTTAATTACGTGTTTTTAATGTTACTTAGTGATTTAAATTGCTATTTAGTATCTTAAGTTGATAACTAGTGTTTTTGATGGTTAGATTAGCATCAAAATTTGCTGTTAGAAAGTAGATTTTATATTTCTGAAATCAGCAACATATGTGTTTATGGAAAATGATTTAATGTAATTCTAGATTGTTAATTAGTATCTTAATTGTTAGTTAGCATGTTAAATGGAGTTAATAAGCATCTTAAACTGTTAATTGGTAAGAAACGCACATGATAAGTGGTAAATATACAAGTAAATTTCTTTAATTGCATGCTATCCTTTGAGCTTGATTCCTTGTCTATCTTGATCCATCTTCATCCTGTGAATGAAAAACCTTATACCTAATTAAGCATGTAAAATTAGGCGTGTAAAGGCTTTGTTGGTTTTTCTTAATTCTGTCAGTCAGTTCGTACTTAGAGCTAGCGGCATACTGTCAGTCGCTATTGTTGGCATCGTGACTCGTGGTTCGTGACTCTTGGGAGTACGACCGGTGTGGCCGTATAACCTCGGTATGTGAGTTTTATCGTGTTTTGAACTCTTGAATCCAAGGACAAGTTAGTCCTTTAATCTTGAGCTTATGACAGTAATTTCTCCCGATTATTTGGCCATTTACTTGACTATCTAGACATTTGGATCTTGGATCCATTTTTATGCCAACGCACCATAAGGGCCCGGTCTGGTCCTGGGGAGAGCGCCCGAAAGTTAGTGAGCCCATGGGATGTTAATGACAGGGTGAGGCATACACCCGAAGTGCAGGACATGCTTGTTATGTCTAGAATAAACTCTTGTTACTTATTACCAGTTACTTGGGTACTTGAATTACAATGACGTCGCCCCCAAGGTTTTTGATAAGTAACGTACTTGAATCCCGCTGAGCGTATAAGAGACGCTTGCCCTACTTGCTTGCTTGGCCAACTCTTGCTATTTCCTGTTGGAAACCATTGTATTTGCAATCATACATGACATGTTTGACCAAAGAGGTTAATATACTAGTGATCGATCTTCATGCTTATACTTGAGTTCTATCTTGTGGTAATTTTTGACTTGAAAACTCCTGTAACAAATTCTTGTAGACTCTCGTTCAATCTTGTATTTGATATCTTATTCATTCTTACTTGATTTTCTTGACCTTGCAAGATCTGTTTATTACATTATACCGTCATTATTTCTTTTACTAGCATACTACCGTCTTTTACATATTTAGCATGGCATGAAAAACGTAATTACTTGTTAATCACTTTAACCATTGCCTGATGATAGAGTATAATTCCTACTGAGCTTCTTGCTCACCCCTACTTCCAACCCTTTTCAGGTGTGCGAGTATTGGTACGTGCATGGGAATCGGATCGGTGTGATCGAGTGGTACCTGGACCCTAGAGTTGGAGTCTGTGTCCTTTCTATTTTCTTGAGTCTTGTTAGTTTAGTTCCTTCTTTTTGTTATCTATTTCGAAGCTTTTATTGTAAGTGGTGTTGAATACATCTTTTTAAATTAATAAAAGCTCGTATTTTCTCAATGTATGTCTAGCTTCCTTCTATTTTAATTGTGGTTATTATTTATTCCGCTCTTGTTATCGTGACTTGTCTCCTGCCACGTTCCGAGCATCGCTTCCCGCTGCTATCGGTTCGGGGCGTGACACCCGTGACCTGACCGCGCAGGTCGATCCGCGTGTGAGGGTGCACATTAGTAAGCTCGGGCTATGCACTTAATAATTCACTCCCTCGGACTGGGTGCAAAGAGAAAACCGACGACGCCTTATGGTATCGGACGTGGTTTACGGAATTTCCGACATGGCCACAATTTGAAATCATCTCTGGCCAACAGTCTATCAACTTGACCCGTTTCTACCTGGATCCAATCCCGTATTCTCATTAAACTTGCCTTGTTCGTGGCAGACATTCACGCGGTTTTGTCACCGTCTTTTATACTACAAGCACGGAGCTTCGTCCGAACATGAAGTGGCCCATGAGTGGCCGACATAGTCTGAACATTCACGTCCCGAGACGGGTTTCTAGCATAGTTCATCTTTCACTATCCTCCTGCATTATTAGTATTCTCTTTAGGCCGTAGGGCCCTTATTCCCAGCAATCAATCAAGGGTGTTCCCCCGTATGGGGGATGTAAAGAACGCCGTGACCTTTATGGCGCGGCGGGTTTCGGTCCTGCCACGAACCACACAATTATCTGATTAGTCAGATCGAGCGCACCATGGGCTTCCACGAAGCCCGAATAAATCATCACTTTGTGACTGGCACGCCCACGCACTAAATAGAAGAATTAACCCCGACCAACAAACGAACGGATCCCCCCTCCGAATTTTAGTGCATCCACAGACCCCTACTGAGCCAGTGACACGAGGCTCACCCCTACTTTTCAGGTGGGGTGATGTGTTCGTTCTGCTTCCGCGGGTCCTGGAGTTCGAGTTGTAGCTGCCAGCTGGTACCTCCGTCGGGCTTCCCCCAACTTTTCGGTACGTCTTTCGATCTGCCGACTGTACTGCTTGGCTGCTGTCTTTAGCTTTGGACTTGACTCTGGTATATAATTATTTAAAATCTGTTAATAAATAGTAATTTTATTTCTGCTACTTTAGCAGCCCATTCTAACAAAATTTAATTGCTTACTATTATATCTGTCAGTTCAATGTACTACACGATAATCCTTTTTCCCTTCGGAGCTTTACCGCTCTCGGGAGGCCTCGCGGGTTCCAAGTTGTATCACGTGTATTCGGTAGTCCTACCGGGTATACCTGGTATCCGGGATCCGAGTCGCCACAGTTGGTATCAGAGCGTTGTTGTGTGAAGTACATGGGAATCTCAGATATACAGTGTCCAGAGTCGCTATGTCCAGTACAGTCTTCAGCTGGCATTAGGTCGTTTTGTGGTTGTGTTGTCGGGTTGTTCTTCCCTGCTTACCCTTGCTAGTCCTTGAATTTCGAGGATGCAATTTCTTAAAAGAGGGGAGGATGTAATGTCTCGGATCTTTGTTGGATCTTTATTGGGTCTTTCGGATCCTTTTCGGTGAGTTTCTGTTCACTTTTGTGGCTTCCGAGTTGAGTTTACGATCCGTGTGAGTTTTTCTCTCGTACTAGTTACGGAACCCTACGGTGAGTTTATTTGTCAATTCATCGACTCGCGAACGCTACAGCGACGATGTACTCTTCAAGCCGATCATTTTGACTATTTTTGCGTATTTTTCTGAGACCGAGCCAAAAATCGGATTTTTTGAAAATTAGGAAAATTTCCTAATTTCTTTCTATAAATTCAATTCCACTATCTCTCCTACTCATTTTCAACTTCACGCTATCTCACTCCATTCTCTCCCGTCTCTGGTCCGTTCGGTGTGGGGCGCGCACCGTTGCGGAGCTGGCTGAGGCGTGGACGTGCTCGAGTGATCGATTTGCGGGAAGGAGCAGCGAATGGAGCGTGGTGGGCGCGATCCCTCGATGGATTCTGAGTGGGCGTCGTTCGTGATTCGGTGGTTTTCGGCGTGGTTTAGTCCCTTCGGGGCACGGTTTCTTCGGTGGAGGTAGGAAATGGACCGCCACTTCGTTCTGCACGTTTTCCCTGCTTCCGTGGGTAGTTTGGTGCTCGATCAGGGGAGATCGGGCCGGTTTAGTGAAAACCATAGTTTTTGGGGTTTTCAGGGTTCACCGAAAAACGGCAACCTTTAGTGATGTGGTTAGTGTCAAACGGACCGTTGGGATGTCTAGATCCCATCCACGTTAATTTTGTGTCGATCGGTGGTCATTCGAGGCCGGTAGGAGTCCGGGAACCTCAGTGACTCGTTTAGGGTCGATTTGTCTAAATCGCCCCGATCTCTCATTTTAGGGCTTGCATGTGGGCTTTTGAGCCTCCTAGAGTTATTTTTCGTCGTCTAGGTTTGTTTCCCCTGCGCTTCGGTGTGAATGGGGCGTGGAACGGCCCGATTTGGCGTTTCCACTATTTTCCCACCGTGACCGGTGTAGCGGTCGTTTCAGAGACCGTCACATGTCTTTGACGGCGCTACGACAGACCGTCACAGAGTCTGGGCTTTTTTAGTTCTTCGTGGTTTTGGGAGTGTGACGGCCCAGGGGAGGCGCGTCACAGCTCTCTGACGCGTCCGGGCTGATGCGTCACGCCTATTTTGTATTCTTGTGTTTTGGTTCGGTCGGTTCCCCTGACACGCCCGCCCTGGTGCGTCAGGTTTGTGTAACGCGCCTACCCCAGGCCGTTACACTCTGTTTTAGTTGTGTTGGGTGGCTGTGTCGGCTGTCTCTAACGGCCCTGCCCCCTTGCGTCACAGTGCTGTAACGCGTCCACCGTGGACCGTTACGTGTTGTTTGTCCGAGTTTCTGTTTTGGGTCGGTTGGCGTAACGCGCCTGTCCTCATGCGTTAGGTGGGCGTAACGCGTCTGCGCTCGTGCGTTAGGCTGTTGTAATGCGCCTTCCCTGGTGTGTTCCGTGGCTCGCGTTGTGTTTTCATGCCTATTGGCTTTGACGCGCCTGCCCTGGTGCGTCAGGCCCGTGTAACGCGCCTGTGCTAGGCCGTTACAGTCCTGCTGTGGCCGTGATGGCCGTTGGGCTTTTTGGTGTGTGATCGTGTGTTGTGGGTCTGTCTTCGGTGACGTTAGGGGTTGTTTTATGGCGTGTCTGTGTGTGTGTCTATCTACGTTAGGGTGATGTCTGTCGCTCCCGTGGTCTGGCCGCTTTCCCCGTGGACATCGGTTGATGTTCCTATGAAGGCTAAGACTACGTTTCCGAGTCTGTCGGTAGTTTCCTGTGCTACCTTTGGTGTTTGAGGTATGGGTGACAGTGCATGTTCGACTGTCTATACTTCAGCGCCGCATTTCGAGCTTCATCCTTGCGTCACCCTAGACGTGCAACAGTCGAAAGGCGACTCTGATATACGGTTTGTAAGCTAGTTTCCGTCGGCTCCTGCGGTTACTGTAGCGTCCTACGGGGGGAGAAAATTAGCTAGAGGCCTGGCTCTAGGCAGGAGCCAGTGTGTGCACACGTGGTCAGGGGCTGAGGACTGACGCCGACGGGCTTGACCCTGACTAGTACTTGTACCTGTGTTTCCACGTGGGTCTGCGACTCGGTCTTGTCCGTGTTGGTCGCGCTTGGCGGGTGGTCGGGACACTTGTGGTGGGTGTTCTGGTGTAGCGTAAGACATCAGTGGACGCATCTGGCCGTTCTCTCAGTGCGGGGGTTTTCCGTCGCGTGGCGCGCTACTCCCGTGCACTTCCTATGTTGTGACCTGTCCGGGTTGGCCTTTCCGTGGCTGTACTCGAGGTCTGTGCCCGTCTAGGCCTTTTCTAGACTTTCTTTTGCATGCCTGTTGTAGGTGTAGGTTGGGGTGTTTTGTTTGGTTTCCCCCATTTTCATTACTGCTCCCTACTCCTCTTTCCCTTTCTAGGCATGCTTGCCTGTTCGGGTTATTCCCCTCGTCCTTACCTGTTCCCTACTCCCGCTTCCTTTTCTTTTACAGCTTTCTAGTGTTGTTTCTTGCTGTTGTTCCGTGTTACTGCGTGTTTTTCAGTGGGGATCCGCGTGACCCCTACTGAGCTAGTGACACGAGGCTCACCCCTACTTTTCAGGTGGGGTGATGTGTTCGTTCTGCTTCCGCGGGTCCTGGAGTTTGAGTTGTAGCTGCCAGCTGGTACCTCCGTTGGGCTTCCCCCGACTTTTCGGTACGTTTTTCTTTTTGTCGATTGTACTGCTTGACTGCTGTCTTTAGCTTTGGACTTGACTCTGGTATATAATTGTTTAAAATCTGTTAATAAATAGAAATTTTATTTCTACTACTTTAGCAGCCCGTTCTAACAAAATTTAATTGCTTACTGTTATATCTGTCAGTTCAATGTACTACACGACAATCCTTTTTCCCTTCGGAGCTTTACCGCTCTTGGGAGGCCTCGCGGGTTCCAAGTGGTATCACGTGTATTCGGTAGTCCTACCGGGTATACCTGGTATCCAGGATCTGGGTCGCCACATCATGACTCTCTTGCATCTTTCTTATACACATTCCCTTCTTATATATGTACAGAGGAGATTGCTTGTATGTTTATATGTAACTGTTTGGTTACATTGTGTGCACTTCATGAGTCATCATTTGCATATACATAGCTTCATGCATTTAAACAGAAATGTAAAAATCAGAAAATCAACAAAATTCCAAAATTTTGGACTTCAATTTCTTCACTCTTGCTATGGGGTATTTGTCTTCATTTTGTATCATGGCAACCAAGCTTTGTGACCCCCACATAGGAATAATCAACATGGTCTTTGAACTCATCTTTTGCCCTAGTCGCATTTCATGTAATTGTATGCTTGCTTTGAGTTTCATGCAGTTTAAACCAAAATATAAAAATCAGAAAAGTTGAAAATCAAATAAAATCCTTTTCATACGCCCTCCTGCTCTTGTTTGTTGTGAAAATCTGACATGGGATCTAGCTCTTGTATGCTATCATGCTGAACACCTCATCCCGTGAACATCTTCCTCCATTGTTTCATATCCTTGAGGCCAATCACCACCTTCAATTGGTATCGATACATGCTTGACTGTATTTGCTTTGGATGGTTTCATATTGATTTGTGATAATAATCACCAATTGATTTCTTCTGATTTGAATCATATTACTTTGTTCATCCATGATTTGCCCTTGCTTCTTCTGATTTGATAAGATGGGCTATTGCTGTTTCAAAGGGAGATAAGCTTGTTGATATTGTTGATCATGTCACAGGGGGAGAAAGATTTGTATTATCCCGCTTTTTGATTATGTCAAAGGGGGAGAAAAATTGATGATTGTGTGTGACAAGGGAAGGGGAGAAGAACATTTGTGCCATTCTTTTGTATCCACTCTGGTGTATCATCACTAATAAATTTCTCATTAAGTTTGTCATCATCAATAAGTTTGTCATCATCAAAAAGGGGGAGATTGTTGAGTTATGGTTTTGATGATTGTTGTGATTGTTAAGTTATGGTTTTGATGATAACTAAACTTAATGTGTGATTAAGTGATGATAACTAAACTTATGGTTGATTGCTCATGACATGGTCTTAATGCTTGGCTTGCATATGTTGGTTCTACAAGAGGTTTCAAGCGTTTATATGTTTGAACATATGGACGTGAGTTTTGATGAACACTTTTGTTCAAATCCTGATCAAATAATTTGAAACTTGTTTGGTTGATTTTTACGCATACCATACATGTATTTGTCAAAGCAACAAGTGTTCCGATCTTATATGTGAAATTGGGTCTCAATGTAAATCACTTCTTGAACTCTAATACATATTTCACATATCATTTTGAACTTGCATTATGTTGAAACAACTCATGAGAAACTTGCTTGAAAATTAGAATAATGGTACTTATATCTTGCTCAAACGGTTTTCAATAAGCTCTTGTTAATTGATTGAAACTAGCAAATGGCCAAAGGGGTTTCATACATGTACTTCATGCAATTACCACATGAATTATTGATCAAAGTTCTAATCCTTTTTTCTATGGTTTTGTAGGTCAAAACACTCAACATATATTCCCCAAGATCAAAGGAGTTTGAAGCCTCATACTTAAATGGGTTGCAATAGAGTTCGGGGGTGAAACCTAAAAGGTCTGAAATTTACTATAGCTTTAGGTCGACCGCCCCAGGTCAACCGAAAATTCCAGGGATCAAATTTCTACTGGTTTCTCAATAGCGGTCGACCGCCAGCTTCCACAGGTCGACCTCCAGTCCCGAGCCAACATATGTTGACTTTATTTTTCACTTCGAGAAGAGCCATTCTCCATGGATTTCTTTAATCTTAAAGTCACCCAATCACCCACAAAATGTGGATCTGGTCTGGGGATTGTCCATGGACTATTCAAGAGCTATAAAACATCTCATTGGAGCCATAAACCCTATCTATCCAAGATATCCAAAAAGAGGATGTCCAAGGTGAAAGGAGAGGGTACTGTAGCTCCGTGAACAGTACTTTGTGTAGCAAGATCTTCATCCATCTCCAAGGTGTTTCAAGCCAAATCTGAAGCTAACAACCTCCAAGGAAGTGAAGAAGGAAGCAAGCATTCAAGGAAGATCAAGGTGAAGTTGTCTAAGGAAGAAGAAAGGAAGAAGCAAGTAAGCAAGCAAGAGATCAAGGGAAGATTACCAAAGGTGAAAGAACAAGGTTTTCACAACCCATTCAAAGCCATTCAAGCGAAGAAGGAATCAACACAAGATCTGCATCATACACTCAGGCTGCCTAAATCAGGAGCATTCTAAACTATGGTTTAATTGTTTTGGTGACTTATGCTTTGAGTTTCAAATTTGTGTTTCTCATAAACTGCAAACTCGTGTGTGTGTGTGTGTATCGTGTTGGATCCGTGGTCGTGTGTGGTCATTGTACTTTATTCGTGTGTTGTGTGCGTAGAGCTTCCTAGATCTACGTGTGTGTGTGGATCTATTTAGATCCAATCTTTTTAGTGTGTGGAGTGTTGCATCTATTGCAGCGTGTGTGTGTATGTTGTTGATCCTTCTGTCGGATCGTGTTGGAGAACTCGTCTCCGTGTGTGTATGTGTTGGGGTGCATCCCCGTGTGTGTGTGCAGGCGTCGTCCTGCATGTGTGGTTGGAGCGTCATCTCTATTTGGGGATTTCTTCCCGAGTGAAGCCTCACCGGGTTTGGTGAGGGGTGGACGTAGGACTACCGTCGTTGCATCCGAATCACGTTAAAAACCGTTGTGCATTGTGATTTGTATTGTGTGGTTTGGTCAATTTCTTCTACCTCCATTCTCCGTGCGTATTAGTGAAAACTGTTTGTTCGGATTTATCCTCGTGTATGTTACATAATCTATATCATTATCATATATAGTTTGATAAATCCAAATTGTGTTCAAATAGTTTTGAATCTCTTAAGTAGCATTCTATCGCATTTTTTATAATAGGCCAAAAATTTCCTCAAAATTGATAAACACCCAATTCACCCCCCCTCTTGGGTGTCATTGATCACGGGACTTCAATTGGTATCAGAGCTAAGGCTCTAATTTCATAGATCTAACGATCTAGAGAGATCCAGATCAATGACTACCATGATGTACACCTTGAACTCTCCACCGGTGTTTAATGGTTACAATTTTGATTTGTGGTTAGGAAGAATGTGCAGTCTTGTCAACTCATATGACCCTAGGCTATGGCAGCTTGTTTCATATGGCCCTTATGAGTTGTCTAAGGACAAAAATGTCTGGACTGAAAATAAAAAGCTTAAACATGATCAAAATTGTTTAGTCTTAAAGTTATTTACGGTTGCAGTCAATTCTAATAAGTTTCCTTTTGTCTCCCATTGCAAGTCCGCGAAGGACATTTTGGATGGCTTAAGCAAAGTCCGGGAAGAGCATGAAGAGGAATGTCTTATGGCAGGCACAGGTGATCAAGAGAGTGACCAACAAATGGAATCAAACTCAAAGGTAAATTCTGATTCTGATAATGAAGATGAGGTTAGCTATGAAGATTTGTTGATTGCATATGATGATCTTGCTGAAAAATATAAGAAGTTGAAATCTGAAAACAAAAATTGAAAAAGGTTATCGAACAAAATAAGTGTAATTCCTCTTATAAAAATGTTTGCATCTAGAGGAAATGATTGAGGCTCATGTATTCGACATTGAATTTCATAAAGATCAAATCATCTCCTTAAGAAATGAGAATAAAGAGTTGAAAGGTAAGCTAGATTCAATGGCCGATGATCAAACCTTGATAAATGAACTGATTCATGATGAGAAGCTTGTTAAAGAAAATGAGAAACTAAAGGAATTGAACAAGGACATTTCTAAAAGATTGTTGACTCTTGAAAAAGGAAAATATGTGGTTGTTAGAGAATATGAAAATGTGGATGAACTTAGGCAAGAAGTAGAATGCCTTAAGACTACCAATTCCATGTTAAATGTTAGTCTTTCCACTTGTGAAGAAGAACTTGCCAATTCTGAATTACAAATTTCATCTCTTCAATCTAAAATTCTTAACTTGAATGATTCGTTGTCTAGATTTATAAATGGTCAAGAAAACTTGAACAAATTACTTGGGATGAAAGTGAATTTTTAAAGGGAAGGGCTGGGCTATAATCCTATGAACAAAAAGAAGTTTGAAAATAAAGTTTATACATCCTTTGTACACAATTCAAACATAGCCAGCACATCAAATGAGAATCTGAAAAGGGGAAACAATGTTACACACACACATGGATCCACAAAGAAAATCAATTTGCATCAAAAATCTAAAAATGATGCTGGTACACCCATGCATGTTAAACATACTTCTATCACACACACACAACCACTTAGAAAGAAACTCTCATTTTTTTACTGTGGTAAATCTGGACATGCCATGCATGATTGTTTCATTATGAAGAATGATGATTTAAGAGCATGCAAGAAAATGAATGATTTCAAAAATGCAAAGAAGGTTTCATTTGGGAGAAATGGATTTGAGAATTCTTATGTTCATGCTAAAAGATCACATGGGAAAATGGCTTCTGTGCTTTGTTTCTATTGCGGTGAATCTGGGCATACTAAGCATGATTGTGAGTTGATGCATGGTTGTCCTTTGATGAAAAATGATAATTTGAATATTGTCAAAAAGTGGAAACTATGTGTAAATGTTGCTGCTAACCCACAAGGACCCAAACGGATTTGGGTACCTAAGAATGGCAAATGATAAATCTATTTTGTAGGTGTGCCTTGAGAATGTAAAGCATGAAATCTATTTTCATCAAGAAGGTAAGGCACACGGGTCAAGTGGCATAAGTCAGGTTGGAAGAAAAATCAAAAATTGAAATTGAAGATCAGGTGATATCCCTCCTACCTTCTGTAGTGATTGTGTCATATTTTAACTTACTTTGTGTCATAATGCATAGAAATCCTCCTATCTTCATCATCCATGATTACATAGTATATCAAATGGTGATATGTGGAAGGGCAGGTTAAGCCTGTCTGAAAACTATCACTACGCGTGAGGTGATCTTCGGATCTAAGTTCTCCGCCTGGTACTATGAGTCATTTACTTTTAAGGCTGCATATGACATTGGATTGTTATTGAACATCTTGCATTCATGCATACACTAAGGGGGAGCAACCACATTCATTATATGGGCTTAATATTTAGGTTCACATATGAGTCATGCATTACATCTAGGGCTGTCTAGGGGATGTTGGTTGTTAAAATTATTTTTCATTTCATTATTAATAAATTTGAATCGAAATTGACAAATCAAATCTTTCTGTCTCTGGATGCATATTATACTCCCAAAATCCAAATGATGATGGGGTAGTCATGACCAAGCTTGAATCAACTGGAAGAATACCTTGCAAGAATGAAAATGATGAGAACCCTCTCAAGTTGCTACAAGAAGAAGGGCTACTTTGTGTTAAACAACTTCCAGGATGGACTCAAGTACAAGGTGGTGAAAGTCTTGTACGTGTTGAAGTAAGTACCCAAGACATGGTATGAAATGCACGCATCTCTTTTAACCAAGAATGGGTTCAATAGGTAAGGTTGATCAACCACCTCTCACAAGGCAAATCAGGTGGAAGGCTTGGAAGAAAATAGATTCTCAAGGCAAAGGTAAGAAAGTAAAATCTGAAATATCAACCCTCGTGAGGTTGATGATCTTAGTGATTGAAGGCTTCCGATCTTGTCTCTTGAACTAGGGTAACTCAACCTTGTCAATTCATGCAATGGCCTTTTGTCACTTGGTGACACCTTTAGTTGACAGGTATTGACTCTACAAACTTGATATGTCATCTACTACCCTGCTGTGATTGACTTGTCAAAATTGGTTGAATCAAATTGAAAATCCTGAGAGTTGTGTGTGAAGTGATTGCATATTGAATATTTCTCAGTTGGAATTGCATGATCACATTTAAATTGAACTGCACATCTGGTATATCAAATAGCATCTGTGGAAGAGTGGACTATGTCCACTTGGAAGCATTCCCTATCCGTTGAGCTGGGTCTTCGGACTAAAATCTCCGCCTCGTACCAGATCTTGAAAACTGTGATTGGTTGATTTGTGAATGAATCCTTGAGCTGAGCTATGTATGTGACGACCCAGAGTTCAGGACACCGATATACCGATAACATCGATACACCGATACCAAGAACTGGGGAGGCCACCCAAGAGGCTGATGAGGCCCCTGAAGGGTTAGTGGGGGTTAGCTGAGGAATATGCATAATTAATTACGAATTGGGGCGCGCAATACAATTAAGTATTAAGATTTAAACACAAGAGCAGAAGTAATTTAAAATAACCAGAGTGATATATATATAACTAGTCCAGAATCACAAAGTACTAGTTCACAAAGGAACAACTACACGGGGCATACCCCGGCAGGCACTACACAAGCCTCAAAAAGGTAGCTCGTGCACAGCTGGCAGCTAGGAACGGTCCCGAAACAGCACACTACACTCCGGGAGACGGCGGGCGCGGCTCACCTGAAAGGAGAAGGGTGAGTCACAGCCAGACTCAGTAGGGGTCACGTGGATCCCTACCTCGTACTAAACAAGCAGACATGCATAAATGACAGCAGTTAAAGCCTGCATTTAAATAAATACACAGGCAATGGCATGAATAACCAATCACAAGAAAGCTGTAAACTCTATCTAAGCAAGTATAACAGCTAACACATGCCACTACTAATTAAATGCAAGCGTCTGAAACTAAAACTACCAAATAGAATAAGCTGCAGCTAATCCAAACAACAAGGACGGACAACCACTGGAGCAGAAACCAGAAGTGTCCACTGACGGCTTACACTACGTCTCAAGCACTCGCAGTCGACGAAGCGACAAGCTAAGCGCGTAAACAGTACCAAACCAAGTGACCAGTCGGAGTGGCACCCGTCGGTGTCAGTCCACAGTCTCCGACCACGTGTGCACACACTGACACTAGCCTGAGCCAGGCCCTCTAACTAGTTTTCTCCCTTGGCAGGACGCTACCATTGGCTGGGAGCCCACGGAACTAGCTTACAAACCGTGAATGGGAAACATACCCCTCCGCCATCCTCAAGCGGGTCGGTACTCCACAGACCTTAGGGCAACGACAGTGGCTCCATTGCATGGAAAGAAAAGCTACTCTATTGGCATATAAAACACGCCACAATATAGTAAAACAATACAACTATGGCATGAGTATAGAACGGAATGCATAAGCAATGGGCTGGGAACATAACTAAACTGACGGGCAAGCGGCGGTCAGAGGCCCACGCGCTACTTGGAAGTGACGGTCGGGGACTGGTGCGTTACATCAAGAGTGACGCGCTGGTCTCCAGCCGTTACTCCCTCCCAAGTTCCAACTCACAGGTGCAGGGGGGAATGTGACGGTAGGGGCCCTGCGCGTCGCTTCCAAGCGGCGCGGTAGGTCACCGCCGTTACATCCTCCCGAGTACCAAACCCAAAGGCCATGAAGGGGAGAGTGACGGTAGGGGTCCTATGCGTTGCTTCCAAGCAACGCGCGGGAACTCCGCCGTTACTCTCACCCGAGGCTCAAAACAACACACCACGTTCCAAAGCGATAGCAGATGAAGCGACGCCCCGGTCTCGGCGCGTCGCTCGGAAGCGACGGCCGATCGACAGACCGCCGGGCTCACCGCCTCACCGGGCTAACAGAAAACAACGATCAAGTAACGGATGGGGTTCCCACCGTTACTCTCCAAATGACGCCCCTCGATAGGCCGTTATTTGGGAAGTGACGCGTCCATCTTGGACCGTCAGGCAAGTGACGGTTCCTGGCCGGACCGTCACTCCACCTGGGTTACGAGCGGGTACGATTTGTAAACCGAAACCCTCCCGGACGGCTGAAAACACCAGGTATCAACGAAAAAACCTGTAACCTGCCAAACCACGCATGCTATACCACAATTTAACAGCTAATCTAGCACATGCATCGCCTAAAATCGATCAAACGCGAAGAATATGGCCAAAACCCTAAATATGAACAAATGGGCAACATGCTTACTACGGGGCGCTAATCAACAGGATGAGCTATAGGAAATGCTCCTAGTGAGCTAAGGATTCCATCCCCCTACCTCTTGCAAGCCGAAACGCGCGAAAAGCCCGCATGCACCAAGGTAGGCTCGCCGAGCCTTCAAGCTCCAACACGCTCCCACGTCCACCGATCCACGCCGAGATGGGTACCCACGCGTTCGCCTCGACGCGAGGAATTCAACGGCGTCAACCTTGCTTCAATCCGACCTCGTCTCGGCCGCGATCCCTAGGAAGAGGGGAGACGGTCGCGTAGAGGAGAGAGAGAGAGCGAGGGTGAGAAAGAGATCGACGGGGAAGAGAGAGAGAGAGAGAGTGAGGGATTAATAAAAATAAAAATAAAATTAATATATATATAATTTAATCATTATATATATAAAAATCTTATTAATATTCCAATAACCCTCAAACAGCTCCGAATAAATCCGGAAAAATACCAGATAAATTCCTAAAAATCCAGGAAAATAGCCGGAAATTCCAGAACAATTAATAGAACAATAACCACGAAGGATCCATTAAGGCACGGGCCTTACAGTCCCTCCCTCCTTACAGAAATTTTGCCCTCGAAATTTTCAACAACCGAAAAGGAGGAAACAGAGAAAAGGCTATACCTCATTGGAATAAGAAAGGAAAAAGTTGTTGCATCTCATCTTCACGCTCACAAGTAGACTCGTTACCAGAGTGACGCTGCCATGCAACCCTTACCATAGTAATAACCTTATTCCTCAACCGCTGCTCACGACGGTCTTCAATTCGGATAGGAAACTCTGGTGTGGACAAATCAGCAGTCACTTCGGGCCACACTGAATCATCGAGAACATGAGAAGCATCAGGCACATATTTCCTCAACTGAGACACGTGGAACACATCATGAATAGCTTGCATGGCCGCCGGCAGTTGCAAACGATAAGCCACTGAACCAATAGCCTCAACAATCGGAAAAGGGCCAACATACCGCGGACTAAGCTTTCCACGCTTCCCAAACCTGGAAACACCTTTCATCGGAGATATTTTAACAAACACCATATCTCCAGGTTCAAATTGTAGTGGACGTCTGCGCTGATCTGCATAACTTTTCTATCGACTCTGAGCCGTCAACAATCTCTGCCTGATCAGACGAACCACATCAGAACATTGTCGTACCATGTCCGGTCCCGTCAACAGTCGGTCCCCAACATCAAACCAGTTCAGAGGAGTACGACAAGGACGACCATACAGCGCTTCATAAGGAGCCATGCCAATACTGGAGTGAAAACTGTTATTATAAGCAAACTCAACAAGTGGCAAATGCTGACCCCACGAACCTTGCCAATCAAGGCAACACGATCTCAGCATGTCTTCCAAAGTTTGAATAGTTCTCTCTGACTGTCCATCTGACTGTGGGTGATACGCTGAACTGAAAGCTAACTCAGTGCCCAAAGCTTTCTGGAAACTACGCCAGAAGCCAGAGGTAAAACGTGGGTCACGATCTGACACAAGTGAAACAGGAATTCCATGCAGCGGCACGATCTTCTGCACATAGAGCTCGGCCAATCTCTGCACACTCCAAGTAACTTTGATCGGCAATAATCTGGCGGTTTTCGTCAATCTGTCGACAAGCAGCCAGATCCCATCAAAACATTGAGAAGTTCGAGGCAAACCCACCACAAAATCTGTAGTAACATGGTCCCATTTCCACATTGGAATCTCTAATGGCTGAAGCAGACCACCTGGCTTTTGATGTTCGGCTTTAACTAACTGACACGTCAAGCACTTAGAAACAAAATAGCCACGTCCTTCTTCATGCCGGGCCACCAGAACCGCTTCTTCAAATTCTGATACATCTTAGTGACACCAGGGTGAATAGCAAAACGGGAACCATGGGCTTCACTCAGAATCTCATTCCTCAAATCATTATCAACGGGAATATACAATCTGCCCTGGAAACTGACAACCAGCTCGTCATCAAGTTCCACATCATATCTTGATATAACACGGGCCAAATCAGAATCAGCTTGCTGGGTTTCTAAAATCTGCTGATACAAAGCTGAACCCAAAACTAAGCTAGCACAAACTGCCATCTTCGGATCGACAGGAATCTCTACACACAATGCCTCGCTCGGAAGCTGTTCCCACAACTTCCATTCGTGAAGCAACAAATGGCTGACCTTCACTTTCCTGCTCAGAGCATCGGCCACAACATTCATTTTACCTGGCTGATAGGAGAGTGTAAAGTCATAATCTTTCATGTATTCCATCCATCGCCTCTGCCTGAGGTTCAGATCTTTCTGGGAGAAAATATACTGTAAACTCTGATGATCAGTAAAAATCTGAAATTCCTCACCATACAGATAATGTCTCCAAACCTTTAAGGCAAAAATAACTGCAGCTAGCTCCAGATCATGAGTCGGATAATTTCCTTCATGCTGTTTCAATTGCCGAGATGCATATGCGATAACCTTACCATGCTGCATCAGCACTGCACCCAACCCTACTCGAGACGCATCTGTACAAACAAGAAAACCACCCGAGTCGGAAGGCAAAGTCAACACTGGAGAAGAAGTCAATAGCCTTTTCAATTCAACAAAGCTAGCCTCACACTGATCCGACCAGACAAATGGCACATCCTTCCGTGTCAATTTAGTCATCGATGCTGCAATCTTCGCAAAATCTTGAATGAATCTGCGGTAATACCCAGCCAATCCTAAAAAACTTCGTATCTCTGTGATGGTCCTCGGTCTCTGCCAACTCAAAACGGCATCAATTTTTGCAGGGTCTACTGCCACTCCATCACCAGAAATCACATGGCCAAGAAAATGAATCTCCCGAAGCCAGAATTCGCATTTACTGAGCTTCGCATAAAGCTCGTGATCTCTTAGAGTCTGCAGAACGATCCTCAAATGCTGCACATGATCATCAACGGAGGCAGAATAAATCAAGATATCATCAACAAAGATCACCACAAACTGGTCCAGAAATGGACGAAAGATATGCTGCATTAGGTCCATAAAAGCTGCAGGGGCATTAGTCAAACCAAACGGCATGACTAAAAATTCAAAGTGACCATAACGAGTACTGAAAGCAGTCTTCTCCACATCAGATTCCCGGATCCGCAACTGAAAATAGCCAGACCGGAGATCAATCCGTGAAAAGACAGTAGTAGACTGTAACTGGTCAAACAAATCATCAATCCTGGGGAGCGGATACTTATTCTTGATAGTCGCCTGATTCAGCTGCCTGTAATCGATACAAAGCCTCAGGCTTCCATCTTTCTTTTTTACAAACAGCACTGGGGCACTCCACGGAGAAAAACTAGGACGAATATAACCTTTCTCCAGTAACTCTAGTAGCTGTGCACGCAGTACTTTCAATTCAGCTGGAGCCATACGGTACGGCGGCTTTGCTAAGGGGCCAGTACCTGGAATCAGTTCAATCTCCATCTCAATCTCTCGCTCTGGGGGCAAGCCTGGCAACTCGTCAGGAAACACATCAGGGAACTCACAAACAACAGGAACATCACAAACATCTCGTCGTGGTTTTTCAACAGCCACCACTGAAGCAAGGAATCCCTGACAACCTGCGCTAAGCAACCTATAGGCTCGAATAGCAGAAATAACCATACGAGAAGATCGGGATCGAATACCTTGAAAATAAAAGGTTGATTTTCCCTGGGGCTGAAAATAGACTTTCTTCGATCTGCAGTCAACTACAGCTCCATAATGCTCCAACCAATCCATTCCCAGAATAACATCATAATCTGCCAGCTGCAACGCATACAATCTTGCCGGCAACTGGTGATTATCAATCCAAACAGGAGATTCTTCTAAACACAGAGGAGTAACCATGAAATCTCCAGAAGGTAATTCCACAAACAGCTCACAAGACAACTCAGAAGTCGGTTCCTCGATACAAGCCATGAAATCCTCAGAAATAAAAGAGTGAGAAGCACCATAATCAAATAAGACATGGGCTGAATGACCATAAAGCATAATCGTACCTTCCACAAGATGGGACGCAGCAGCATCAGCTCTTGTCAAATGAGAAACTTTGCCTTTCTGCTTCTTGGAACCAGCTGAAGATTGCTAAGAGGACGCCGACGCCTGAGAGAAAAATTGTTGTGGAGCTTGAGGTGTAGGAGGTCTAAACTGCGGCTGAGGTTGAGACAACTGAGGAGCTTGCAATTGAGTCGGCCTCAGCGGGCAATCCCGAACCACATGACCTGGCTGGTCACACCTAAAGCACACAATAGGAAGAGAACACGGCTGGCCCTTGTGATGACCACCGCATCTCCGACACGTCCACGGCTGACTTGAAGCTGAACTCTGCCGAGTCTGAAAAGAAGGTGCTGTCGGCTGCTGAACAGAATCTGTACCGGACGGCTGCTGAAAAAACTTCTTCTTTTTCTTGAACCTTTTGAACTTGGGCTTAGAAGGAGAGGAAGCACTGGAAACCTCTGACTGGACCGAAGGAACACCAGGCACGGGCTGTCGGTAAGTCTGCTGAACCTGAGCTACCGGCTGCACTGACCCTGCTTGGGGATATCCACCCGGTCTCGCCATCTCCAGCTCTAAAGCTACAGCTATCTGACACGCAGTATCGAGATCCGCAACACGACTCGCTATCAGCGGCATCTTCAACTCTGGCCTCAACCCACGCAAGAATTGCTGGGTCTTCAAAGCTTCACTAGCCAGCACATGGGGCGCATACTGACCCAATTCCAAGAACTTATTCCTGTACTGAAGCACTGTCATATTGCCCTGAGTCAATTCCATAAACTGATACATCTTATCCATCTGCAAGCTGGCAGGAGTATAGGCACGCTCAAAAGTAGCAACAAACTCTGCCCAAGTGATTTGCCGAAGAGGTCTGGATCGAAAGGAAATCTGCCACTCGGCTTTCCACCACGCAATGGATGTACCCTGGAGTTGAAAGGCAGCGAGCATGACTTTTTCATCTTCAGCACACTCCATCGAGACAAACACACGCTCTATCGCGTCCAACCATTGCCGCGCGACTTCTGGATCAGCTTGGCCATCGAAAGCAGGCGGATTGAACATCAGAAATTCCTTCAAAGTCTTGCCTCGACTGCCAGGCACTTCAGCTTGAACGATCGGCACTGGAGGAGCAACTGGAACGACAGGAACAGCGGGAACTGCAGGAGGAGGTGCAGAACCGCTATCTTCCCTGGGCGCATCTCGAGGAACACGAGGAGGTCTTCCTCGCTGCCAAAGACACAATCAACAATAAAATCCATCAATCATACGGAACACATCCTATGCCAGCAAGAGACGACAACAGGACTAGCTCTGGACAAGCGTCAATTCCAATTCCTTACGCAAATCCTCAACTTAAGCTCTGATACCAGCTGTGACGACCCAGAGTTCAGGACACCGATATACCGATAACATCGATACACCGATACCAAGAACTGGGGAGCCCACCCAAGAGGCTGATGAGGCCCCTGAAGGGTTAGTGGGGGTTAGCTGAGGAATATGCATAATTAATTGTGAATTGGGGCGCGCAATACAATTAAGTATTAAGATTTAAACACAAGAGCGGAAGCAATTTAAAATAACCAGAGTGATATATATATAACTAGTCCAGAATCACAAAGTACTAGTCCACAAAAGAACAACTACACGGGGCATACCCCGGCAGGCACTACACAAGCCTAAAAAAGGTAGCTCGTGCACAGCTAGCAGCTAGGAACGGTCCCGAAACAGCACACTACACTCCGGGAGACGGCGGGCGCGGCTCACCTGAAAGGAGAAGGGTGAGTCACAGCCAGACTCAGTAGGGGTCACGCGGATCCCTACCTCGTACTAAACAAGCAGACATGCATAAATGACAGCAGTTAAAGCATGCATTTAAATAAATACACAGGCAATGGCATGAATAACCAATCACAAGAAAGCTGTAAACTCTATCTAAGCAAGTATAACAGCTAACACATGCCACTACTAATTAAATGCAAGCGTCTGAAACTAAAACTACCAAATAGAATAAGTTGTAGCTAATCCAGACAACAAGGACGGACAACCACTGGAGCAGAAACCAGAAGCGTCCACTGACAGCTTACACTGCGTCTCAAGCACTCGCAGTCGACGAAGCGACAAGCTAAGCGCGTAAACAGTACCAAACCAAGTGACCAGTCGGAGTGGCACCCGTCGGTGACAGTCCACAGTCTCCGACCACGTGTGCACACACTGACTCTAGCCTGAGCTAGGCCCTCTAACTAGTTTTCTCCCTTGGCAGGACGCTACCATTGGCTGGGAGCCCACGGAACTAGCTTACAAACCGTGAATGGGAAACATACCCCTCCGCCATCCTCAAGCGGGTCGGTACTCCACAGACCTTAGGGCAACGACAGTGGCTCCATTGCATGGAAAGAAAAGCTACTCTATTGGCATATAAAACACGCCACAATATAGTAAAACAATACAACTATGGCATGAGTATAGAACGGAATGCATAAGCAATGGGCTGGGAACATAACTAAACTGACGGGCAAGCGGCGGTCAGAGGCCCACGCGCTACTTGGAAGTGACGGTCGGGGACTGGTGCGTTACATCAAGAGTGACGCGCTGGTCTCCAGCCGTTACTCCCTCCCGAGTTCCAACTCACAGGTGCAGGGGGGAATGTGACGGTAGGGGCCCTGCGCGTCGCTTCCAAGCGGCGCGGTAGGTCACCGCCGTTACATCCTCCCGAGTACCAAACCCAAAGGCCATGAAGGGGAGAGTGACGGTAGGGGTCCTATGCGTTGCTTCCAAGCAACGCGCGGGAACTCCGCCGTTACTCTCACCCGAGGCTCAAAACAACACACCACATTCCAAAGCGATAGCAGATGAAGCGACGCCCCGGTCTCGGCGCGTCGCTCAGAAGCGACGGCCGGTCGACAGACCGCCGGGCTTACCGCCTCACCGGGCTAATAGAAAACAACGATCAAGTAACGGATGGGGTTCCCACCGTTACTCTCCAAACGACGCCCCTCGATAGGCCGTTATTTGGGAAGTGACGCGTCCATCTTGGATCGTCAGGCAAGTGACGGTTCCTGGCCGGACCGTCACTCCACCTGGGTTACGAGCGGGTACGGTTTGTAAACCGAAACCCTCCCGGACGGCTGAAAACGCTGGGTATCAACGAAAAAACCTGTAACCTGCCAAACCACGCATGCTATACCACAATTTAACAGCTAATCTAGCACATGCATCGCCTAAAATCGATCAAACGCGAAGAATATGGCCAAAACCCTAAATATGAACAAATGGGCAACATGCTTACTACGGGGCGCTAATCAATAGGATGAGCTATAGGAAATCCTCCTAGCGAGCTAAGGATTCCATCCCCCTACCTCTTGCAAGCCGAAACGCGCGAAAAGCCCGCATGCACCAAGGTAGGCTCGCCGAGCCTTCAAGCTCCAACACGCTCCCACGTCCACCGATCCACGCCGAGATGGGTACCCACGCGTTCGCCTCGACGCGAGGAATTCAACGGCGTCAACCTTGCTTCAATCCGACCTCGTCTCGGCCGCGATCCCTAGGAAGAGGGGAGACGGTCGCGTAGAGGAGAGAGAGAGAGCGAGGGTGAGAAAGAGATCGATGGGGAAGAGAGAGAGAGAGAGTGAGGGATTAATAAAAATAAAAATAAAATTAATATATATATAATTTAATCATTATATATATAAAAATCTTATTAATATTCCAATAACCCTCAAACAGCTCCGAATAAATCCGGAAAAATACCAGATAAATTCCTAAAAATCCAGGAAAATAGCTAGAAATTCCAGAACAATTAATAGAACAATAACCACGAAGGATCCATTAAGGCACGGGCCTTACAATGTAAATTGAAAATATGTTTGTGATTAAATGATTCATACATTTGACTTTTGGATGAATTCTCATTTCAACACCTGTGTATGGCCTTTGAAAATCTAATTTTGAACAATTCTGAAAATTGGGTTGCATTGCTTACTTTTGATCTTTTATGCACCCTTATTCATAAAGGCCATGTCATGAAAATGTTTGTTGACACATTAATATAATGTGAATGCTCCAATATGGATTCTACCTCATGATTTGAAGATCAAGCCCTCCTATGCTACATATGCATCTTGCATCACATGCTCATCTAGACATAGATTGCATGCATTACAATTCATACATTAGCTGAAGTTAGTTCAATCATTTGGCATCAGAAGTTTTACACCACATTACATTTTATCTTGGCATGTTACATTTCATTACTATATGATCAAAGGTTGCATTGCATTAGAGCTCATGCATTAGCTGCTTTCACTTCATTCAATTGGTATCCATTTGTTTGGTATCAGTTGTATATTTATATTGCATGTTGCATACATTCTCTCTGTGTGCTTGCTTGCTATTATATGTTACTTAGCCCCATCCTTGAAACTTCTACGACATTATGTCTTCTTGATAAATAATGCTGCATTTGAGTCTTTATGGGAGCGTTTCATGTTGTACACTCTGGGGGAGTTCTTATTTCATAAGTGCATCTATTTAGGGGGAGTTGCACTATTATGTATTCATGATATTTTCGTATACATGCTGAATCAAATTTGCACACTTCATGCACAAAATGTGAAAATGAGTGTTAATGATAAGGATATATGAATTTCTTTTCAACACTCTCGAGATGTTAAACTTGATGCATGAATATTGAAGAGAGAGTTGAGGAAAAAGCTGCCTACCCATCCTTGTTGAAAAATCCGAAATGAAAATGAAAGATAGAGCAATGCTCGGTCTCACTGAGTAAACTAGACACATGTCACCTGAGACGTGATGTGGTTCATATCTGAAAAGTGTTGACTAGTATCTCTGTTCAAAATGAGGTGAAATGATTTAGTATTCTGAGTAACCGGGGATTCTGGCATGAGCTCCATGCGTCTACTCGCGTAAAAAGGAATTATTTGAACATGATCACTCTTGAAAAATTCTGACTATCATGTGATATTGGTTGAGTTGAAAAATATTGGTGAAAACTCATTGCGGTAGAGCGTAGCCTCCAATACTATGTTCTCAAAATTGAAGTGCAGTCTGTAAAATATCTCCTTGTGTTAATCTGAAAATCTGAATATCCATATTGCAACTATCATTTTTCATGTTACTCACTTACACATCTAGAAATTTGATTCATTATGGATTCAGAAAATTGATTGACTGCTTCAGCAATTGCATGAATCTCCTATATGATTGCATAATTTCCCATGTGCTACACATGTGCATTCCGGTTGTCATGACTCTCTTGCATCTTTCTTATACACATTCCCTTCTTATATATGTACGGGGGAGATTGCTTGTATGTTTATATGTAACTGTTTGGTTACATTGTGTGCACTTCATGAGTCATCATCTGCATATACATAGCTTCATGCATTTAAACAGAAAATGTAAAAATTAGAAAATCAACAAAATTCCAAAATTTTGGACTTCAATTTCTTCACTCTTGCTATGGGGTATTTGTCTTCATTTTGTATCATGGCAACCAAGCTTTGTGACCTCCACATAGGAATAATCAACATGGTCTTTGAACTCATCTTTTACCCTAGTCGCTTTTCATGTAATTGTATGCTTGCTTTGAGTTTCATGCAGTTTAAACCAAAATATAAAAATCAGAAAAGTTGAAAATCAAAGAAAATCCTTTTCATATGCCCTCCTGCACTTGTTTGTTGTGAAAATCTGACATGGGATCTAGCTCTTGTATGCTATCATGCTGAACACCTCATCATGTGAACATCTTCCTCCACTGGTTCATATCCTTGAAGCCAATCACCACCTTCAATTGGTATCGATACATGCTTGACTGTATTTGCTTTGGATGGTTTCATATTGATTTGTGAGAATAATCACCAATTGGTTTCTTCTGATTGGAATCATATTGCTTTGTTCATCCATGATTTGCCCTTGCTTCTTCTGATTTGATAAGATGGGCTATTGCTGTTTCAAAGGGAGATAAGCTTGTTGATATTGTTGATCATGTCACAGGGGGAGAAAGATTTGCATTATCTCACTTTTTGATTATGTCAAAGGGGGAGAAAAATTGATGATTGTGTGTGACAAGGGAAGGGGAGAGAATTGATGATTGTGTATGATAAGGGAAGGGGAGAATAACATCTGTGCCATTCTTTTGTATCCACTCTGGTGTATCATCACTAATAAATTTCTCATTAAGTTTGTCATCATCGAGATTGTTGAGTAATGGTTTTGATGATTGTTGTGATTGTTAAGCTATAGTTTTGATGATTACTAAACTTAATGTGTGATTAAGTGATGATAACTAAACATGTGGTTGATTGCTCATGCTCCTGTTATCTATGTATGTTTGAGATGACAAATGGCAACGGTTACATGGTCTTAATGCTTGGTTTGCATATGTTGGTTCTACAAGAGGTTTCAAGCCTTTATATGTTTGAACATATGGACGTGACCTTTGATGAACACTTTTGTTCAAATCCTGATCAAATAGTTTGAAACTTGTTTGGTTGATTTTTACGCATACCATACATGTATTTGTCAAAGCAACAAGTGTTCCGATCTTATATGTGAAATTGGGTCTCAATGTAAATCACTTCTTGAACTCTAATACATATTTCACATATCATTTTGAGCTTGCATTATGTTGAAACAACTCATGAGAAACTTACTTGAAAATTGGAATAATGGTACTTATATCTTGCTCAAACGGTTTACAATAAGCTCTTGTTAATTGATTGAAACTGTCAAATGGCCAAAGGGGTTTCATACATGTACTTCATGCAATTACCACATGAATTATTGATCAAAGTGTTATGTTAGATGGACGCAGTCTATCTCCACTGAGAGTGGATCTAGAGGGGGGTGAATAGATCTAATGGCTAATTTAAAACACAGTTGATTTATAATGCAGAATTTAAAACAAACAACTGTTGAGCGATAGAAAGAACATTATGAGGAGTGTCGACACATGCAGCCACACAACATATCACAAGCAAACTCACAAACACAAGACACCCAAGATTTTTAGATGGTTCGGTCAGAGACCTACGTCCACCCCACACTCAACCGAGTATGGCTTACTGCTGCGCAGTACAGCTTGCGTCTGCTGGGCAATAGAGCTTGGCCTACAAACCGCTGAGCAACACAACTTGCTATCCGAGACAAGTCTCGCCTGCTGAGGATTACAGGTTCACCTATCCAGTGGAGACCTCCACTGCAACCGCTGGGGTTTACAGCTTACCCGTCCAGAGGCAGCACCTCTGCTAACAGCTAACTCACAGCTTGAAGAAACAATTTCAGAAATAAAAGACAGAAGCAAACGAAAATAGAAAACCCAAATGGGAATGTAGCTCGGAATGAGCAAAGCTCAGCTCTGGTATCTGAACCAAGAGTCTGAGATACAACCTCTCAATCAAAACTCTCACAATCTCACTCTCTCAACACATCTCTCTCAATCTTCTCTTCTCTCTTTTTCTTCTTCTCTGCTTTTCTTCTCTGTGAAGATCAGTGGCTCTCTGCTGCTTCAGGCTTTTACTCTCACTGTATAGACTTTGCCACTGTTTGATCTACTTCATCCGAAGAAGAAGACTCATATATATACCAGCAGCAGATTGGATAGGGGCGTGTGGCTTCCACATTTCCCGCCCAAAGAATTCGCTTGATCCAAGGCAATTTCATCCACATGGCAGCATCCTGTGATGGGCTGCTTCCACTTGTCACCATATGATCACCTCGTCCTTCCTTGGATCACGAGCCAAGTCATCAATCCCTGCAAAGAATCCCTGTCAGACAGATGAAATAGGATTATCAGTTTAAGTATAAACCCTGTACAGACTTTGTGGGATGCAATGCATTGTATAGACTTCACTGCATAGACTTTGTGAACTCGAATGCATTGTATAGACTTTGTTATATAGACTTTGTGAACGTGAATGTAATGTACAGACTCTGGAATGTATATACTTCATATATGCAGTGCTGTGCGATGTACAGACTTCCTATATGAAGGCAACCGCTGTACAGACTTGTTGAAGTGTAATGCAATGTGCAGACTTTGAAGAACATTCAGCAGCCAATGTATAGACTAGGCAATGTAAAGACATGCCAGTGTATGGGCTTGATGAGCATGCAGCAATGTGCAGACTTCATTGCATGAAGAAGCACTGTGAAGACTTAGACAGACACAACGTGCAACAATGTATAGACTTGAAACACTAGATGCACGATGTACAGGCTTCAACTAAAATGATGCACAATGTGTAGACTTGAATGATGTGCGATGTACAGACTTCATGTATGATGCATGCAATGCACTGGACAATGTATGGACTTAGCCGATGCAGACTAGTCCGATGTACAGACTTGCTCATTGTTCAGACTTCATGAACGATGTATAGACTTGACAAAGGAAAGGCTGTACAGACTTGATGCAATGCAAGATAATCGAGTGTATAGACTTCACGATGTGAAGACTTGCCAAAGACAACTGGACGATGTACAGACTTGAGCGAAGCAAAGTCTGTACAGACTTGAAGGTTCACAATGTGTAGACTTTGGCAAAGCAACGATGTTCAGACTTGCACAGTTCAAGGATGTATAGACTTTACGTGAAAGCCCAATGTACAGACTTGCAGAACTGAACGTAGGTAAAGATACCAGTGTATAGACTTCGAAGTTCACTGACGGATGTATAGACTTCACCTCGAGCAAGCAACAGTGCAGTGTATGGACATTGAAGAATGATGCATGACGCTGTATAGACTTGACTAATGTATGGACTTAGCTTCGTGCATGCTACAGTGTAGTGTATGGACTTGTGTTGACGCTGCAGGACAACAGCCAATGTATAGACTTTACAAATGCAAGCAATGCAGCAATGTATAGACTTGCTAGTTAAGTGAGCTGCAATGTATGGACTTCGCCCAATGCACAAAGACGCTAAGTCATACGGATAGTGTACAGACTCAGTTAATGCATGAGACACTAAGAAGATGGACAGTGTATAGACTTTGAGCACAAACGCCACAATGCAATGTATAGACATGCAAGTTATATGAGATGCACTGTATAGACTCTGCTATGCATGAAGACGAGTGTATAGACTTGGAAATATGGGGGCGTCGACGCATCTAAGAAGGGGGTCGACCCATGATGCATGGATGTATATACTTGTGTTCTAAACGATGCACAAATACAACACAAAGCAGTGTATAGACTCTACGTGTAATGTGTAGACTTTGAGTGTGTGTGCAGTGTGTAAACCTGTAAAGTGCATAGAACACACAGACAATCTGATAAGAGCAATTTCATCAAAACATAAACAGTTGCCAATCAATCAAAATAAGGTGTTGCCAATGAAGTAAAGCATATGTCAACATTATCAACACAGAGGAGTCACAACAATCTTCCCCTTTTTGATGATGGCAACCCCCTATCATATAGAAGAGCAACAACCTGTCATTCAGATGAATTTTTGATGAAAGACATGATTTGTTATTTAGATTGTCATGCAGATGCTATGAATGCATGCTAGAAATGTAAGCAACTCCCTGCTAACAAAATCTCCCCCTTTGTCATAACATGATGCATACACTTCCCCTGGAATGAATTCAGAATTCATCAAACAAGACAATATTCTCCCCCTTTGCCATCAACAAAGAGGAGGGAAAGTGATTACAAGGGAAGGAACAAGAGAGATCATCTGACTGGCATTCTGAATAAGCAGTTCAGGAATAAGCATTCTAAAGCACAGAGTCTTCAGTCATATGAATTTAGAAACTACTTTCAGATAGAATTCTGGTTTAAAGGTTATAAATTTTGAGTTCATGCACTACAATCAATGGATAAGTTTTTCTGTGCATGATAAAACAATAAACCAGAATCACATTTGCATGAGAGATTCAGTTTCAAAATATATTACTTTCATAGACTCAGAAAAGAATGATTAAGAGATACCAAGTCATGTATTGAGATTAAACAAATTGACATCCATGAAATTTCTTTTGAAGGAACAGCATTTTTCATTGTATTTCATTAAGGGCATTCAGGTGCCATTTGTCTTTCTGCATAAGGGTATACGTTTATCAGACGCCAATACCCCTAGATACTCAACATGATGGACCATTCTGCCATGATCAAATTCAATAGAACTGATTTACACCTTTTTGTGTGAGGGTACACGTTTATCAGACGCCAGTTACGCCCAGGTACTCAGTGAAATCACCCTACTGTTTTGATCATTTTATACAGAGTTAACTGATACACCTCATGACTGAAGTGTTGTCCATTTCTTTGATGGATCACTTAGTTTCTCAGTATTTTACCAGTCATTGCTCTGCCAATTTATTTTCAATTAATTTTCAATATTTTTCAATATCTTTCTTAGCTATCCTTTATTTGTTTCAGAATTACTTGTTTAAGAACAATACACATACTTAGCTTCTCTAACATGATTTCAGATGAGTTTTTAGATTTCAGATATGATTAGCTTTGTCTAACATGAGATAAGATAAGGGTTGAGAGCTTTATCAATTTTCAGCTTTCTTATGTACTGATTGTAATCTTTAAACTCCAAAAATTATAAAATTCAAACCATTAAGTCAGTCTATAAGCAATTAAAATTCTTATAAAAGAAGAAGTCTATTTTCTATTGCTTAGGAATCAGAACTGACTAACATATTGCCATATTGTCAGACTCAATCATTCAGAGTCAAAGGATGAATGAACAGGGTCGACGCTGGGAGTTCAAGGCGTCCACGCATCAGTTGAAGAGGCAACATCATAAAATACTGAGATAATATCAGTGCGTCAACTCCACGCTATTGCAGCGTCAACTCATCAGAATAAGAAGCAGAGGCATTCACAGATCTAGTTCACTACGTCAACGCCACAGTAGAGCAGCGTCGACGCAGTAGTTAAAAAAAATAGAGTTAATAGTTCACTGGAATACCCCAGTGCGTTAACGCTACAGTGTGATAGCGTCGACGCAGCAGTTCACCCTGAATTTCTAACAAGACTCCCTCTGTCTATATGCATGCAGTTTTCCAAATGAATGACAAGAATTAATTGAGAGAGAGCTTCGACATAGGTCATGGATGAATGATATGCAATGAAAACTATGTCATAAAAAATTATGAATGATATGCATGTGGTTTTAGACACATTCATGACTAAATGATATGCAGTGATGATCATGAGTGTAAAAAAAATATGAGTTTCATGCATGATCATGAGTCTGTTGCTACATTCAACATTCACACATTTTATTCAAGCCATCAGAGAATTTATTCATTATGTTGAAATTTACACAAGCCAAGTTCTCTTCTAAGAAATTTAAATCTTTCATTCCCAAGAGACTTAGTAAAGATATCAGCAATTTGTTTTTTAGTTTCAATGAAGTTCATTTCAATTTCCTTTTTATTTACAACATCTCTAAGAAAATGGTGTTTTATCTCTATATGCTTAGTCCTAGAATGATGAACATGATTTTTAGCAAGGCATATAGCACTAGTATTATCACACAAGATTGGAATACATTCCAATTTTATATGATAATCATCTAGTTAGTGCTTGATCCAAAGTACTTGGGCAGCACAATTACCTGCTGCAACATATTCCGCCTCAGCTGTAGACAAGGCTACAATGTGTTGCTTCTTAGATGCCCAAGATACTAGACAGCCACCAAGGAATTGACAATAGCCACTAGTACTTTTTCTATCTACTCGACACCCAGCATAGTCTGCATCAGTGTAGGCTAGAAGTTCTAACTCACACTTAGCAGGATACCAAAGACCTAGCTCTGGGGTGCCTAGTAAATACCTAAAAATCCTCTTCACAGATTTAAGATGTGATTCTTTAGGACTAACCTGAAATCTAGACCATAAACACACTGAAAATTGAATGTCAGGCCTAGATGCTGTAAGATATAGAAGGGATCCAATCATACCTCTATATAGCCTTTGGTCCACTGGTTTACCTTGAGGATCTTCATCCAAACTGGTTGAGGTACCCATTGGAGTAGCTATTTCCTTGAGGTTGTCCATTTTGTACTTCTTCAATAAATTCTTTATGTACTTGGACTGAGAGATGAAAGTACCATCCTTTGATTGTGTAACCTGCAGTCCAAGAAATAGTTTGAGCTCACCCATTGAGCTCATTTCAAACTCATTAGTCATAATTTGAGAGAATTCCTCACACAATTTAGGTTAGTTGACCCAAAGACAATGTCGTCCACATAAATTTGAATGATAAGAATATCTGAATGACTCACCTTGGTGAACAATGTTTGATCAACTACACCTCTTGTGAAGTTCTTTTCAGTGAGGAATTTGCTCAACCTGTCATACCAAGCTCTAGGAGCTTGCTTTAAACCATAGAGAGCCTTTTTGAGTTTATAGACATGATTAGGGAAAACTAAGCATTCAAATCCAGGAGGCTGTCTCACATAGACATCCTCACTGATTTCCCCATTCAGAAATACAGATTTTACATCCATATGCTGAAGATTTATTTCTAGGGAACATGCATAAGCCAATAATATTCTGATTGCTTCTAACCTGGCTACAGGGGCAAAAGACTCTTCAAAGTCTATTCCAAATTCCTGATTATACCCCTGAGCTACAAGTCTGGCCTTATTTTTAATGACATTCCCTGATTCATCAATTTTATTTCTGAACACCCATTTAGTCCCTATGACTGTTTCAGGATCAAGAGGTGGAACCAAATGCCACACCTTATTCCTGTCAAATTTATTGAGCTCCTCATGCATGGCATTAATCCAATGCACATCTTTGAGAGCACAGTCAATGGACTTGGGTTCTACATTTGAAACAAACGCATATGCATTTAATTCATTTTGAATTCTTAAGTGACCTCTAGTCCTAGGGGGATCATGCAGATTTCTAATCACATTATCTACTGGATGATATTTAAGATATCTAATGTTAACAATTGAATTGTCATGATTTTCATTTACCTCCCCCTGAGCTGTAGGCTCTTCTTCATTAGGCTCTTCATTTCCTTCCTCATTTTCGGATTGGTCTGCAGGATTTCCTTCTTTCAGAATTTCACCAATGTCTTCAATCCTGCATTGACCAATGTTAGTCTTTAATATGGATTCATCAAACACTATGTGTGGAGATTCTTCAACATTTTTGGAATTCAGATTGTACACTCTATATGCTCGGGTGTTTTCAGAATAACCAAGAAAAATTCCTGGTTCACCTTTAGGTTCAAATTTATCAAGGTCTCTTTTATCATTTATATGAATGAAATATTTACAACCAAAAACCTTGAAATGAGCAATAGAATATTTCTTACCCTTTAACATCTCATATGGTGTTTTCTAAGTAGAAGGTCTTACCATGGCTCTGTTAATTACATAACAGGCAGTATTTACTATTTCAGCCCAAAACTTCCTTGGTAGACCACCTTCAACCAAGAGTGTACGACCCATCTCCACTAGGGTTCTGTTCCTTCTCTCCACAACTCCATTCTGCTCAGGTGTCCTTGGTGAGGAGAACCTGTGGTTAATTCCATTTGACCTGCAGAATTCATCAAACTGTGAGTTTTCAAACTCACCTCCATGATCAGTCAAAATATTTTCAATTTTCTAGTTTTTCTTAAGACAGAACTCCTGAAATTCTGAGAATGCATCACTTTTATGTGATAAGAAATATACCTAAGTATACCTAGAGAAGTCATCTACCATGACAAACACATACTTCCTCCCTGATAAGCTGACAGACCTAGTTGGCTCAAAAAGGTCCATGTGTATCAGCTCATAGGGTTTAGAAGATAGATTTTCTGTTCTAGATTTAAATGACTTTCTAGTTAACTTTGATTGAGTGCAAGCATCACAGATTTTATTTTCTTTCTTAAAGGAAACTTCAGGAAGTCCTCTAACCATGCTATGCTTATTCAGTTTATGCAAAACAGTGTAACTAGCATGACCTAACATACGATGCCATAAAAATGCTAAGTCTTCTCTACTAGCAGTAAGGCATAGGTTAGAATGTTGAATATCATCTAAATCTATCATGTAAGTGTTATTTATCCTCTTACCAGAAAATTTAACAGTTTTGGAATCAGGTTCAAAAACTTTGCAACATTGAGAATCAAAAAGCACTTTGCATCCTTTATCACATAGTTGGCTGATGCTAAGTAAGTTATAAGCTAAACCCTCAACCAACATAACATCCTTAATGCAGCAAGTAGTACACTTACCTACCTTACCTGTTCCAACAATTTTACCCTTTGTGTTGCTACCAAAGGTGACAAGGCCTCCTTGTTTCTCTGTCAGCATGCAAAACTTGGCCTTATCCCTTGTCATATGCCTGGAGCAGCCACTATCCAAGTACCACAAGTTGTTCTTGGCTGCCAGGCATACCTGCACACACAATCAAGTAGAGAAGTTTGGAACCCAAGACTGATTGGGCTCCAGAGAAGATGGAAAGCAGTTAAAACAAGAAAGCAGACTTTTCAGAATCCACATTTGTTTGAAACAGTTCTGTTCAGTGGATTTTCCAGATTTTCTAGATTTCTTTTTATTTTGCTTCTTCTTGTTGACACTAGCATGATTATTTACAAATTGATTATTTCTGTGCCAGTGTCTTGGCCAGGATGTATTCACGAAATTTTGGCCATAGTGATCATTGGGCTGGCTGTAGAAATATTGGTTCCTGGGTGTCCACTTGCCATACCCACTAACCCAATTTCTAGGGTAAGGTCTATGAGACTGTGTAGCCTGATGTCCATGACCTATAAACCTTCCTTGAGTCCTAGTCCATCCTGACCTATTTGGATAGGTTGACTGTGCAAAGAAGTGGGACTGGGCTCTAGGTTGGTAGAAGTGTTTGGGTTGAGCTCTAAAAGCATTCTGCCTCCCCTACACCTTGGACCCTGCTGACCTATTCACAGGTGTGTGTTGGGTCTTCTTCATAGGTGGTGGTGATGGTGGAGACTTGGTGACCTTAGCATGGGGTGTATAAGACTGTGTAGGTTTACCCCTAACCTGAGACTGAGCTTTGGGATTTTGCTTGGATGTGCTAGCTCTACTAGTCTCACTCAATTTTTGTTTGCCCTTGTCCTCAGCACTGGACTTTTTCAGATTAGCGATTTTGTTCATTGAAGTGTTTGAATTCATGCTAATTAGAGGTCCTTTCTCTTTTTGTGCAACAAATGAAATAGTTTTCATTCTAAAGGTTTTTGTTGCACTAGAATTAAATCATAGGCCCTATTTTCTGAAGTTGACCTTTAACCCTAACAGAGCATTTAGATTATCTATACCTTGGGTCATTTTCTCAATGGTTTTAAGCTTGTCCTCATTATCCTTTTGAATTTCTTCAATGGATTTTTTTAGTTCTGTGTTCACACTTAGGACAGCTTGATATTTTTCATTCACAATTTTTATCTCACTTTCATATTTCTGGATTTTCAGCTTCCATTCATCAGCTTCTTTTTCTAACCTCTCATTATCTTCTTTAGAGGCTTTTAACTCATTCTTGATTTCATCTAATTCAGAACATGTGAGTTTCAAATTTTTATTCTCAGATTCTAGACATGCAACTTTATCAGTTAGAGTTATATCATTTTGCATGGAATTTATCTTTCGTCTTAGATGCCTATTTTCCTTACTGATATCATCTGCTTTATCAGCTATTTCATGGTAGGCATCTACCCAATCAGCAATAGTAAAGTTATCGAATCTAGTGATTACCTCATCTGAGTCCTCCTCTCTGTCTTCAGAGCTTGTTGCCATAAGGCAAATGGGCTTCTCATATTCAGCTTCACTATCAGAGGTATTGCTCAGGGAGCCTTCATCTTCATCACTCTAGGTGCTAACCATAGCTCTCCCTTTCGTGTTCTTCTTCTTTGACTTATCCTTGTATTTCTGATTCTCTGGACAGTCAGCTTTCATATGGCCTAGTTTCCTGCATTGATAACAAGTATTAGTTTCAATTTTCTTAGCAGGGTTGTGTTTATACCTTTTATCCCTTCGGCCGCCACCATACTTCTTTTGGCTGAATCGTCCTGCTCCTTTTCTGAGGAATCTTCTGAACTCTCTGGTCATCATTGCCATTTCAGTACAGGTTATGTCTTCTTCATTCAGGCTCTCTTCTGATGATGAACTGCTAGAGCTAGATCTGCTGGACTTGCTGGATTTGCTGGTACCAGCTTTCAGAGCGATTGGCTTCTTCTTCCTCTCAGCTTCTTCTATCCTTGGCATATTAATCTCATATGCCATCAGCGAGCCAATTAGCTCATCAGCCCTTGTATTTCACAAATCCCTTGACTCCTCCATAACTGTAGCTTTAGTATGCCAAGCATGAGTCAGGGAGTGCAATATCTTCCTCACAACATCATATTCTGTCTGAGCCTTCCCGAGACCTCTAAGACCATTAGTAATGGTTGTCAATCGAGCATACATCTCCTTGATGGTCTCGTTGGGCTTCATCTTGAAGGCTTCATATTCAGACACAAGGAAATTGGCCTTCGTCTCTCTAACTTGAGAAGTCCCTTCATGGATCACTTCCAGTGCATCCCACATCTCCTTAGCTGAACTGTAAGCAGATACTCGAGAAAATTCGGTGGGGTGCGGAGAGCACTAGATAGCATTTATGGCGCTCCAGTTTAGAGTAGACCTTCTGATCTCATCCTTGGTCCATACTTCCTCATTTGGGGACAGCTCATAAGGTCCCTTGCTGACTACCTTCTAGATCTCGTAATCCTTAGCCCTAAAAAATACTTGCATATGATTCTTCCAGTATGCATAGTTAGATCCATTGAAGAATGGGGGCTTTGTGGTTGAGTGTCCTTCAGCTATCATCCCTCGAGCATCCATCTTGGCCTTTCCTCTTCGGGCGATGAGTCCATGTAGAAGAGTGTGGCTCTGATACCAAGTGTTATGTTAGATGGACGCAGTCTATCTCCACTGAGAGTGGATCTAGAGGGGGGTGAATAGATCTAATGGCTAATTTAAAACATAGTTGAATTATAATGCGGAATTTAAAACAAACAACTGTTGAGCGATAGAAAGAGCACTATGAGGAGTGTCGACACATGCAGCCACACAACATATCACAAGCAAACTCACAAACACAAGACACCCAAGATTTTTAGGTGGTTCGGTCAGAGAGCTACGTCCACCCCACACTCAACCAAGTATGGCTTACTGCTGGGCAGTACAGCTTGCGTCTACTGGGCAATAGAGCTTGGCCAACAAACTGCTGAGCAACACAGCTTGCTGTCCGAGACAAGTCTCGCCTGCTGAGGATTACAGCTTCACCTGTCCAGTGGAGACCTCCACTGCAACCGCTGGGGTTTATAGCTTACCCGTCCAGAGATAGCACCTCTGTTAATAGCTGACTCACAGCTTGAAGAAACAATTTCGGAAATAAAAGACAGAAGCAAACGAAAATAGAAAACCCAAATGGGAATGTAGCTCGGAATGAGCAAAGCTCGGCTCTGGTATCTGAACCAAGAGTCTGAGATACAACCTCTCAATCAAAACTCTCACAATCTCACTCTCTCAACACATCTCTCTCAATCTTCTCTTCTCTCTTTTCCTTCTTCTCTGCTTTTCTTCTTTGTGTGGATCGGTGGCTCTCTGCTGCTTCAGGCTTTTACTCTCACTGTATAGACTTTGCCATTGTTCGATCTGCTTCATCCGAGGAAGAAGACTCATATATATACCAGCAGCAGATTGGATAGGGGCATGTTCCACATTTCTCGTCCAAAGAATTCGCCAGATCCGAGGCAATTTCATCCACATGACAGCATCCTGTGATGGGTTGCTTCCACGTGTCACCATCTGATCACCTCGTCCTTCCTTGGATCACGAGCCAAGTCATCAATCCCTGTAAAGAATCCCTGTCAGACAGACGAAATAGGATTATCAGTTTCAGTATAAACCCTGTACAGACTTTGTGGGATGCAATGCATTGTATAGACTTCACTGCATAGATTTTGTGAACTCGAATGCATTGTATAGACTTTGCTGTATAGACTTTGTGAACGTGAATGCAATGTACAGACTCTGGAATGTATAGACTTCATATATGCAGTGCTGTGCGATGTACAGACTTCCTATATGAACGTAGCCGTTGTACAGACTTGCTGAAGTGTAATGCAATGTGCAGACTTTGAAGAACATTCAGCAGCCAATGTATAGACTAGGCAATGTAAAGACATGCCAGTGTATGGGCTTGATGAGCGTGTAGCAATGTGCAGACTTCAATGCATGAAGAAGAACTGTGAAGACTTAGACAGACACAACGTGCAACAATGTATAGACTTGAAACACTAGATGCACGATGTACAGGCTTCAACTAAAATGATGCACAATGTGTAGACTTGAATGCTTTGCGATGTACAGACTTCATGTATGATGCTTGCAATGCACTGGACAATGTATGGACTTAGCCGATGCAGACTAGTCCGATGTACAGACTTGCTCATTGTTCAGACTTCATGAACGATGTACAGACTTGCCAAAGGAAAGGCTGTACAGACTTGATGCAATGCAAGACAATCGAGTGTATAGACTTCACGATGTGAAGACTTGCCAAAGACAACTGGACGATGTACAGACTTGAGCGAAGCAAAGTCTGTACAGACTTGAAGGTTCACAATGTGTAGACTTTGGCAAAGCAACGATGTACAGACTTGCACAGTTCAAGGATGTATAGACTTTACGTGAAAGCCCAATGTACAGACTTGCAGAACTGAACATAGGTAAAGATCCCAGTGTATAGACTTTGAAGTTCACTGACGGATGTACAGACTTCACCTCGAGCAAGCAACAATGCAGTGTATGGACTTTGAAGAATGATGCATGACGCTGTATAGACTTGACTAATGTATGGACTTAGCTTCGTGCATGCTATAGTGTAGTGTATGGACTTGTGTTGACGCTGCAGGACAACAGCCAATGTATAGACTTTACAAATGCAAGCAATGCAGCAATGTATAGACTTGCTAGTTAAGTGAGCTGCAATGTATGGACTTCGCCCAATGCACAAAGACGCTAAGTCATACGGATAGTGTACAGACTTAGTTAATGCATGAGACACTAAGAAGATGGACAGTGTATAGACTTTGAGCACAAACGCCACAATGCAATGTATAGACATGCAAGTTATATGAGCTGCACTGTATAGACTTTGCTATGCATGAAGACGAGTGTATAGACTTGGAAATCTGGGGGCGTCGACGCATCTAAGAAGGGGGTCGACCCATGATGCATGAATGTATATACTTGTGTTCTAAACGATGTACAAACACAACACAAAGCAGTGTATAGACTCTACGTGCAATGTGTAGACTTTGAGTGTGTGTGTAGTGTGTAAACCTGTAAAGTGCATAGAACACACAGACAATCTGATAAGAGTAATTTCATCAAAACATAAACAATTGTCAATCAATCAAAACAAGGTGTTGCCAATGAAGTAAAGCATATGTCAACATCATCAACACACAGGAGTCACAACACAAAGTTCTAATCCTTTTTTCTATGGTTTTGTAGGTCAAAACACTCAACATATATTCCCCAAGATCAAAGGAGCTTGAAGCCTCAGACTTAAATGGGTTGCATTGGAGTTCGGGGGTGAAACCTAAAAAGTCTGAAATTTACTGTAGCTTTCGGTCGACCGCCCCAGGTCGACCGACAGCAGCGGTCGACCGCCCCATGTCAACCAAAAATTCCAGGGATCAAATTTCTACAGGTTTCTCAATAGCGGTCGACCGCCAGCTTCCACAGGTCGACCGCCAGTCCCGAGCCAACATATGTTGACTTTGTTTTCCACTTCACGAAGAGCCATTCTCCATGTACTTCTTTAATCCTAAAGTCACCCAATCACCCACAAAAATGTGGATCTGGCCTGGGGGTTGTCCATGGACTATTCAAGAGCTATAAAACATCTCATTGGAGCCATAAACCCTATCTATCCAAGATATCCAAAGAGAGGTTGTCCAAGGTGAAAGGAGAGGTACTGTAGCTCCGTGAACAGTACTTCGTGCAGCAAGATCTTCATCCATCTCCAAGGTGTTTCAAGCCAAATCTAAAGTTAACAACCTCCAAAGAAGTGAAGAAGGAAGCAAGCTTTCAAGGAAGATCAAGGTGAAGCTGTCTAAGGAAGAAGAAAGGAAGAAGCAAGTAAGCAAGCAAGAGATCAAGGGAAGATTGCCAAAGGTGAAAGAACAAGGTTTTCACAACCCATTCAAAGCCATTCAAGCGAAGAAGGAATCAACACAAGATCTGCATCATACACTCAGGGGGAGCCTAAATCAAGAGCATTCTAAACTATGGTTTAATTGTTTTGGTGTCTTGTGCTTTGAGTTTCAAATTTATGTTTCTCATAAACTGCAAACTGGTGTGTGTGTGTGTGTGTGTGTGTGTGTGTGTGTGTGTGTGTGTATCGTGTTGGATCTGTGGTCGTGTGTGGTCATTGTACTTTATTCGTGTGTTGTATGCGTAGAGCTTCCTAGATCTACGTGTGTGTGTGGATCTATTTAGATTCGATCTGTTTAGTGTGTGGAGTGCTGCATCTATTGCAGCGTGTGTGTGTGTTGTTGATCCTTCTGTCGGATCATGTTGGAGACCTCGTCTCCGTGTGTGTGTGTGTGTGTGTGTTGGGGTGCATCCCCGTGTGTGTGTGCAGGCGTCGTCCTGTATGTGTGGTTGGAGCATCGTCTCCATTTGGGGATTTATCACCGAGTGAAGCCTCACCGGATTACGTGAGGGGTGGATGTAGGACTACCGTCGTTGCATCCGAACCACGTTAAAGACCGTTGTGCATTGTGGTTTGTATTTTGTGGTTTGGTCCATTTCTTCTACCTCCATTCTCCGTGCCTATTAGTGTAAACTGTTTGTTCGGATTTATCCTCGTGTATGTTGCATAATCTATATCATTATCATATATAGTTTGATAAATCCAAATTGTGTTCAAATAGTTTTGAATCTCTTAAGTAGCATTCTATCACATTTTTTTATAAAAGGCCAAAAGTTTCCTTAAAATTGGTAAACACCCAATTCACCTCTCTCTTGGGCGTCATTGATCGCGGGACTTCACCCACCATTCTAGCAAAGGTGCTTCAGAGAGCTAGGGAGTACCAGCTGAAAATGAATCCTAAGAAATGTGTTTTTGGAGTCTCTTCAGGGAAGTTGTTAGGCTTCATAGTCAGCAAAAGGGAGATTCAGATTGATCCTAATAAGGCAAAGGCCGTCATGGACATGCCTCCGCCCAAGAATATCATAGAACTTTGAGGACTGATTGGACGATTACAATTCATTAGAAGATTCATATCCCAGTATTCTCAGAGGTGCCACCCATTTTACGAACTGCTAAAGGCAGGAGTCAAGTTTGAATGGAATGAAGACTGTCAGAAGCCCTATGAGGATTTGAAAGTGTATTTGTCTAGTCCCCCAGTTTTGCAACCTCCTGTCCCTGGGAAACCCCTGATCCTATACATTTCTATCATCGAGGACTCCCTAGGAGCTGTCCTGGCACAGGTAGATGATGAAGGCGAAGAGCGGGCAGCTTATTACCTCTCCAAGTTATTTAACCCCGCGGAGGCCAAGTACACTACCATGGAGAAAACTTGTGCCGCATTGGTTTCGGTAGCTTAGAAGCTGAAACACTACTTTCTAGCCCACCCGGTTATGTTAATCTCTACAATGGACCCGATTCGTTATCTTCTAGAAAAGTCTATCCTTTCTAGTAGGTTAGCTCGCTGGCAGAGCTTCCTCTCTCAATTTGATATCACATTCGTTGTTCAGAAGGTAATTAAAGGATGTGCCATTGCTGAGCATCTTGCCCATCTTCCTATCCCCTACATAAACTCTATTCAGGACGATTTCCCTGATGAGCATATCTCTATTCTCACTCATCATCCCTTTTGGTCTTTGCACTTTGATGGAGCACTCAACTCCCAAGGTCGTGGGATAGGCGCTGTTCTGCTCACTCCGGAAGGAGTAACGATTCCCTTTGCTTATCAGCTTCGTTTTCCTGCTACCAACAACATCGCCGAGTATGAAGCTCTCCTGGCCGGATTGAAGCACGCCTATCTTTTGGGTGCGCGCTATTTGAACATCATAGGAGACTCTCAGCTCGTTCTGCGGCAAGTTTGTTGTGTCTATGAGGTCATTTGAGTCATTCTGTGGTCACTTGGGTCATTCGACATCATTCCATAGTAATATGAGTTTCTTGGTTTTGATAATGGCTAAACACTATTAGTCATTGATATCTTCCACTCTCATGTGATTGACATACGTGATATTTTTATTCATTACAGATATGCCAATGAATGGACAAGGAATCAAGTGGCAATGGCCAAAGTGAAAGCTCATTGATCGCGCCCAAGCAAGGATGCAAATCTCATCTCTCTTACAAGCAAAAGTCGACATTTCATATTCGGCTCGTCACTCATCCAAGGTCAATGCACAAAGAAGTATAGCCAAGAGAATCCAAGGTTAAAGACTCAGTTGATACCTTCTAGACTATCAAGGGTGAAGTCACAAACATGCACGGGCTGCTAATGGAGTTGAACGGCGGAGCTGAAGCGGCTAACAGACCGACCCGGGCTGGACCGGGGACTGCCCAGCTGGCGGTCGACCGCCAGCACAGGGGCGGTCGACCGCCCCAGCCAGCAGGCCACTAACTATAGTTCTGTCAGCTGGCGGTCGACCGCCAGCCAGTAGCGGTCGACCGAAAATCCCAGGGACCATCCGTTTGCAAGTTTCTCAGTAGCGGTCGACCGCCAGGAGCTGCAGGTCGACCGCCAGCCCCGATGCAGCCTTGTTTGACTTCGATTTCTACCTCGTGGCCAGCCCCTTTCCATGGATTTGTTTAATCAAACCTTACCTAATCTTCCATGATTTATGGATCTGGTCTGGAGGGTGTCTATGAACCATTCAAGGTCTATAAAACCAACACTTGAGGGGTTAGAAACCCTAATGCTTCAAGGCTTCAAGAAGATCAAGGGAGGCCATTTTTGAGGTACTGTAGCACCTCCGTGAACAGTGTTTCGGGAAGGAGTTCTTCATACATTCCAAGGTATTCAAGTCTAGATCTGAAGCCATCTCAACCTCCAAGGAAGAAGACGGAATCAAGAGGTTCAAAGGTTATCTAAACTGCATCCTTCTTCCTCTTCATCAACTCAAGAGGATCAAAAGGAAGATCAAAGCTACATCCAACACTCTCTCCATCAACTCAAGGTGATTCAAGTTCATATCTCAATCTAGCAACCTCCAAAGAAGAGTAGAAGCAAGAAAGGTTAATAAGGGAGATCAAAGGAGGCTGTAAGGGTGTGTTCAAGGGAGAAGAGTTCGAGTACTGTAGCTGTGAACAGTACTCTGGGAAGAAGTTCTTCATCAAATCTCCAAGTGATTCAAGCTACTTCAAAAGAAGATTCAAGCCCCAGCAATCTCAGACAAGATCCTTCTCCTTGAGCATATTTCATATCTTGTTTGAGTATTTTCATACTTGTTCTTTTCCATTTCATTCAAACATTTGGAACTGAAGATCGTCCCTACTGGTGGTTAGTAGGAAGACAATCGGAAGTTGTCCGATCTGCGGTGTTGACGTCCCTACCGGTGGTTAGTAGGAAGGCAATCGGTGGTCTTTTCGATTTGCGGTTCAGTGCGTGGAACTAGTGGAGCCTCACCGGATTTGGTGAGGGGTGGACGTAGGACTGGGGATTCAGTCCGAACCACCTTAAAATATTGTGTGTTGTGGTTTGTTTGTGTGATTGTTTTGTTCTAGATGCATGCTTAGGTTCGAATCGATACATTAGTAATCATCTTGCTAAGCAAATCACTGTGTCTTTCGTTTAGCTAGTTATATTCCGCTGTGATTTGTTCTATCTAGGTATTTAGAGGGTTCCATTGCGAAAAGAGGGGCAGATCTATTCACCCCTCCCCTCTAGATCTGCTGTCCACTACACAACAAAGTTCTGTCCACTTACCGCACTCGTGACATGAAGCTCAAGCCATATCAGGATTTGGTCACACTCTTAGCTAGGAAATTCTGTAAGCTGATCTACATCCATACTCCTTGATCTTAGAATATTCTTACTGATGCGTTAGCATCACTTGCTTCCTCTTTATCTTTTCCTCTCAGTTGAAGCACTAAGACTATCGTCGTCTAGAGATTAGATTCCCCCTCTCTTCAGGATCCTTGGTTCGACAACCTTAGGAAAACCGTGGAGGCTAGGGCGGAGAAGGAAGTATCTTTAATTGAGTTAGAAGAGATTCTGGAAGAAGAAGAGTTGCCATGGTACCATAAAATCGAGCTATATTACAGAGATGGATCGTTCCCAGAAGGGGCAAGTGCCGAGCAGCGTAAGGCTATTAGAAGAGCCGCCTCGAATCACACTATCATTGCTGGAGAATTGTACAGGCACGCTCTCAACGGGATGCTCATGAGATGTCTTGATGTTGATGAAGCTTGGAAGGTGGCCGAAGTAGCCAATTCAAGTGAGTGTGGAGCTCATGTCAATGGCCAGGCTCTAGCGAAGAAGATCCTTAGGTAGGGTTACTATTGGCACACTCTAGAGGAGGATTGCTCCCTCTATGCCCGGAGATGTCGTAAATGCCAACTCCACGCTAATAAAATCCATGCTCCTGCTTCATCTCTTCATCCTCTCTCCGCTCCTTGGCCATTCTCCATGTTGACTTTCGACATTGTCGGCCCGCTGGGTGATCCTAATTCTCAGACCAAGCAGAAATCCTTTATCCTTACCGCCACTGAGTACTTCACCAAATGGGCTGAAGAGGAAGCGTACGTAGAGATCAAAGCTACCATAGTGTGTCGCTTCATCATGAAGAATATCATTGTGTGGTTCGGAGTGCCAAGCAGCATCGTCACCAACAATGGAGCCCAATTCATCTCTCAAGAGCTCTAGGACCTTTGTAAGAAGTTCAATATTGCATTGCATCATTCATCTCCATATTATCCTCAAGGTAATGGTCAAGCTGAAGCTACTAATAAAACCCTTCTTAAAATCATAAAGAAAACATGTGAATCTCACAAATTCTCTGATTGGCTTGAACGATTAATGGAAGCTCTATGGGCTTACCGCACCTCCGTCCGTACCCCTACTGGACAAACCCCCTATGCTCTCACTTACGGGATGGAGGCGGTGCTCCCATATGAGATCTTGATCCCTTCCCTAAGGGTACAACTCGATAAGGAACTTAATCTTGATGAACGTCGAGCGACGTTGCTCGTCTAGCTGGAACTCTTGGATGAGAAGAGGATGAATACGGTTGATCATGTGTCAGTTTATCAAAAGAGAGTTTCGCGTTCTTTTCAAAAGAAGGTAATTGAACGTAAATTTTAAATAGGTGATATAGTTTTGAAATGCAAGTTCATTCGATCCGGAGGTCCTAGGTCCAAATTGTAATCTTACTGGGAAGGGCCGTTTGTTGTTAGAGAGGCTTATCCAGGGAATGCATATCGCCTAGTCAACGCAGAAGGTGAGGAGCTCTCTCACGCTTGGAATGGGTTGTATCTTAAACGCCTTTTCCCTTAAAGTTAGGCTAATGAATGCCTGATAACGAGGTGTTCCTTTCCTCGATCACGAAAGAGTATTATGAGTATTAGCAAATCACACACTTCACGACATCCCTGGTTGGGTTTCCCAATTTTGTGTTGACACCGTTTCTTCCTAGGCCATGCTTTGGGGGAGGTTAAAGTCCCTGTCCATTTCTCTCTTCGGCTGAATCTAAGGGCAAGAGGCAAAAAAGGGGCGATGATCGATCTAGACACCCTGATGAGAGGAGGTCTCAAATAGGGGCAGTCCGTTATGACCTAATTCCACCAGGAAAAGCACCAGTAAAAGAAAAAGAAAAGAGAAGAAGGAGCAAATCAAAGCAAAGCCGAAAGCTCATTGTAAAAAAGCTCAAAATTTAAAAGATCAAAAAGCTCTAAAAGTATGAAACTAGGCATGGCAAGAGTGGCAGTATAGTTTTCCCGCGGGACGTCATGAGCCCGGTCATATGCGTGCCTAGGGTGGATGAAGGTTCGATGACGGACACAAAGCTCCGACGCAACAGACTCAATCTCTGAAGGGGTTGTCATGAGAGGAACTCAAGCCCTAAAAACCTCTATACCTGGTCTAGGCTTACCTCCCAAATTCTTTTTTTCTTTTTAGGTCTAAAACTATACCCTAGGTATGGCCTCAGTAGAAGCACCGTTACACAGGTTGGCCCTGGCCAGGGTTTGTCACCTCAAAAATCACGCTGATCTCAGAAGATACCTAGTGTGACAGGTAGGGCTCTTATTGTCGGGACGGAATTGGCTTCAAAAATCTAAAAAAAATCAGATATTTCAAAATTTTAAAAAAAATCAAATATTTCAAAATCTAAAAAAACTCAAATATTTCAAAATCTAAAAAAATCAAATATTTCAAAAAAAATCAGATATTTCAAAAATCTAAAAAAATCAGATATGTCAAAATCACAAATTTTGAAAACCAAAAATACCATAATCCTTGCATAGCATGCATTTGCATTTATATTCTTATTGCATTCTATTTCGCCTATTTAATAAGGCTCCACCCCTTGACCAAATATCAAGAATTGGTCATTCTCTAACTTGCTGAAGGCAAGGGGTTAAGTCTAAGAACAGATCTAACTTGTTTCTTATTTTAAGTGTGTGTAGACACAGGTTCCATTGCTCAATATTCAGAGTTTGCAAGTTTCTCTATCTTCCCTCCCTTGCGGTCTACTGATAGACAACTTAATCTCCCCTAACGGTTATCCAGAGATCGTTTTCCTTACCCGAGAATTAAAACTCGGGTTTTTCTGTCCCTTCACCATGACGATCTATCGCTAGACCGTTAGCGCCCTTCTGGCGGTCTAGTAGGCGACCGCATGATTCACCCGAGAGTCAGAAAACTCAGTTTTTCTAAGTCCTTCCCCTTGCGGTCTATCGCTAGACCGTTTCTAAAACATATAAATCTGTCCCTTTTATCTATCAAGCCAAAATTGTGATTTCATTGCACATCTTTTAAACCAAATCTCTTATTCATTCATTCAAACTCATAATACATCATTCTTTCAATGAAATTCAGAAAGCATGATCATAAGGCCCAAATTACATTCAGTTTCCTATCCGCATGAGGTCGGATTTTACGTAATTCCTTTACATAAGCATGATACTCCTTGCCATTCTCTATCACTTCCGCTGGCAAAGTACGAACTCGATTGATCTCCCACATGGTCAGAGCTCTCCGCACAGCATGTTCATCCTCCTCGATCCCAATCTTCCTAGGTTGAAGGGAAGAGTAGTGAGATATTGCTTGAACCGTGGTGCGAGGTAGCCCGATTTGTAAGTAGCACCGGTGTGGGTTGTAGATCGCCAAGGTAGTGCTCCTCACTAGCTGCAGGTCTAGGCCCAATCGTCGGGGTAATCTAAGGGTAGTGTCTTGAAGAGCCCGAGGTCGCATCATGAATTTGTCAATTGGCAAAGTGTTGTGGAAGAGGCGCCAATCATCCTGTGTTTTCTTATCTGCAGTCCGGCATTCAACCTGTGGAGAGAACCCTTGAGTGTTTTCTTATCTGCAAGTCCTCTTGGGTAGAAATTTGAGTCTGATTCCTATCCAACACTCAAGGATGATCATTGACCCGAAGAGGGGACCCCCTAGTGAAGCTAAACTAAGGCCTTCATAAAGGTAAGAAAGGACGGTTTGAGAGATAGATAAGCCCTGCCACAGCCCACTAATAATGCTGAGATTTGGGTTATCTAAGAGGTGGTCGATGGTAGTAAAAAGTAAGACCCCGCACAAACAAATGGAGATGACTTTTGCAATGGCTTCATATTTCTCACACTTATTTTTTGCAATGAGAAGTGATCCATTGAGCCAAGGGTATTAAATGAATATGGCGAGGGCTAATCATGGTTCTCACATCTTTTGGATTGGGTAGGAAATCTCCCAAGATGGGTGATGGGTCTATGGGTTCAACCGTGTGGCACACCAAGTCTCCATCTCCCACCTTAGTCTTAGGAAGAGCTAGGTAGGTTTCTACCTCTTCTATAAGGACAGTGGCTTCAAATGTTGGGAACATGATAGTGTGTGTTTGAGGGTGCCATAATTGCACAAGGGCTGAAATGCTAGGCCAATCATAGGAAATTTTCTAGAAATTTTTGGCTAGAACCAATAAAGGGTGAAGGTGCCATGCCCTTAAGATTGAATTAACTTCTAAAGGGAGTTCCTTTATCATGGGAGCCACCCACTTCAAGGAAGAGTAGCATCTTGGGCAAGGAAAGAAGCTAGAAAAAGGAAGAGAAAAGAGAGAGAAAGAAGAAGAAAGGCCATGAGAAGAAAATCAAGGAAAATTCAGAGTTTTGAAGATTAATTTGAACTCACCTCTCTTGAAGAGCTTGTGCTCAGGTGCTTGGGGATTGAAGTCAACCACTGTAGCTCCCCATGCTCCTTTCTATCCACCTTTGGCCCAATATAGGCCATCTCTCCCATGGTGCTAACTTCAAAGCTCCTTTTCATGGTGATTTTTGGTGATTTTTGATAGAGTTTTCAAGGTTTAAAGTAAAGATTTCTGAGAGCTGTGAATTCTGGGTGTATTCCTAGTTATATGGATTTAATTTTAGTCCTGATGCATTAGGATTGAGGTTGGTTAGCTTCAGATTAAGTTAGGATAAGCCTTAACACGGATTAGGTGCTTCTAGCCCCGGGTTCAGACTCTCACGGAGAGTCCCGCTCAGACTTTACTGTCTTTTCTCCCTAGCGGTCTATCGGACGATCACCAGGCTCCCTCAAATGGTCGCCAGACGACCGTTTATTCCCTTTCTTCACCGCCTTCACTTTCGCTCGCCTAACGGTCCTACCTCGATCGTTTCTTCCTCCTGCCGGTCATCCAGATGACTATTTTCCCATGTTTACCCCTGTTTTAATCAACCTTTCTTCGCTTTAATCCTCAATTTTCTCGCTCTCTCTCCTAATCTCTTTGTTAGTCCCAAAAGTCGTTGTTAGTCAACATCCACACATTTTTCACTTAATGAAAAGACAAAAAAAAATCATATATCATAGAGTCATGTACATGTGTCCATAAAGAAAAAGAAAAGGTACAAGTCACACTCCGACGGGCCCCTCCCCTGGACCCCCGCTATCCCCGGTGCCTTTGCGCCTCTTCGCCGGTGGTGCCATGGAGGTGCTCCCCTCCTCTCGCTGTCATCGTCTCCTCTCTGCATCCTCATTCCTCCGAAGGCCGGAGGAACTAGTGAGGAAGTCTGGAAAAGCGCTGCTCCCCACTCTGTGACGCACTGGCTATAGGTCCCTGTTTGACGCGGAATCTTTTTCCTTCCTTTTTTCTTGGGTTTCGCGGGTCGATCAGTCAATTGGCTAACTTGGTAGTTAACTGGCTGATTAACGACGCGGGCGTGCCAGTCACATGAGTGACGAGTTATTATGCGCTCATTCTGACCCATGTCGGGCGAATGTGAGGTTCGGTCGGGACCAGCAGTCCTCCATACCATAAAGGCTATGGCGTTAATTACATCCCCCACGAGGAGGGAACACCTTTGATTAATTGCCGAGATAGCGGGCTATCGAAGCCGAAATAAAAAGAACTACATGATGACTATGACAAAAGCCTACGGAAGGCATTTGTTTATCACGCAAGGGATGCATAGCTCATAGAATAATGGACCCTTGGTACATGGTAGAGGACATAGGTCCGAAGACCACCATCGCGCATAGCGAAGACTTCCGATCGAGTGTGACCCGACCTTTTGTCAACGTCATTTGATATACGTAAGGGTTGATGCGGATATACATGGGAAATCGTGCTGCGTGGGGCATGATGACGATACTAGAGCGTAAATCTGATAGCATGCCCTCTTCCTTCGGATTATACCCAAAAAAGGGAGATAGGACATCCATCCATGGAGAGCCGGAATGGAGACCCAGAAGAAAATCAGGCACAGGCCTGGATCCAAAAAGGATCCAAATATGACGGGACCGTCTGCGCCATTCGTTAATATTCCCCTCGAGGGGCCATTGGAGGGCATGCGGTGGCAGAACTCCGAGGGCCAGTGGGGAGACGGGAGAGTTATCGTGTTCGGTGTAATGTAGGGGTGGAACCCCCATTAATATATCTCCGTGGGCCCAGGTGAATGACGATAATCCCCTCACAAGATGCTGAAGACTGGCTTAAGGGTTGATGGGAGTAGGACCTCTGGGTTTGGGATGATTATTCTGGGATTTAATGGGATGTTGAGATATCAAGATTTGAATAAGAGCACCCACTAGTAAGGTGAAATGACACAGATATTAGTCGGCGCTGGAGATCTCGGCACGAAGGGCAGACGGCGCGAGGGGAGGGGGTTCAAAGGGGCATCGGCCTAGCCTAGTCTCGGCGCGAAGGAATACTGCGCGAAAAAGGGGCTCAAGGGGGTCTCGGCCCAGCCTGGTCCCGGCGCGCCCTGGCCTTCGGCGTGCCCTGGTCCCGGCGCGCCACCCACCCGGCGCGGGTTTGGCGTCGGGAGGCAGTGGCGCCGAGGGCTGTTCTATGAGGTTTAAAGAAAGGGTATTTGTGAGGGTTTTATGGGCGTTCAGTGGAGATTTTATGAAGTCAGGTGGGGGTTATAGGAAATGAGGGTGGATGCACTCCTGGAGGGGGGTGTTCAAAGAGATCATTAGCAGGGAGATGTATTCCCTATGAGGGCAAGATGCAGTGAGATATCATAACTAAGGCTCTCACCAGATTCAGGGGTTAGCTACGCCATCCCGATGAAAAATCGTGCCGTATGACAGAGTGAAGCCCTGGGCGAATTTTGACAGCATCTCCCCTTATTTTGGGAGTGTGCCAAGAGAATATCATGGGATATCTACTCACGAATGCCGGAGTAGAAACCAAAATAAGTGCCGGGCGTAGCCCGTGATTCAAGTGTGTCGGTCATAAGAGACCTTATCCCCACTATTGTAATATTCCCAATGCAATCCATCGGAGAGCCTACAAGGGCAGGGCCCCGTGGTTTACTGGGTTGCAAAATGTAGAGGGACAATTAACCCCTTTGATATAGCTCCCATGAGGTCAGAGGGAAGGGCAATGCACACCCATGGGGCAGGATATGATGGACAGAGGCTGTATGGGTTATCGGCACGTGCCTGAAGGCACCAGGGTGGCCAACAAACGCATAGGTGTCAATGCAGAGAAGAGGGGTGGTTTTCGGCACGAAGGCCAGGTAGGTTCGACGCGATATGGGGGATGCAGCCGGCGTGGCAAGCCCTCGGCGTGAAATCCACGCCGGGAGACACCGGCACCGGGGGGTTTTGCACAGGAGGTTTCAGAACCCAGTAGGGCTTCGGGAGCTTGAAGGAAAGGGGTTTTACCTCGACTGTCTTAGATGATGGAGGGGGAAGAAACCCTTGGGGGAAACACCTTGCCTCCGGGAGCCTCACTGAGAGCAAAAAATGTGCGGGTGGAAACCCCTAAGCATATCCCTTTCAGTCCGCATACGAGGAGCCATGAGATAGACTGTCTCAGGCCCTCGAAATGTGGCACAGGAGGGGGATAGAGCGATGGCGAAGAATCTTCGACAGATAGAGGAAATCAAACATAAAAAAAAACTCATTCAAGGCTACCTGTAGCCCGTGCATAGATTAGAACCTCAGATGCAGGGGAAAACGGAGGAGAATGATCAGAGGTAGCAGATATCAGCCCATTCTTTCATTAATAACTTCATCCAAATGGCTTACACGCATACTATTTAGAAAAAGAAATCCGACTCGATCGGAAAGAGAAATCCAGGCTTAATCCCTGCAAAGCAGGGTTACATTGGCATCTGATGCTATGGAAGCAAAGATGCTAGAAATCGGAAATACAGAGGGAAAAGTTGAGACAGATAGGGAGGAGAAGCAGAGGAAGCTGTAGCTGCCCGACGTTCCAACCTGGATCCTTCTTCGAACCTCTGACTCTCTCCTCTTCTTTTCTTCTCTTTTTTTCTTTCAAGGGCTCTCGAACTCCCTCTTGCTCTTCGGTGGCTAAGCACTCTCTTTCTCTTCTTCTTTCTCCCTTTTTTTTAATGCTCTGCCCGTCCTCTCTTTGTTTCGTTCGAAGGGCAGGCCTCTTATAGAGGTGAGACCCTTCATTCATTCGGCATGAGCTCCCCGGCGCGCCAGAACTGCTCCTCCCGGCGTGACAGCCATCGGCGCGTCCGGTCTCTTGTTTGGGCTTGGCCCATCTTCTTGTCATTCGGCCCATCCGTCCAGGATCCACTCAGTGAACTCCTCTCGACGGTGGGGTTCTTGACATATGCATATTACGACCCCACCGAGCCCGTCTACACCTTGCATTCACACATACGTCCGGGGCACCGTGCATCCTGGTTCTTGGAGCGTCAGAGATGTCTGAACATCGGTTTCAGCAGGCAATGGTTGCCTGAATGTTGTTGTAGTTTAATCAGCATGACTATCTGAATGATAGCAGTACTGGACAGCGACTTAGCCAGAGACGGCTATAGTCGAATAGAATGATAGGGGTAGTGGGTCTATTCTATTCAGACTCTCAGATCTCCCAGGAATAGCACGTGAACTGTGCCCTCGACTGATCTTCAAAGCTGTGAATATTTTATAGTTTCTTCTGGTATATTTTAGGTGTCAACAAATGCCCCCCACCCGTGGGTGGCGTGAGCGAAGCATGAGTGACACGGGACATGCGGGTGTACATCACGTCACACGCTGTGCTTCTTGGTCTCTTCAGGCTCGAACCCGTGCGTTCGCTGTTCTTTTGACTTTGGGTCTTCATTCTGCTCATATGACTTCCTTGCTTTATCAGCAAATTTGGATGAACACTAGCATTTTTGGCTCGGCCTGATGATCGCATTACCCCTGGTGGGCTAATCGGCGTCATAGACGCTCCCGGCACGCACTTCTCGGCGCAGTGGTGGGCTCGGCATGTAGTTCCCGGCGTGACGCTCCTTTCGGCGCGGTGATCGTCCCGGCGTGGCTTCCGTCGGCGCGATGACCGTCCCGGCGTGCCTTTGGCGACTTTGATTTTCGGTGCGGAGGCCGTTTCGGCGCGCCTTTTGGCGCGTCCGGCAGTCGGCGCGGCCGCCTTCTCGGCGCGCCTCTTTGCCGGGGCGACATAAGCACCGAGGGGGGGAGAGAGAGGCTCATTTCTTCCTGAGCTTTCTCTTTCTTACTCTCCCTTCTCCTTCCGTAGCCTCAGAGCGGTCGGCGCGGAAGCCTTTGTTCGGGAAATTTTGTTCGGGACTCCGTCCCTGTTTATTTCGGAGTCACCCCCTCTTGGTGGGTGTTCTCCCATTTAACTTTTGGGCATGCTCCCAATAAGGGGAGATGCTGTCGAAATTTTCTGAAAATTTCTGTTCTATACACATTCTTCTTCATATCATCTTCTTATTCTTTCTTCCTTGGTTTTATGTCTGCAGCTCACTGGAAATGGCTTCTTCCTCAAGCCGTGTTGCTTCCGGCACTGCTGATGTTGACTCCTCTCTCCCGGGCAGAGCTTCCGGTCCTGTTGTGACTTGGAGGAACGTTGGACAGCTGGACCGGGGCCTAGGGAGGATCGCCATAGTCGACGAGTCCTCTGGCTGCGAAACAAATACAGTATCCGCCTCTCGCATTGTGACTGTCGAGGGGGGATTGGACTTCAATCACGATGACGGCTACCGCCCGGACTTCCCGAAGGATCGTCACTGTTGTGCCTCTTAGGCACAAGCATGTGCTATGTCACCTTGATGATAGCAATGCTATTTGGTTTTGATGATAGCAAGACAGTGAGTGCATTTGAGTGCATTTGACATTGTATTTTGATGATAGCAATGTTGTTGTGTTTTGATGATTGCAATAAACAAAGTGCATTTCTATGCATTCTTATTCTTGAGCATTCTGCATATTGATAGCAACATGAATGATGATGTCTAGCATTGATGACATTTGCTCTTTATATATATGCATTGCATTGGCTAAGTATATACAACGTCAGTTCATGCATTGTCTTAGGCTAAGTGTGTACAGCGTCTTAGGCGAAGTCTGTACAGCCGTGTCTTATGCTCCTAAGTCTACACATTGGTGTTGGTCATCCAAGTCTGTACACTTGCTGCACTGTTCAAGTTTATACACTGGCAGCTCTGCTTAAGTCTATACATTGGCATGAAGCATCTCTTGATGTATGTACATTCTTCAATGAACCTTGAAGTCTATACACTGATTCACTGTTCATCGTCTTTGGGCATCAAAGTCTGTACATCGCCTTCAATCTTCAAGTCTATACACTGGCTTATTCTTCAAGTCTGTACATCCACAGTTAAACTTGAAGTCTACACACTAGTCTTCACTGTCAAGTCTGCACATTGGTCTTCGATTTCAAAGTCCATACATTGGACTGTTCTTCAAAGTCTGTACATTGGCTTCACATCTTCAAGTCTGTACAGCCGATAGCATTGGACTTCAGGTCTAGACATTGCACTGTAGCATCCATTGTCTTCGTGTTGTGTCAACGTCTTCGTGTTGTTTTTTGTTTGATCGTCTTCGTGTTGTTTTAGTGTCTATGTCTTAGTGTTGTGTTTACATCTTCGTGTTGTTTTTGTTGATCATCTTCGTGCTGTTTCTATACTCAACGTCTTCGTGTCGTTTTTGTTTGAGTGTCTTCGTGTTGTTTTTGCATTCGTGTCTCCGTGTTGTTACAGTGACACTTCGTGTCGTTCTCGTTTCACCTCGTGCTGTTCTCACTTAACTTCGTGTCGTGTTTCTGAAGCAGCTCGAATAGTTCTGATGAACTTCGAGTCGTTTCCCTGTAGACCTCGTGTCGTTCCTGTTTAGTAACCACACTTCGTGTTGGTTACTGTTGTCTCTGTTTCTTCGTGTCTTTTTTGTTCCACTGCGTGCAGAACATTGCAGCACCTCGTGTTACTTTCTGTGCCACCTCGTGTCATTTCTGTGTGAACCTCGTGTCTCTCTGTCCTCTAATTGCATCTCGTGTCATCCTCTTTATGTTTGCTTTTGTAACTTCATGTCACTTACTGTTGTTCCTCGTGTCGTTCTCTGTGTAGCGTGTGTTTCTGTCACTACTGCACTTCGTGTCGTTCTTGTTTCACTTCGTGTCGTTTCCGTATTATGTCTTCGTGTCGTTCTTCTTTTTACTTCGTGTTGTTTTATAACCTCACTTCGTGTCGTTCTTGTTTCACTTCGTGTCGTTTCCGTATTATGTCTTCGTGTCGTTCTTCTTTTTACTTCGTGTTGTTTTATAACCTCACTTCGTGTCGTTCTTGTTTCACTTCGTGTCATTTCCGTATTATGTCTTCGTGTCGTTCTTCTTTTTACTTCGTGTTGTTTTATAACCTCACTTCGTGTCGTTCTTGTTTCACTTCGTGTCGTTTCCGTATTATGTCTTCATGTTGTTCTTCCTAGACCTCGTGTCTTTCGTATGTTGAAACCACACTTCGTGTTGGTTTCTGTTTTGTCTTCATATGTATCTCGTGTCGTTCTTCTTTTTACCTCGTGTTGCTTTCATCTTCTTCGTGTCGTTCTCTTTGTTGTGTTATCTCTGTTACAGTGTGTATCTCGTGTCGTTCTCAGTGCATCTAGAATTGCTACTACATACTTCGTGCAGCTTTAGATATTGTGGCCCTCAGTTTTAATGGTTTTTCATCTCCTTGTAGGTCCGAGGAAGAAATATTCCCCAATGACTGGCAGCACGTGATCCGAGGCTGGAATGAAGCCTGCTGAGAGACTGCCACGTGGTCCGAATACTTAGGGCTGGAAATGTGGAGGTCACACGTCGGGGCTGATGATGCTGCTGCTGCTATATATATGTGCCTTCTTCCATAGAAGAAGGTTGATCGAGTTGGCAAGAAGAAAAGTCCATACAGAGAGCCACGATCCAGATAGAAAAAGAAAAGAGAAAGAAGAAGAGCAGAAGGAGAAGAAGAGGGAGAGATAGTGCTCATGTGAAGAGAGAAGAAAGAGTGAAGAAGAAGAAGTGCATCAGAGAGTGAGAGATTAGGAGAGCAGAAGAAGAGAAAGAGAGAGATGGAAGTGTGAGCCAAAGAGAATAGAGGAGCAGAGATCTAGAGAGTGAAAGAGAAGAAGAAGAAGAGAAGAGAAGAGGAAGAAAAGCTTACATGAAGATCTGTCTACTGGACCGTGGATCAAATCCAGGCCAGTCAGCTCCATGCGAGCCACATTTGTGTTATTTGTCTTTACAGCTTTCTGATCGCTGTGTATTTTTCCTTTCTTATTTTTCCTGTTTCATTTGGTTTGTTGTACTTTTCGATACTCTGTAGAGAGGTCGGGGTTCCTCTGTTAGTTCAGGAGAAGTGGGATTGCTATCTCCGGTTGCAAGTAGCTGGGTGCTACTTGTGGGTTCCCTCCAGTTTGGAGGAATGGAGATCTGATCTCCGGTTCTGGGCTTGTAGATTCAAGTTCAGGGGTTCCCTCCGGGTCTGGAGGAAGAGAGACCGTGTGTCTCTGGTTTGCTAGTGACTGGTGTCACTAGTGGTTCCCTCCGGTTGGAGGAAGAGGGGAGGTTGTTCCCCTGGTCAAGCTGTGTGGCAGCACCTGTTGCAGACTGAGTCTGCGGTTTCTAGCGTGAGCTAGTGGAAGCCACACTCGGGTTGAGTGTGGGGTGGATGTAGGTCTGGAGGACCGAACCACCTAAAAACCCCTTGTGCATTGTGGTTTGGTTTATATGCTTTTGGTTCCGCTAGATGATTGCATAGGGGCGCTCTCAGCGTTTGGCTTCTGTTTGAGCAGAAGTGTTGATTAGTTTTCTTAGAATATCTTTATCTGTCAAGAGAGCGAAATTCCAGTTGAGCTTCAGATTATCGAATCTGTCTTGTTATTATTCTTGTTTTTAATTGGGTGAAGGTTTTTTAAACGGGTTATATTCATTCACCCCCCCCTCTGAATACTGCACCGAACCCAACAATTGGTATCAGAGCAGGTCTCTGATCTATCAGATCTGACAATCTGCAGAGGATCCTGCTAATTTGTTTGGTGCTTTTCAGAGTGTGCTTTCAGTGCTCGATATTTTGTTTTATCGACTTGTGCATTGCTTTGCTCATCTGGTTGCCTCTTACTTAAATGGGTCGACCTCCAATTTATGACGGTTCTAACCTTGATAGTTGGCTAGGAGGCCTATGTGTGTACGTAGATTCCATAGATCCCAAACTATGGAGCCTACTATCTAAAGGCCCACACAAACTGTCTCATGATGAGACCAAGTGGTCTAAAGAGGACAGTATAAAGAACTGTGACAATGTCATAATCCTTAACATCTTAAGAGCTGTAATCAATATTGATATGTACCCTTTTGCTCTTAGGTGCACATCTGGAAAGGAGTTATATGACGGAGTCATTTCTGCGCATAATCAACAAGGTGATAGCTGCTTGATGGCCAACCGGGATGATGAAGATGAGATCTCATCTCAAGTAAGCTCTGAATCAGATGGATACTCCTTTGATGAATTGATAGTGATGTATGAAGATTTGTTCAAAGTATCCAAGAAATTAAAATCTGAAAATAGAAGGTTGAAAAAGAGATGTGAACAGATTAACTCTAATGCTCTCTGTGAAAACTGTCAAAGACTAAAAACATCTCATGATATGTGCTTAGCTGATCTGAATATGAGTAAGGAACAAATCTCTTTATTGGAAAATAAAAATGAAGAATTGATGTTGCTAAATTCTGCCATGTCTGAGAGACTCTTAATGCTTGAAAAAGGGAAGAATTCAGTTGAAAATGAATGTGAGAGAGTGAGCACTTTGATAGAAGAGATTGATAGCTACAAAGCCATTAATGTCTTACTTAATGAAAAGATCACAGATTCTGAGATTCTCATCTCCTCTCTCAAAAATGAAATCACTGAATTGAACAATTCTCTATCTGAGTCATTTGAAAACAAAGAAAATTCAAAGGCTGCTTCTAAGAAGAAGGTCTCTGATGAAGGCAGTAAACAGGAAGAGAGAAAAAGAATGTATACGACCTTTGTGCGTAGCTCTGAGTTGGCTAGCACTTCAGCTTCTCCTTCATGTCTGCCTACGAATCAGATAGAAAAATAAAAGAAAATAAAACAGAATAAAAATTTGTATGCTGAAATTTCTCAGGCCAATCTGTCTCAGATTAAAAGGAAGAATGTGAAATGTGTCTACTGTGGTAAATCTGGCCATGAGATGGATGTTTGCTTTGTCATGAGAGAGGATGAACTGAAATCAGATAAAATTCATGCTAGGAATTCTAAATTGAAGAAACCTTCTCATGGTCAAAATAAGAGAATTCAATGCTTTTACTGTCATAGAATTAGCCACTTTATGCATGATTGTAGATTAAAGAAGCAAGATGATTTGAATGCTAAAGAGCTTCATGATAGGAATCATGCATATCTGAAAAAGAAACTTCTTTGCTTTCATTGTAACAAATTGGGCCATATTGTTGCAAATTGTTGGCATGCTAAGGGAAGAACAATTAACTCCGAAACTGCTATAATCCCTGTAAAAAGACATGCATTCTATAAGAATCTTGACAGAATGAATTCTTCATGTTTTGAATGTGGAAAACATGGCCATACAGTCAAGAACTGTTGGCATGTTCAGAAGAATCATATTAACCCCCATGCTGTCAAATTCCATGCAAAACAATTTGTGAAATTCTCTTGTTTTAATTGTGGAAAACTTGGCCACAAAGCCTCTGAGTGCTGGGTGGCAGAGTTCAGAAAACAAAATGCCCATGCACACAACAGAAATTTTAATGTTCATGCACATGAATTTAATGCTTACAATAAGGTGCATAAAAGGAACTCAAATTCTGTTAGTTATCATGGTAAGTCTGGTCAATTTGGTTATTCCTTGTCCAACTATAAGTTGATGGGCTATGTTGATAATTCTGTTAAGAGATCAGTCAGAACACCTGTTAGGGCTCATACAGGACCCAAGGCAGCTTGGGTTCCTACAAGATCATATTGATTGACATGTTACAGGTGTGCCTTGGTAAGAGATATAAAAAGGGTAATTTAACCAAGGCACTCAAAAAAGAAGCCCCAAGATTCTACATCTCAGGTCAGTTCTGAACTTGTTTTTAAATTTCATCATCTGAAAATGCTGATTTGTCTGTTTGATATCTGAAATTGTTGAACTGATCGATTGATTGTCTGATATTCTCTTCATGTCAAGCTGATCAGTCTGCATTCCAGACTCAGCCACTGAGTTTTACCTTGCATATATCTGATGCTCTTCTCTCTTGCTAGTCTTTGCACTATGAACATAGGATGTTTGATGTTCTGCACAATCATGTTTGAGTCGATGCAGTACACTGTACTGAATTTGAATGCTTCTTTAGTGTATTCAGTTGATGCACTATATAGACTTTGTGTCATGCATGTGTTTTGTGTTAATGCATTGCATGCCTGGTGTTAAATGCATAACTTGCTGATTGTGAATGGGTCATTTAGTACATACAGTCAATGCATGTGTCTTATGTCTGCATACATCATTTGCATGACTGTCATTGATGCTGTTTAATGCATGTAGGACTGCTTTATGCTGCATTGTCCTTGTTAACCCTGGTATATCAAATGGTAAATTACTAAAAGGCAGGGAAATCTGCCCGGAAGTTCCTACCATGTGTGAGATGGTCTTTGAGACCAGGTCCTCCGCCTTGTACCATGGGTCTAGTCTGCATGTAGAACAGTCTACTGCATAGCATATTTTTGCATCATGGTGTCAGGGGGAGCTGAGAGTTCTATTCAATTCATTGAATCCTATTCACTTCTCAGTGTTCTCATTCAAATGATTCATATTCTTTAACATCAGTTGCTCATTGAACTATATTACCAATTGCTATCTTTTCCCCATCATTTTCACTAAACAACAGCTTTGCATCTGGTTTAGTACATTGAATGGTGATTATTGCAACTGTTCACTTATAAGAATCACATTTACAAATTGAAAAGAACTAAAGGTTTAACCTTTGTAAATTAGAGAGTTAAGTGTCTGCACTTCAGAATTTGAGATAAAAGAAAACCTTTATAGCTCTTAATCTTTGTCTCATGGCTAAAATAGAAAAAGTTTTTTTTTTATGCCTAAATGTGTTAATCTGGAAATGTCTAGAACAGGTGAACAAGAGTGTGTAATGTTTTTCAAACAATCACTCTAAAAGAATTAAGGGCAGCAGTAAATAAGATCATTAATGTTAAGAACTGAACATAGTGACAGAGCAATGGCTGATTGCACTGAGAAACTGTGAACTCCTCCAAAGAAGTAGGAGAATTCACATGTCATGAGGTGATTCAGAATATCTCTGTTCATAGGGTCAAATCCATAGGGGGAGTCCTCAACAAGTAACTGAGGGTACTGGCCTCTAATCAAGGTGTACCCTTAATGTCAAAAGTGAAGACTATTCTTTGTGGGTTTTGATCTGAAATAGGTCTAGTAGTTTATGCCTAGTAACTGGGGGTACCTGCCTCTGATCAAGGTGTACACCTAATGTCAACAGCATAAATGTCACTGATCTACTTACTTAGTTCAGGTTCTAAAAAAAAAAAAAAATTTAAAAGTGAAAATCAAACTGCTGTAACCCCTTGAAATCAAAAGTCATTGAGTGAAAATTGTTTTTCTCAATACATATTCAAGTTGCCTTTATTGAACTTCCATGTTTAGACACAAAAGGGTACTATTTCAGACTTATCTATTAATACCATGTGCCCTAGATTCATTGCTATAAATGGAATCTAAAACTCTCTTTCAGGGGTCAGGTGTTTTACTCTAGAATTATCACTGTTAAACCTGAATCTTTGTCAAAATTGTATGTTGCTGATTTTTAAACTTTAACAGTTGCTTATAATCATGCTTCCTTTCGGAACCTATGATTCAGCTGTTGTCAAGTGACCCTCCTACTTTGTCACGCCCCGATGCAGAATCTCGGGACGTACGGTTAGAGGCAAGCGAGCAATATATAATTCCGAACCATTGCAATCCATTGCACTAAAGGTTGGAAAAGTAATAATCAGAGTTTTATTGGAATAAGGTTGAGTACACTGGGTAGAACGACTACAACCAAATAATAAGTAAAATGCTAGAACAATCTCTCACTAATGCTAAGGGTACAAACTGACTCAATAAACTAAAACTATCTCTCGATATCACTCCAGTCCATCCCCGACAAGTTCGTCACCTGGAAAGAGGGGAAACAGTAGGAGTGAGCTAAACACGCTCAGTAGATAACCACAAACAGGTTTAAGTAATTAACTATTGATTTCTAATTTATATGAAATGCAGTAAATAAAGAATGACGATAGAATATCTTGCAGGGTCAAGAAATATAGCAATTTATCAAGTAGTGAACAAGTAAAGTACAATAGAGAATTTGGCCAGCAATATGTTACACATGTAACCAAGTAAATACACACGAGTCGAGTATCAAGAGTTTGTCATAGACGTAACAAGTCAAGTCAAGTATTCGGGTGCAATGCCTCACCCTTGTCATAAACATCCCAATGGGCTCAATATCTTTTCGGGCGCTCTCCCCAAGACCAGACTGGGCCCTTATGATGCATCGGCATTTCATTTCAATTGGATCACCGATCCCCCGTCTAGACATAGTCAATTATGGCCAATATAATCAGATGAATTTCTGTCGGGTATAATATGTAAAGGACGACACTTGTCTCCTCTGATTCAAGAGTATAAACATGACGAAAACCCAAAACAAGGTAGTCGTACGGCGAACACCGGGCCGTACTCTCATGAGTAACGAGTCACGGGGTCAAGAATGAACGGTTGACAGTAAGCCGTTCGAGAGAGAGAAGTAAGTTCTGAAGAACGAATATACGAACCACTCGGGTCGTATTTTTAAGAAATACGGTTCAAGAGAATCCGTATTAAGTATAACGATAATATCTAATTATAAGATAATTTATGCAAAGTAGTTACCGGGTTGCCAATAACAATTAAACCAACTAATTTCAGTTTAATGTCCATTGGTCAATTCCAGGCTCAAATATGACCGAAGGTTATCCAAGGGTAATCGGTCAATTTATCAAGTTAAAACGATAGTTATGATGTAACCGTAATTTACCACGGTAAAAATGTCTCACGGTAAAAAAAATGTGAAGTTTACCGGATAGAGTGTCCGGTTAATTGGCCAAAGACTTGCCATAAGTCGGCCAGTAATATTTTGATTTACAGTAATTTACAGAAATTACCTATGGTAATTAACCAATTTATCCAAAGTTACAAGTGAATTACAATAGTTTCCACTTTAAACAATTTATCAAAATAGATATTGCAAATAACAGAAATTTACTCATGTCATTATCTGTTATTTATATGGATTGTCAAATTTTACTAATTAACATTTTTAATAGGTCAAAATAGTAAAAATCAGGTTTTCTGGAAGTTAAACGGATGACAGTGGGCCGTTAAACCTACTGGCTGTAAAACGGTTATCTATGGGCCATTTTAAGGGTAAAAGGATACTACGGTTATAGTGGGGCCGTGTATCATGTAAAGCGGTCGTTTTCTAACCGTGTATATAAAATACGATAAAATGATAATACTACTAATTTCATTCTAAAGCGGTCTCTGGTTGACCGTTATTCATGTGAAATGGTTAAAATTGGGCCGCTTAAAGCAATTAAGGCGGTCAGTTCTAAGCCGTCTAAGAGATAAGCGGTCCGGTTGGAACCGTCTTTCTTTGTAACACGGGAACAGCGAAAACAGAAGTATAATCCGGCAATGAGGGCTTCAATTCATGGGTTTAAGCATGGAAAATCATGAAATATGCAAGCTAACATGATGCCCTATCATTCCTTTTATTGAATTCCAGTTTGTGCCATGGTTACCTACCTTAACCGATGAAAATAAGAGAAAGCTTGGGGAAGAAGATGAATAGTGGTCTTGCAAAGCTTCACAGCAGCAAGAAATCCTTAAGTTGCTTAAGAGGAATGCTTAGGAATGCTTCCTCTATTTATAGGTTTGTAGAGAAGTGTTTAAACTTCTCACGCGGGCTGGTCAGAGCCGCAATTCCCTTGGCAGTGTTGAAGACGTGTTTATGCCAACCCAAACACGGTTTCACGTGTTCCACAAGGTAAGGTTACCCTTAATCTAAGCCTAATCCCATAGATTAAGCCATTGTTAACTAAAACCTTCATTTAATGTCACTAAACGATTTTTAATGAAATTGACCCAGAAGACAAAATTGCTAATCACTTTCAGATTATGATTTTTATGGAATTTTATCACGAGGTTTAATGTTAATCTCCCAATCTTAAGATTAAAATAATAATTTAACCCAATGTTCAACGGTTTAGTCGATAGAGAGAGTTTTTGATTTTTACCGATGAAACTCCAGAAGACAAAGTTGCTAAGAAAAATACTCTCTATCAGATGTGATTTTTTGCAGATTTTTCCAAGGTAGTTATATTTTCGGGTGAATAGTGTTTTCCGCATTTTTAAGTCAGGCTTAAATCACTGATTAAGCCATGTAAATGATTTTATTAGGGTCAGGTACAGGAGACCAAAGTGTTTATCATGGTGTTTACTAATTAACTTTCATTTTTCAGAATATTTACACGATAGTCAAAAACATTTACTATTTACTATTTACCTCAGTCACTATTCAACATTTACTATTTACGAAATTTAATATTTGTACAGAAACTCGGGGTCTTACATACTTTCTCTACCTTGTTTATCTGGTCATATTCCTTCTCAAAGGGGGAGCTTCTATTTACGGGGAGAAATAATTCAGGGGAGTCTTACTTTCAGGGGGAAAATGTTCTAGAGGAACTTGCATGCATAATGCACTTTACACTCTTGTTTTTACTGTTTTTCTCTTTTTGATCATGTCAAAGGGGGAGAAAATCTTGTTTGTGACTCACTGTCACATTGTGTTGCCATCATCAAAAAGGGGGAGAATGTTGTGCCTCTTAGGCACAAGCATATGCTATGTCACCTTGATGATAGCAATGCTATTTGGTTTTGATGATAGCAAGACAGTGAGTGCATTTGAGTGCATTTGACATTGTATTTTGATGATAGCAATGTTGTTGTGTTTTGATGATTGCAATAAACAAAGTGCATTTCTATGCATTCTTATTCTTGAGCATTCTGCATATTGATAGCAACATGAATGATGATGTCTAGCATTGATGGCATTTGCTCTTTATATATGTGCATTGCATTGGCTAAGTATATACAACGTCAGTTCATGCATTGTCTTAGGCTAAGTGTGTACAGCGTCTTAGGCGAAGTCTGTACAGCCGTGTCTTATGCTCCTAAGTCTACACATTGGTGTTGGTCATCCAAGTCTGTACACTTGCTGCACTGTTCAAGTTTATACACTGGCAGCTCTGCTTAAGTCTATACATTGGCATGAAGCATCTCTTGATGTATGTACATTCTTCAATGAACCTTGAAGTCTATACACTGATTCACTGTTCATCATCTTTGGGCATCAAAGTCTGTACATCGCCTTCAATCTTCAAGTCTATACACTGGCTTATTCTTCAAGTCTGTACATCCACAGTTAAACTTGAAGTCTGCACACTAGTCTTCACTGTCAAGTCTGCACATTGGTCTTCGATTTCAAAGTCCATACATTGGACTGTTCTTCAAAGTCTGTACATTGGCTTCAGATCTTCAAGTCTGTACAGTCGATAGCATTGGACTTCAGGTCTAGACATTGCACTGTAGCATCCATTGTCTTCGTGTTGTGTCAACGTCTTCGTGTTGTTTTTTGTTTGATCATCTTCGTGTTGTTTTAGTGTCTATGTCTTAGTGTTGTGTTTACATCTTCGTGTTGTTTTTGTTGATCGTCTTCGTGCTGTTTCTATACTCAACGTCTTCGTGTCGTTTTTGTTTGAGTGTCTTCGTGTTGTTTTTGCATTCGTGTCTCCGTGTTGTTACAGTGACACTTCGTGTCGTTCTCGTTTCACCTCGTGCTGTTCTCACTTAACTTCGTGTCGTGTTTCTGAAGCAGCTCGAATAGTTCTGATGAACTTCGAGTCGTTTCCCTGTAGACCTCGTGTCGTTCCTGTTTAGTAACCACACTTCGTGTTGGTTACTGTTGTCTATGTTTCTTCGTGTCTTTTTTGTTCCACTACGTGCAGAACATTGCAGCACCTCGTGTTACTTTCTGTGCCACCTCGTGTCATTTCTGTGTGAACCTCGTGTCTCTCTGTCCTCTAATTGCATCTCGTGTCATCCTCTTTATGTTTGCTTTTGTAACTTCATGTCACTTACTGTTGTTCCTCGTGTCGTTCTCTGTGTAGCGTGTGTTTCTGTCACTACTGCACTTCGTGTCGTTCTTGTTTCACTTCGTGTCGTTTCCGTATTATGTCTTCGTGTCGTTCTTCTTTTTACTTCGTGTTGTTTTATAACCTCACTTCGTGTCGTTCTTGTTTCACTTCGTGTTGTTTCCGTATTATGTCTTCGTGTCGTTCTTCTTTTTACTTCGTGTTGTTTTATAACCTCACTTCATGTCGTTCTTGTTTCACTTCGTGTCGTTTCCGTATTATGTCTTCGTGTCGTTCTTCTTTTTACTTCGTGTTGTTTTATAACCTCACTTCGTGTCGTTCTTGTTTCACTTCGTGTCGTTTCCGTATTATGTCTTCATGTTGTTCTTCCTAGACCTCGTGTCTTTCGTATGTTGAAACCACACTTCGTGTTGGTTTCTGTTTTATCTTCATATGTATCTCGTGTCGTTCTTCTTTTTACCTCGTGTTGCTTTCATCTTCTTCGTGTCGTTCTCTTTGTTGTGTTATCTCTGTTACAGTGTGTATCTTGTGTCGTTCTTAGTGCATCTAGAATTGCTACTACATACTTCGTGCAGCTTTAGTTATTGTGGCCCTCAGTTTTAATGGTTTTTCATCTCCTTGTAGGTCCGAGGAAGAAATATTCCCTAGTGACTGGCAGCACGTGATCCGAGGCTGGAATGAAGCCTGCTGAGAGACTGCCACGTGGTCCGAATACTTAGGGCTGGAAATGTGGAGGTCACACGTCGGGGCTGATGATGATGCTGCTGCTATATATATGTGCCTTCTTCCATAGAAGAAGGTTGATCGAGTTGGCAAGAAGAAAAGTCCATACAGAGAGCCACGATCCAGATAGAAAAAGAAAAGAGAAAGAAGAAGAGCAGAAGGAGAAGAAGAGGGAGAGATAGTGCTCGTGTGAAGAGAGAAGAAAGAGTGAAGAAGAAGAAGTGCAGCAGAGAGTGAGAGATTAGGAGAGCAGAAGAAGAGAAAGAGAGAGATAGAAGTGTGAGCCAAAGAGAATAGAGGAGCAGAGATCTAGAGAGTGAAAGAGAAGAAGAAGAAGAGAAGAGAAGAGGAAGAAAAGCTTACATGAAGATCTGTCTACTGGACCGTGGATCAAATCCAGGCCAGTCAGCTCCATGCGAGCCACATTTGTGTTATTCGTCTTTACAGCTTTCTGATCGTTGTGTATTTTTCCTTTCTTATTTTTCCTGTTTCATTTGGTTTGCTGTACTTTTCGATACTCTGTAGAGAGGTCGGGGTTCCTCCTGTTAGTTCAGGAGAAGGGATATTGCTATCTCCGGTTGCAAGTAGCTGGGTGCTACTTGTGGGTTCCCTCCAGTTTGGAGGAAGGGAGATCTGATCTCCGGTTCTGGGCTTGTAGATTCAAGTTCAGGGGTTCCCTCCGGGTCTGGAGGAAGAGAGACCGTGTGTCTCTGGTTTGCTAGTGACTGGTGTCACTAGTGGTTCCCTCCGGTTGGAGGAAGAGGGGAGGTTGTTCCCCTGGTCAAGCTGTGTGGCAGCACCTGTTGCAGACTGAGTCTGCGGTTTCTAGCGTGAGCTAGTGGAAGCCACACTCGGGTTGAGTGTGGGGTGGATGTAGGTCTGGAGGACCGAACCACCTAAAAACCCCTTGTGCATTGTGGTTTGGTTTATATGCTTTTGGTTCCGCTAGATGATTGCATAGGGGCGCTCTCAGCGTTTGGCTTCTGTTTGAGCAGAAGTGTTGATTAGTTTTCTTAGAATATCTTTATCTGTCAAGAGAGCGAAATTCCAGTTGAGCTTCAGATTGTCGAATCTGTCTTGTTATTATTCTTGTTTTTAATTGGGTGAAGGTTTTTTAAACGGGTTATATTCATTCACCCCCCCCCTCTGAATACTGCACCGAACCCAACAGTCACCTCGCGCCTTTCATTTGCACCTTTAACGTCTCTGGGAAGAGGGACGTCATGCTGGCTCGGATGGTGGAGCGGGCCATGTTGTTGGACCGGGACAACTTGAAAGGTTCTGTGTATCGTGGCGATACCATATATCTCCCGGGGGAGCGGCGCAAGTGGGACGATGTCTTGGGAGTAATAGAGCTGGAGGCAGAGCTGAAGATGCTAACACGGGCCCCGGAGTTCACACCAGCCAGGTGGGACAACACCATAGGTCGGGTTAACAGGGAGAAACCCAGCTACGGCTTATTTTTGCCGCCCATCAAGTGGGGCTACAGAGAGGAACCGTTTATGCTGAACTGCTTGGATGTTCAGTTCAAATTTCAACTGGCAGCTGGGTGGTTTGCAGACACGAAGGTGATAGATGCTCATTTCTTTCGTGTAGGGGCAGTGGAATTCACAGAATATGTTCTGAAAGAGTATACACCGATGCTGGTCAGGGCCGGGGTGTACCACAGTGTGTATGCATCCCGCTTCAGGTATCCCATTTCAAAGGGGTTGTGCTGCGGCATGTTCGAAGTATTTTGCCCGTAGTTCAACACTTTCTATACAGCAGAAGGTGAGACCTCTCTGGATCTTTGGAGCCTATCACAGTTATCGGGCCTGCCGATTAACGGAGAGCCCTATGAAGAGGTCTGCATTCATGACTTCATCAAGGACGAAACAGACGGCGAAGGTGAATATTACTTCGGCTATTCATACCGGTACTTGATGAAGGCATACCGCTCCCTCTGCCTGACGCTGAATAGGGGATCCTCAAAGGGATACCAGCCCCGGGAGAAGAGCAGCAAATTGAGAGTCCGAGCAGGACATTGGATTCAGTATTTCTTCGGGGGCCCTTTGAAGTACAGCGAGTTTCCTCACGTGGCTCCTGTTGCGGGTAAACCCAGCAGGCCACCTAAGTTCAAGTCAGAGCTGCCTGCTTCTCTTCGGGGGATAAGCCACGGGGGGCCGAATCCGATGGGGGTGGATCCCCTTACCCATTGTGCTGCTTACCTTACCTTCTGGCTGTGTACTTTCGCTCTCCCGCAGGGGGATGAGACAGTTATTAGGCCGGAGGCAATATACCCGGCTTGTCAGATGGCTTGGGGCATATGGCTTGCAATATGTCCAGCCGCACTATGCCTGATTTACAAATCTATTGGAGATATTCATAGGCATCAGATCCCTCGCTCTTTCCGAACGGTGGGACTGTTTCATTTCTTTAATGCCTGGGTGTGCAACTTATTTCCGGAGCTAGCTCCCCAGACTTTGCAGACAATGACATTGTATCCCAGAATGCTGGAGTTTGCAAGTGCTGAGCCGGGTCCAGTGTCCCAGCAACTTTTCTCCATCCGTGGTCGACTGACGAGGGTCCCAACGGATTCAGCAGGGACTATCCACTTTTGGAATTTGGCTGCACATTCATCTCCATTAGTGAACCGTCAGCGTGAGTGTAAGCTCGAGGCAGTGGAGACTTTCACACACTTCATTTCGGGCAACACCGTGACCCGACCAGTCTTGGAGCTTGAACTCATTGACTGGGTTTTATCAATCCGCCCCAGTGTTTTAGTATTCAGAAAGGGGGGCGCTGTTTATTTGGAACCCTACTATCCCTTCAGGTTCGGCCGGAATTTCGGCTACGATCAGCATATTTCACCTTCGATCGCCTTATTCCCTCTGGACAGCAGGTCAAAGCACGGTTCGACTGTTGTGGCCGAAGGTCGCTCCTGGTGGGACTATTTTCACCGCCGGGACGCCAATACTTTCAGAGTGCCGATGCCGAACTGAGTCCCCCGGGTCACTCCTGAGTATGTAAAATGGTGGAATGCTCTCACGAGCTTCTACCGCAATGCCCGGATGACATGCTGGGATGTGGCTGAGCGCACCTTTCTGAGTCAGCAGCCTGGGCCCGTTTTTGACATTGACGAAGCCCATCTGAAGAGGTTATTTTCCCACCACCGAAGGAGGCGGAGACATACATAGCGAGCAGAAAGGCCATCAAGGAGGGAGCGGCTGAACCACTGATACCCGTGCTTGCTGACATAAGCGAAGATGCTTTTACGCAAAATTTAGAACACCTGTGCCAGATTGGCGGTTCCCGCCTGGAGCTTCAGCAGTATCTGTTCCCTATCGAGGAGCCGCTATCCAAAGCAGTTTCATGGAAGTGCGAGGTGGATCGCTTTTGCCCGTGTCGGGCGTTTGTTAATAGAGAGGACAGAACCCCGACATCCTATCAGCATACATCTTGGCTGTTTGTCCTGATGAGCATCCACGGACTGACCCTTGAGAGTCCCGCAGCTAGTGTTTTGGACAAGCCTCTATTCATATCTTTTCATTATGCCGATGTCTGGGGCTTTGACCACCTCGGCTTGTATCATTGTATAGCTTCCCACGGACATGCGGACCTGGCCGACCTGGTCGACAAGTGTAAGAAGATTGGCGACGTCTGCTGGCTCGTTCGGGAGGCTGCATCCCGAAGCAAGGAGGTGGCTTATCAGTATTGGCCACTCTCATCTTTTTACAACGGCCGGGCAGGTAAGTGCTCCTCCGTTGACACGTAGATTGGTTTGTTGCCTTGCTCCTTCATAACGGCGTGTGCTTCACTTGACAGACCGTCCGGATATCAAGCAGCTGGGGCTTTATAGAAAGATCATCTCCCAGGCACAGAAGCCGGAATATTTTGAGGTCCCTGTACCAGCGCCGACTACTACTCCATTGCCGCCTGGCAAAAAGAGAGCGGCTTCTGCAATGAAAGTTGCAATAGGCTGAGCGATGAAGGCTCGGAAAACTTCTTCCAAGCGGCCTTCGACTGACGCGGTTGAGACTCCCCTGCCCGAGGTGCCATCATTTGAATAGTTCGCCGCTCGGAAAGAAGCTACTCAGCAAGCAGCTGAAGGTGACATTATTTTCCTTGTGCGGTATAAGGGAATGCTCTTTTCACGGCATTTTCATTTTCATTTTTTTTTGATGTCTTCTTTGTATAGCTTCAGCTCAAGGAGCGGTTGACACCACATATGCTGAGGAAGCCGCCCTGGAGGCCGGAGAGATAGGGCCTTCCATCATAGCCCCGGTAGGGGTGACTGAGACAGTCGGAGCTGCAGGGGGGAGTCTCCCCGCTGTTGAGGAGGATGTAAGACTTCCTTCTCCTACGCCTGCCAGTGAGGCTGAGGGTGAGCTGCACAATTGTGGTTCTTTAGGTTGTCCTTTTTATTGAGCTTTCCATCCTGCCTTATGCACTTGTTTTGTTGTGATGGCAGGAGTGGTCAGCGCGACGGTTGAGGCGCCTGTTGTGGAAGCTCCTTCACAGCCCGCGGGACATAAGACTGTGCTGAAGAAGGGTGCTATCCCATTGCGACGCGTGCTCACCCGCTCAGTGTCCCGTCAGGCGACGGAGGAGGTGGGCCAGCCCGAGATCAGCATAGATATTTCTTCGAGTAGCTCTACCACCCCTTCTGACGAAGAGACTGACCATCATTCTTTAGAAGGTGATGAACAAGGGTCTACAGTAGGCAGCAAAGGGGAAACGGCTCCCTTCATACTATCAAGCGATGCTTTGATCTTCAGTCCTCCGATGCTGCCGAGGGCACCGTCCGAGGGAGTGGTACAAGAGGAATTTGCTGGATTGGACGTGGAGGCGGAGATAACCCCTCCTTTTGCTGCTTCGTCTGCAGGGTTGGAATCTTCTATCTAGGGGCTTGAAGAGATGGATGCCGTCATCATAGTAAACTCTATTCGCCCCTTTACAAAGCCGCATATCCCCCTCCTTTTTTGTCACCTTGGTGTTTACATGAATTTTCATTCCAGGAACCCGAAGCCGCTATTCATTCCCCGGCATCGACTTCTGATACTGCTGTGGTCTCGTCAGAGGCCTCGGATCTGCTACCGCTGGCCACTGCATCTCCTTCAGGGACAATCACCCTACTCCGCCCCGTGCCGATGAGGATACATGCGACTGTTGGAGGATTACCCTCGGAGCAGAGCCAGTCGGGGGAGAGTCTCGCCCTGGCGTCGACGACAGAGTTGAGGGCTGAGGCTGACCCGCAGAGGGGATCTGCTTTTATATCGGCGGTCATAATGACGATCGCGCCTGATTCTGTAATTCCATTCGTGCCGGAGCCAGAGTCAAAACCTCTGTCCCTCCTAGGCTTCGTTGAAGGAAGCCCTAACAGGAGTCTGACGGAGCAGGAACATGTTGTCGTGGTATCTGCTTCTTCGGCTTTGACGGCCGTCCCATCTTTTTCTTCCGAGCCTGACACCGGCTTATGGGCCGCCATAGACAAGGAAGTGACTTTTGAGGTGCCTCCGGTGGCTTCCCTGGGCATTACCTCATCGGAGGAATTTGTCTGGCAGCATCTAGAGATGCTGCGTCAGGTTGTGGAATCTCAGCCAGCGCTGTCTTATTCCCAGTTGAAGGAAGCAGCTGCACGATTGACGATTGGGCTGCAGGCGCTGGGCTGCCCTCTAGATATCTGGACCCAGCGGGTGCTTTTCTTGTTGAAGTTTGTGAATCGCCGGGACTTCCTCGAGAAGATGATGGGTGACCGGCTGGCGGCCCTCAAACTGCAGAGAGTTGATTGTCAGGCGGAGCTGACGTCTCTGATCTCTGATCTTCAGAAGAGCAGGGCTCAGGTTGAAGCTTCCGTAACCCGGGCGAACATTCTACGTAGCCGACGGGAAGAACTCCGCGCTGAATTGGCTACTATAGAAGCCGAGATACCGCGGCTGGAGGCTGCGGAAGTCCAAGGCATTGAAAGAACTTCTTTGCTGGAGGGCCGAGTCGCGTCTCTAGAGACTGAGGTGACTCGGGTTCAGGAAGAGGAAGCGCAGCTCCATGAACTGGGGGTGGCTCCTCATGTCGGGCTTATTGACTTTGCTGATATCTTCAGGTGGCCTTAGCTGGTCCGCCTTTGTAATCTGTCCCCTCAAATGGGCTCCTTTTGTATTCACTTCCCCTTTTGTAATGAAGATAGAAGTTTCCTTCACTATATATTTTTTTGTGTTCACATCCACACTTGCATTTGTTATGTCTTGCGGTAATTCTGGCGACCTGCTTGGAAGTACCTCCATGTCCGTGTAGTAGGAGAGCGTCCACCCTCTCAAGGAAAGGATGGGGGCCTCGCTCCACCGCGGGACGGGGTTCCAGAAGTTGCCAGGTTGGCGCCGACATAGGTCTCGCTGACAAGAGGCGTCGAAACCGTGACTGCCGGTTGCTTGTGGTAATTCCATTATTGACCCTGATTGTGGAGATGTTGACCGACCTTGTCGATGGTGACACGGGTCGAAAGAGGTAGACGGTCTTGCCGATGGTGACAAAAACCGGGTAAGGGTAGCGACCGATCTTGCCGATGGTGACCAGGGTCGAAAGGGTAGACGGTCTTGCCGATGGTGACAAGAACCGGAAGGGGTAGCGACCGATCTTGCCGATGGTGACAAGGGTCGAAAGGAGTAGCGACCGATCTTGCCGATGGTGACAAGGGTCGAAAGGGTAGCAACCGATCTTGTCGATGGTGACAAGGGTCGAAAGGGTAGACGGTCTTGCCGATGGTGACAAGAACCGGAAGGGGTAGCGACCGATCCTGCTGATGGTGACAAGGGTCGAAAGGGTAGACGGTCTTGCCTATGGTGACGAGAACCGGAAGGGGTAGCGACCGATCTTGCCGATGGTGACAAGGGTCGAAAGGAGTAGCGACTGATCTTACCGATGGTGACAAGAACCGGAAGGGGTAGCGACCGATCTTGCCGATGGTGACAAGGGTCGAAAGGGTAGACGGTCTTACCGATGGTGACAAGAACCGGAAGGGGTAGCGACCGATCCTGCCGATGGTGACAAGGGTCGAAAGGGGTAGCGACCGATCTTGCCGATGGTGACAAGAACCGGAAGGGGTAGCGACCGATCTTGCCGATGGTGACAAGGGTCGAAAGGGTAGACGGTCTTGCCGATGGTGACAAGAACCGGAAGGGGTAGCGACCGATCCTGCCGATGGTGACAAGGGTCGAAAGGGTAGACGGTCTTGCCGATGGTGACAAGAACCGGAAGGGGTAGCGACCGATCTTACCGATGGTGACAAGGGTCGAAAGGGTATGACAATAGATGTATATTGCCGGGATATCGGATGAAGACTCCGCCACGACCTCGAAAGGGGTCTTCCGGACAGAGAATGAATCATCACTATTCATCATTCAAATTTTTTATTCACGTTACTGACCTAAGCGCCCTTTCGGGTTTTCGCCGAGGCCAGCCCCCTCTTGCTTTTGCCCGCGCGCCCTTTCGGGTTTTCACGCGGCGGGGTACCCGATTTTGCCTGCGACGCCCTTTTGGGTTTTCGCCACAGCTGGGTTATAGCCATTTTTGCACTTGTCCTGATATAGGAACAAGTCGGCGGGGTATCTCTATTTTTAACCCCATTTTCTTTTTCTTTTTTCTTTTTTTTGTATAGGATACAGAAGAACTGGACCATGAAAATGTTGACAGACCTTGTCGATGATGACAAGGATTGAACCCTACTTCGGTTCGCTGACACCGGCTACATGTCGAAGCAAAGGATATGGTCTATTAGCAAGGATGTAAGATTCGAGTTAGGGGTAAAGATCGACCGATCTCGCCGATGATGACGAGGGTCAAACACATGTTTATTGACCAGCATAGGTTATCGCCGAAACAAAGGTGGGTTTATTAGCAAGGACGGAAGGTCCAAGCTTAGGGGTAGGGATTGACCGATCTCGCCGATGATGACGATGGTCGACCATGGGTTTATTCATCAGCATGGGTCACATGCCAAAGCAAAGATGGGATTATCAACAGGGACGTAAGGTCCAAGTAAAGGGTAGAGATCGCCTGATCTCACCGATGATGACGAGGGTCGAATCATGGGTTTATTCAAGGATTTCCGGTGGGACTTTTGAGGGTTGTCCCTTGTGGAGTTTTATCAGGTGGCGAACAGAAGAGGAATTTTGGAAATTACCACTTTACTGACTTAAGCGCCCTTTCGGGTTTTCGCCGAAGCCAGCCCCCTCTTGCTTTTGCCCACGCGCCCTTTCGGGTTTTCACGTGGCGGGGTACCCGATTTTACCTGCGGTGCCCTTTCGGGTTTTCGCCACAGCTGGGTTATAGCCATTTTTGCACTTGTCCTAATATAGGAGCAAGTCTGGCGGGGTATCTCTATTTTTAACCCCATTTTCTTTTCTTTTTTTTTATTGATATGTATAGGGTGGCAGGTCGAAGTGTGATGTTCGACTCCCGGTCGACAGTAGATGGCCCGTAGTGGCAACCACCTCCTACTCCCGTCATCCTCCCGTCAAACCATCAAACCACCACCATTACACCACCTGGCGTGCCCTATAAACCTCTTATCCTACCACCTCCTTCCCCCATTGTTCCGCCTGTCTTCACTCCTCCGCAAGTCCACATTCCACTCGTCCTTGCTCCCCCGCAAGTGCCCACAATGCCTGTTGTCACCACGCCACCGTCCAACCCTTCACTCGTCATTCTTCTAGCATGACCCATTACCATCACTACTACCCCCATTACCCCCATTATCTCCACTATGCCTACTCCTACTCCGCTTGTCCACCCCATCGGCCTATTAAGCCACCCACCATGAGTCCATCAGATGGCGTGCCGGCCCAGAACCTTGCCCTACAGAGCGGGCATTTGTTCAATCGGAACTTTCCTACCATTGGTGCATCCACAGCCAATCCCTAGTCCTCGCAACAAGTTGTTGATCAGGAGGAGGCAGATCCGCTGCCGGGTACTCAGTATGATTTGTTACATCATCTTGACAGAATGGCCGCCAAGATTTCAGTTCTGGAATTGATTAAGCGGTCTAAGCTTCACCAAGACGCGCTGTGAGATTTCTTACAGAAAGTTATAGTCAATGAAGACATGGCAGTGGACAGCTTACCAATCACCCTGGCCACAATCTCCAAGGGGCGGGCTATTACATTTTTAGAGACCGAGCTAGCACCCCCTGAAGCTCGTCATATGCCGCTATGCATTTCTATCATTTTAAACAAAGTAAACATAGACGCGACATTGGTAGACACTGGGGCCTCTATCAACGTGTGTCCTCTCAGCACTCTGAGGGCATGCAACATCTAAAATGATTTGCTAAGGCCTACCCCGACCACCATTGCAGCATATGATAATTCAAGGAGGCCGTGCCACGGGGTGGTCACTATTCAAGCTGAACCTGGGCCACTCATAATGCCCATCAAATTTTATGTCCTCGACATTGACCCCATGTTCAAAGCCATTTTGGGTCGATCGTGGATTGACAACCTTAATGCCGTGCCATCTACTGCCCATCAATGCCTCAAATTCCATTTTCAAGGGAGGGTGGTCAAGGTCAAAAGCATCTCCACGGTTCAGTCAATCAAAGCTATTTCAGAGAAGATCTTACCAACACTCTGGCCCAGCAATCGGCCTGTTATTTCAGTCTTGGATCTTAATTTTCCCTAGGCATATGCGCCACGCAAGCCAGCCGTCGCGCAGGTGAATGTCAGGATAAAGCCCGAGATAAGGGATTCTAAAGACAGGAAGATCATATTGAAGCTAGGCTATCAGTCAGGAAGAGGTCTCGGTGCACAGTTATCGGGGCGGACCAAGTCAGTCCCCGGGGCAGAAAAATGAGCAGGAGGGGACTCGGTTACCGAGAGTCCTCATTATCAGTTTTGGGAGACTCGGGGCCATTAACTTGGGACTACCGTCAGCACTTTATCAGGGGCCCTCTCCAGCCCGGTACTCTGAATGCTATGCCAAGTCAGCTCGAGAAAGGAGATACTGCTTGCACAGTTGCTGGCCCGCCATTGATGCCTAGGGGGCCCGTGGATGATATGATTGATTTCAGTGAAGCTTTCTCCAAGATGTTCTATGAAGAGGACCGTCCAAGGAATCCGAAGGTACGGCTTGTGCAATACACGCAAGGAAAGCCGGCTTATCGTACGCGGGAAGAGGAGAGCTCACCCATTATTTTCACTTGGTCTCCTTCCCGTTTGATGTCTATTTTCCAAAGGCTGGATTTCATACCCCGTTCACCTCCTGTCATGATCGATCCCTTGCTGCAAGAAATGCCAACTGACTTTTTGGTTGTGACTTGTTTGTGTGGGTGCTACCCGCTAATTGATCATTCAAGTATGTGGTTCTCCTCCTCTGATCCCTTCTTCGATATCTTCTGCCCGCCTATTTACCCTCTCTCCATCTTGCTGCGTGCTCTCCACTGATTTCCAAAAAAAAATGTCAATTTTGAAATGGAGATTTCAGTGGAAGATTACGCAATGTTTCGCCCGTCCTCCTCCCAGGGGCATGAGGCCCCTGCTTCCCTTCCATTAGAGTTCCTCTCTCCTAGGTTAGACTTAGGGTTTGTCGAGTCTACTGAAGTAGGGCATGTTAGGTCTAGAGAAGTAGGGTCTTGTTCTAGTGCGTCTAACCCTTCCTCGCTTGAGCCGCGCCCGCCGGCGCCTCGTTCCAAATCCAATCCTGAAATGTTCTTGCAGGATCTAGCTCAACGATACCATGCTCTTCTCAAATGCCCAGAGTTCGTAGCCACGGCGATTATGCTAGAGGAAGACGAGGAGCAAGACGAGGTATAGAGCGATGATGGATTAGGTGTTTATGATGTCGTGGATGAAAAAGACCCGGTTGACCTTGAGGATAGCGATGTAGATGACGCTGCCGACTTATATGCGTAGGGATTGAATAGGTTCGATAAGCCATCGTCAGCAGTGGATGAACTTACAAAGGAAATTAATTTGGGAACTAATGAGGATACCAGGCTTGTCATTATTCCTGCTAATCTCCCTCCTAATGTGGAAGAGGAACTGATTAAGGTTTTAAGAGAGTATAACGATTCTTTTGCCTGGTCATACGAGGACATGCCGGGTCTTGACCCCTCCTTGGTGGAACACCGACTTGTGCTTAAGCCAGGGGCAACACCCGTTAAACAAAAGCTAAGGAGATTTCACCCCCACATGGCCTTCAGAATGAAAGAAGAAGTTGATAAATTGCATAAGGCCAGATTCATTCGAGTCATTCTATATCCTTAGTGTAGATTCTAAGAAATCCACTTAGAACAATTAAAAGGAAAAAGAAATGAATAGAAGAATGGGAAAAGAGGGAGAAAATGGGAGCATGAGAGGATGTTAAGGGGAATGTGATCGCCAGAGACGCGAGGGCCTCAAAGGATATAACAAATAATCAATGGAGGGATCGCGATATAAATACCTTAAATGCGGGGGAGATTGTGAGTGCACCTTCTCTTTCTATCGGCCGGCCGATGAAGAGAGTTTTCCTTGATTGATTACCCTTGTAAAATTAACAAACACCAATAAACAAACATGGATTAGAAACCAAGATGTGTAGCATCAAATCCAAATGTAAATATGGACATAGAAAGCATGGATATGAACACACCTTATTGGTGTTTGGCCTTTAAACCCCTATGTAAAAGGGTAGGTAAAAGATGATGTATGATGAAGAATAGAGGGAGATGTGCAAGTGTTGCACTATGGAGATGTGCTAGAGTGCACAACATGGGAAGATCTCAATATTGAGATAAAAAGAGATAAAAGAAAAATATGATATGATGCATGCAATTAACTAAAGCAAAAATAAGAGATAGGAGGGTGAAAGCTTAGTGGTTTTCTCCAATTTAGCTTCAAGCTAGGATGAAGATCTTCAATGGAGGAAGAAGATGATGTAGAACTCCATGGATGTAGAGGCTTCAAATCTTCAATAGAGGAAGAAGAACTCCATGGATGAAGCTTTTAGGTGCATGGGAGTCTTCCTCCTTGAGCCTTTGGTCCGGCAGCACCTCCTCTTGAATTGATCTTTATGATTTTTCACAAGGGAGAGAGAGATTCTATTTATAGGGTTGAAATTCGGAATTAATTCCAAGGGAAATTAGGAAAACATGTTTTAGTGGGATTTGGAATGAGATAAACATTAGGCAAGTGTCCCTTCAACATTGGAAAGTCATAGGAACCCTTTCCCAAGTGAAAAAGGAGGTTAAATGAGGAAAGGAAGGGAAATTCGGAATTAATTCCAAGAGAAAATAAGAAAACATGGTTTTGGTAGGATGGAAAGGGGGATCCTTCCTCCAAGTGTCCTTTCAATATTAGGAAGCCATAGGAACTCTTTCGCAAGTGAAAAAGGAGTGTAAGTGAGGAAAGGAAGGGGTGCTGATGGAGTTCGGAATTGAACAAGAATTGACGACCTTGGTCAAGGCGTTAATTGAAATCACGACTGGGACAAAGGTGTTAATTCACGGATTTAATTTTAGCAATAAAAACTTTCTGTATTTAAAAATGATGAAGAGACGCCTGAGGGAGAGGCGTTATTTAAAAACACGACCTAAGGAGGGTCATTAATTCTTATTTTTTTAGTTTTGGAAATCAGAAAATTCCAGAAACTGACGCCTTTGTCTCTAGTCATCCTTCTTCAAAACGCGCCTCAGACCAGGCCATTAATTAAAACACGCCCCACTTCAAGTCGTGAATTCCAAAAAATAGAGAAAACTGCCCAAAAAATCCAGAAAAATAGGGAAAAATAAGAAGAGGGGAAAAAGGGAGAAATCCAAGAAAATTAGGGAAAATAACTCAAACAAAGTTAATTGGAGGGTCAAATTGGGGCATTACAAGGTAATACGAGATGCACTCACAGTAACGTCAATTTTGGCGTGTCTATAGCTACCCCGCCTTGGCGTCTGCTTTGCAAGGGAGCAGGGTAAACTGAAAAGTAGATGCCAAGGTGTGATGAGACACGCAATCAACATCACTTGATGAGAATGAAATCAAAAGCTCGAGATGAAGTAATCCCGGGAAATTTAATGAAATCAACGATGTTTGGATAAGAGGGGGAGTGTGCACGCGGGCACGAAGGAGATAAAAGAAGATGATCAACTTCCAGCGCGGTGGAAGTACCCCAGGTCACAAACCTGTAGGTTTCACCATTGGGGAGCGGTTACCAGCCAATGTGGACGTGCTGCTGCCAAGGTGGATCAAGGGAAAGGATTGAAATAAGATGATAGAAATCCAAATAAGGAGCTTTCGAGAAAATGACCCAAAACAGCGACAAAACGAATTCAGGATTCCATTCAGCAATGAATATCTCATATCTGGAAAGATTAAGATCAATTTGACTCTCCAAATCAGCTTATCAGAATGACTTTTCAACGTTGATTCAAAGTCCTACATGAATGCATGCTGGGTTTAAAAGGAAAAATTAAAATAAATGAAAATATAAGATAATCAAGGATAATATTGTTAAACTGCCAAGATTGGGTCAAGAAACCTATTCTGCGAGTCGATACTAAGCCGAAGCCCGTTTATCCACGCATCAACTCGCAAAAGGGAACCATCGTCCCCAGTCTTGGACGGCTCAACGGCCTATCCGTATGACTAAGACTCCTCTAGAATCATCATTATTTTTG